>VDFB02058242.1:693774792-694068231 GCA_007258455.2 Sequoia sempervirens | reverse complement strand
TTTTCAAACTTCTAAGTGGATTTTCGAAATCTGGGCCCCTTCCCAATACAGAAACTTTCTAAAAATAGAAATTTTCCAAAAATAGCAACTTTCTAAAAATAGACCCTAAAAAATAGGGATCTCAGAATTGCTCAAAAGTGCCAAAAAAGTAGGTCCTAAAAAATAGGGGGCCAAAGTGAAAACCCTAAAAAGTAGGAGGTGTCAAAACTGATTGAAACAACAGTCGATCTTCGTCTCCTAGGTCTCCTAAGCACAATGATGACGCTTGCATGATGATCCAGGCTCAAATTCTTTTACTCGACTCGAGTGACCATTCCAAAACTTAAACTCCTCGTTGCAAAAAGATTGGTGATAAGCAATTGCGACGCCAAGGCAAAAAAGCAAAAAAAAGCAAAAACAAAGGGTCCCCATTTGCAATGGGGCGATGTGTGAAAAGGTCACAACAAGCACTATCTTTCAATGACATCATAATGAAGATTAAATTAAGGCCACCATGCTAAACTATGTCAGTGCTATCCTTGGGCTATGGGTGACGGGTGAACAAGCATAGGTTTTAGATGATGTTGCATGCAATGATATGGCCATATGTGTAATAGGGAAAATTGAGTACCAGTGCCTTGGTTCTTGAATGATAATTTTGTCAAAAGCTATCTGATATGGTTTGATTCCAAACATCCAAAAGAATCCTTTTACGATCTTGTTTGAACATTGTTGGCGTTACAATTCGCACCCCTGGAGTGCGGATTGGCAACGGACAGCTATGCACAGTGCATAATGACTGCTCTTCAAATTAGGAGGGGAAGCTCCCTCTTTTGCTGATATGCGTGAAAAAGTAAATGATCTAAATCCTATCTTTTTGACTCAGCTGGAAGAGGCACAAGGTTAAGAAAACCTAATACGTTGCAGCTAAGGATTTTCTCTGGTTTTGCAAATCTCTAACTACAACTAGGCTAACGCTAAACTATCCTATTTCCTCAAGAAATAGAGCATGAGGACTTGGGAGCAAGGAATTGGTTATACAATAATCTTTAAGTCAGGATTTCCAAGGAGATGATGACACCTATATGAGGCGTAGGCTGAAAGAAAGATTATTGGCAACAACATCAAACAACAATCTTCACTTCTAAATTCCCAAGGAGGTGACAACATGGTGTATGATGCTCCAAGATTTGCTTGCACTAACCAACTAGTAGACTTTTCTCAGATTTTCACCCAAGAACCTGTTGGCTTCAAGGTTCTAATTTGACTTAGGTCATTAACTAAGCCTTTCCCTAACTCTGTTACAAGAGTCACTCTCCTTGTGCTTCACCTTGGAGGATTCAACACCCTTTGAACTTGCAATCTTCTTCCAACACCTAGAAGGATCTAGATGCCAACTTCATCATTTTGCTTGAACAGCTTGCAGGGGAGCTAAAGGTACTGTTCTCATGCTTCTTACATCCAAATTGATCCATTTTGGAGGTTCTTTAGTTTTCACTTTACCCGATCTCAAGATCTTGCCTAGAAGAGGCCTAATTCTTACTAGCCCTTACCAGTCCCTTTTTGGCTTTTCTTATTCAAACTTGACAAATGACCTGGCAAACAAATGTCACTTTCAGTCACCCTTTTTGGAGCTTTAAATCTTTCACTAGGTTTCAGACCTCTGTTTCTACCGTACAGTGGTTTCCTACAACCAAGGAGAGATAGGGCTAATAGACCTAATTCTTAGGGTTTTGCTGATCTCTCACCAATTTCCCCCTCAAAAGGATTGATCAAACCTTAATCTCTCTGGTATCCTGGTGTTTGGTCATACCCCACCTGGAAGTGTACTTTTTCCATACAGTGGTACCTTCCCCTGCCTGTTCTCTTCACTTTTTGACTACCAAACCTCTAACCGGGTAGCTAGAACTCGCCTAGGGTTTGGTTTTAAAAATGCTTGCTTGGCTCTTTGGGACTCCTACTTCTAAATATGTACAAAAGACTGGCTCCCCTATCATTTCCATCCAAACTCAGGAAAACTCCGTGGTCAGATTTCATGGGGGAGCCATTTCAAAACTTGACTGCTCAAAACAACAATTATAACCCTCTAAACTCTAATCTATGGATTCAAAGCAATAAATCTACTCTAAGAAACTTGAACACAAAAGAAAAGTGAATCAAAACTATTCTAAGAACACAAATACAGTGATAAATCAGTGATTACAACGCCTTGTTATCTCTGTTTTGCAAAAACACACAGGAAAACACAGAAATTTGCCAAACTTTCTTCTATTCCACACAAAGCCACAACTGTTTACAATGCATACTGACTGTTTCTACGAGTCACACACCTATTTTGAAGTCTTTTCCATCATTCAAGGGAAGTTGCTCGACTCCACATCCCTGATTTCAAGGGAATCCAATCTAACTGAGTTGCATGCAACCCAACAATGTTGCCATGCAATTTTGCAACAACTTTGCAACTTCCATAATTGTGTCATAATCCTAAAGCTTAGGACCTCTAACACCTTGATCTCGAGTAACCAACATCTTAACTGCCTCTTGGCATCTTCAAACAACGAGAATGTGGTTAATAACACATTTAAATGCTTTACCTTCTAACATATGCTGTCCAAAGCTAATTAAAGCCAAAACTTAACAACATGATTACACTAAGATGATTTTAGTCCTAATGACTAACTCATCACACACCAACAAGACCTTCTAAGGTCCAAAACAAACACATTTACACCCTGATTTGGCTAAGATCAGGTACAAGCCAAAACTTATGACAAACCAAAATGGAGTTAAGCCAAGGTGCTCCTGCACCACAACACCTATCCGAGGTGTAGATATGAAACAAAGATTATTGATCATGACAACACACAATAAGCCTTACTTCTAAATTCCCAAGGAGATGACAACACCTATCCAAGGTGTAGATATGAAACAAAGCTTATTAAACACAACATGAAATAATAACTGGGACAGCAAATTGTATATCGAGACACGCATAACAATAAACGATCAAACCAATAATTATATTTAATCTAAGGTGAACAAGTACCATAATAATAACATTCAAGTAAGGCAGCTCAGCTATTTATTATCACAATAAAAGTTCTTGAACAGATACAGAATAGCAATACTACAGGTAAGGTTGCTCAGTATGTATGCTATCACGTGCAAAAGTTAATTACAAAAGAGCAAGGGTGCTCTTATTTATAGAACTTCAAGGTGTAGGGAACCCTAAAATCACCTTGAGTTAACATGAGTCTTGCAAGCATGCAAGATTTATTGCTAAACCTAAATAAATGAAACTATACAATTAACTAGAAAACTACCATCAGTTAACCGAAACAAGACTAAAATAAATGGGCATGTGCAACATGCAAGTCCTTATTGAAATGAAAATTAACTGATAACTAACATCAGTTAACTGATCCTAACTGAAAGTCTAAACTCCTCCAAAGATATCTCCGAGGATGAGATAAGCATGCTTAAAATCGGCAATTAGAACTCAAGACTGATGTTGAGTTAACTGTTGCTTCTAACTCTATCCTCAGGAATAACTGTAGGATCTACCTGATTGACTACTCCAAGCCATCACGGGCTATCAACTCGTCCAGGAACTAGCCAACTGTCTCATCTTCTAGCACCTTGACACTATCCATGATGACAGACTGCCTGTTCAACTCCCTCTCACCATCTCTGATCATCCTTTGGCATTCTCTAACCTCTTCAGTTGCCTTTTTGAAACTAGTTGTCATCACTAAGAAGTGATCCAACCTGGACGCCACAGGATCTCCATCAAGAGCATCACGAACAAGCTTCTTGAACTCAGTCTGAACTGCATCAAGCTCAGCGTATGTACCATCCTCAAGAAGATAGTGACACGAGATCTTAGTGACAAACCTGCTGATGAGTTTGAGAGATCCAGCAACATCCTCTTTGAGCGCATTCATCCTTGTAGAGATTCTCTCATATGTTTCCACTTTGAAGAGATGTTGTTCTCTCCAAGCAAAAACCTTCCTCGTATCCTCATTTGCTACAATGGCATCATATGCAACTGCTAACTAAGATATGAGAATCAAATCCTTCGCCTTGCCTTCCATTACAATTATTTCAAGTTGTTGGATTCCCTGACAAAGCTCATGTGCCTTATGCCTCAATTGATATAACTCTGTGAGAAGTTATCGACTTGCAACAATGAAATCTTCAATCCAATTGTCCAAGAGCTTTCCATGATTGACTAATCAATCCAACTTTTGTTGTTTTGCAGGTGTCCCTTGAAGGTGTCGAAGACCAGGTGCTCTGCTTGAGTTTACATGAACGAGATCTGAGATGTATTGCCGGAGTTGTTTGATTTCAGCCTTGAGGGCTGCCTTATCTTCTCCATCCTTCATGAAGCGCTCTTCAAGATTACTTGTGAAAACCTTAAAGAGGCTCGCATTTGTTTGTCGAGTGCCCCTACCAAGATTTGCTTTGACGAAGGTGAAATCACCAACTTCAATTTCATCCAGACTCTTGCCCTCTAGCAGTGTAGCAACTTCAATGGCAATCTCTACTTCAAGAGTCTTCTCTACGTGCACCTACTTCTTGACTTTCTTGTTTGACCTATCCTGATAAGGATCGCCAAACTTTGACAAATCAAGCTGATATGAAGGCTTTCACCTCCATCTTCCCAAAGACCTCTCGAACCAAGATGAATGATCAATGTTATCTTCTCGAGGAGAGACTATCGCTGCTATGTCAATCTTTGATGGATCAACTGGCGTTGAGGTTTCCCAGACCGGTGATTCTGGCTCTGAGTCTATATCAATGGGAGGTGACTGCGGTGAAAATGGAGCACCAGGAGATGAAGAATCGACTTCAACCTATATCACTGTCTCCATTGGAACTTCTGACACCTGCTCGATCTGCTTCTGCTTCCATTTTCCTATGCTTCTCCCTTTCGTATTCCCACTAACCCTGACATCTTTAGGTGGATGCATGATGACCTTAACTCAAGGCCTCGACCTAGATGTAGAAGGAAGTGAAGAAAACCCTACTAGCGGCTCTGTAACTTAAACTATCCTTCGCCTTCTCTTGTTGTCCAAGAAGTGCATACTGGTTTTGATAACTATTCTAGACAAGTCCTCAATTGAAGTACTCTCCCTAGCGTACCAATCTGGTTGGCGAAGTGGCTGGCGAGCAACTTGATCTTTGACGAATGTGCTAAGTAATACCTCTCCGTCATCATCTAACAAACCCTCAACATCTTCTGATAGAAAATCAGCAAGCTGAGAAAGAGTAAGTCTGCAGTAATGATGTCGACGCACCTCAAATTCGTCTTCACAATTGGCCCAAAAGTCCTCAAGTGTTGGTCTGTGTGAATTACTTCGCTCCAACCGTGTTGAGTAATGACCCAATGGATCATAAGAACGCCTCTCAATGAGATACCTAAGATTGAGTTTTTCTAACTCGTTCGTCATTAACTTGCAATCAGCAGCCGCCTTGCATTTGTAAATACCCCATCCGAAAGGAAAGGTGAATGCTTGCTTGTGTCGATTGCGAAGAAAAGAGTGAACCTCTTGAGCTTGTCTCAGAAACTCCATGAATAGGACCTTGTATGACGGGTACCTCGGTAGCATCAGAGGTTCTCCAATGTAACCATACACTCGAATATATGTGAAAATGGGGAATTGAATGAACCGATCCACCCAACTCTCCATTGCTGATTTTGCCTCTGATGAAATCCTAATGCGCATTTCATTATCAAGGTCTCTAACTGTCTTCATTAGGAAGTGATCATTCACCGCTTTGAAATCCTGTTCAACCTTTGAGAACTCCAATCAGGAGTAATATTTGTGAACATGTTGAATGCCAAGAGTTCCATTGGTCTTCAAATGTCTATAATTGCCTTGAAACACAATTAAGTAGACCAGATAAGACACCATGTGAAATTCGTGGATTTTAAGGAATCCTATGATTTGTTGGTGAAGACACTCGCTGATTAGCATGGCCTAGTCAAAGTGTTCCTTGTTGTCGATAATCCGGGAAATGACATAGAACATCCACGGTCGGAAAATATTAGCATCCTCCTAACCTATAACCCAGTTGAGCAAAGTTATCAAGATAGCAACTTCATCCTTGAACTCCCCACGCCCAACCATCTTTGGCATGTTGGTCTTTTGTACTTTCAACCATCTCTGAGCAACCTTTCTCTGAGATCTTTCTTGATCTCTGTACCATATCTTGTTGCAATCCTCAATGACTATGGTAAAATTGTCTGAGTGAGGAGGAATAGCAAAGCACTTCTCAACATCGCTTGGCTTGAGGCTGCAAATGACTCTCCCATTGGCTGATCTGATTTGTCTTGTGGAAGAGTCGTAATGCTTAATGCAAGCAATGACGAACTCGAGATCAAAAACTGTGATAGGAATAGACATTGCTGCCAGCAACCTGTAACGCTCAAGATTTTTCACTGTGGTGCTGCTAATGCCTTCCAACATGTTCAATTTGACCACTGGATAGACATGACCCAAGTCTATGTCCGAGGTTTTCAAAAAGTCGTGCACCAAGACTGATTTGGCCTTTGTAATCTATAGGGTTGAATTGCATTTTGGAAATTTGGATTTTTGACTGTAAAGTTAGATATGTTCAGACAACTTTCAGAAAAAGCTGAAAAAGGCTATGGATGAGGCTAAAAATAGCAGTTGCGGAAAAAATTTCGGAATTTTTCTAAAACGTGGGTTTTGTAGAGAATTAAATTCTAAGCAAACCCAGATCGTCAGAAATTCAAAAATTTGAGTTTTAGCAAGACATGCAAAGGCTTTTCAGTCGAAAACTGTAGGAGTTTTAAGGTTTCTGGGGGTAATTTGAAACATGGGTTTTGTAGGCAATGGAATTCTAAGCCAACCCAAATGATTTGATTTTGAAAAAAGTGATTTTTTGACCCACATGCAAAGGATTCTTCGAAAAAAAGCACAGTGCTTCCAAAATGGAAGCAATGGGGCAATTTTCTTGAAAAAATCTAAGACATGGGTTTTGTTGCTGACATTGAAATATGTGAACCCAGATGATCAAATTCTGAAAAATTTTGCAGTTTACTTTGACATGCGAGAGAAAACCTAAGACAAGAATAGAAGAATTTTAGAGATAGAAAATAGAAGTGATTATTCTGCCTCTGAAAAAGGTAGCCTATGATTTTATTCGATTTGATGAAGTCTGCATGCACTAGAAAAATGAAGTCTTAAAAATATTGCCCAAAACACCTTCAGATCTTTGCTTGCTCAAGAAATATGTGTTTGCTCTCACCTATGATGTGAAAAATGGACACCTAAATGACTTAAATAAATAAATTCATGTCTTAAGGCGTCACAAATGCATGCAATTTCTAAATTTAGGCGCCACCTTTTGATTGGACGTCAAACTTAGTTAACTGTATGAAAAATAAGCCCTAAATTGGGTGCCACCTCCATAAATTTTAGTTAACTGTGAATGCAAAAATAAGTCGCCCAATAGCAAGCAAGAATCAAGTTTAGTTGAAGTCAACCAACTGAAGATTAAATAATATTTAAGCTCAATTCACAATCTCCACCTTTTTTGGGCGATTCATGCACTTCAGTTGAAAAGTCAAACTTTGACCTCTAGGCGTCACTTTTCCAAAGTTAGAAATTTTCTTGAAAATTTCATTTGAAAACCTCACCGGAGCCCATTCTAATTGACTGATGTGTCGAGAAGACTAGCTGGCAGTTTCATTGAAGAGCAGGACCAAAATTGACAATAAACTCCTTGAGGCTACAAACCCTAATTCTGAGATTTGAGGCTTCAAAATTCAGGGCGCTTTTGGCTTCAAATTTGGTCAATTTTTCATGCATTTACATCATTTTAAAGGTGATTTTGACCTCCCTTCATCTCACGTCCTCCGACGTTTGGAAAAACTTCAGAACTGATTGACAGGCTCATTGCGGAGCTAGCTCCATTCTACACAAGAGCTCTTGGAGAGCACTTTTCCCAAAAATCATCATCTGCTAGGTTAAAATCATGGGCGCCCCTGGCCTCCGGGGGCGCTTTTGTCCCCAGACTTAGCCATTTTTCAAACTAGCTAAATCCACACTTAATCCCCGGCTGCAAGCTACTGAGAAATCCTCTGACCCGGCTGAGGTATGCAACAGAAAGCTAGAAGCGTCATGGACAGGATGAATATTTGAGATGACTAGAAAGACTGCATTCAAGGCTTGAAAACCTTGGGCGCCCCTAGCCTCCAAGGGCACTTTTGTTGTTCTTTTACATTTTTGACCATGATTAGACCTTATGTTTGACAACTGATTTCGGCAATTCAGCAACTCAGATTAACCCGCTAACAGATTCGTTGTGAAGACTGATCAAGTCTGAGACAAACATCTTGGGTATCATTTGGTCAAAAACCTTCATCTAGTACCTCAAAAAGATGGGCGCCCTTGGCTAGGAGGCGCACTTTTTGGTCCAGTGTTAAGTCATTTTTTCATTTCCCTCATTTCACGTTCAATCTCCCGTTTCAGGTGCTAGATAGATCTTCTGGACTGGCTAGTAGGCTCATCATGAAGCTGACAATATTCCAGAGAAGTCCTCTTGGAAGTGACAAATCCTAAAAACGAAATTTGGGCCTCTAAAATCTAGGGCGCCCTTGACTAGCAGGGGCTCTTTTGCTCGAGAGTTCGAAAAATTTTGATGATTTTCACCTTGGCGAAAAATCCCCTCAGAGACAAAGCATCATTTTGCATATATCTCACCATAGATTCTTCATTTGAGCGTTTTAGGCTTAGATTTCAACACCTGGTCGCTGGCCATCTGCCATTGACAACCTCGGAGGTCCCAACTTTCCACCTGAAAAAGAGAAAACTACCCACCAGACTTAAACTGACTTTTAACTAAATCTGACTTCACCATTGTGATCGTGAAGTGAAATAAGCCAATCAAAACAATTTTCAATCAATTTTGACAAGTTTCAATTTTTAGGGTTTTTGACCAAAAAAAAGGGGTCTAGAAACCCTAATTTTCAATTTTTTCAAATTTTGCCGGTATTTTTTCAAACTAACTAAAAGCCCATACTTGATTTTCCCAAAAACTATGTTTTGACATCATTTTACAAGGTTTCAAACTATTTTAAGCAAAATGCCTTAATGAAGCAAAAAAATTGGTTTGGGTACAACAAACTTGTTGTTTTAACAAGTTCAAAGACAGCATCACATTGCCATCAATTTGGATTGCTTGTCAAGATTTGAAGCAATACCTTCGTAGATCAGAGGTATTGGCAACATTGTATCATTACTTATATGAGAGTCATCTTTGTGATGGGAGATTGATTGCCCATATTGTTTTGTTGACAAAATGAATTTATGAGCAGTTCTTGGCTTGCATTCAAGTAGGACTACCTATAGCAAAGGGAGGGCAAAAGGATTGAGCTGAAAGATGAGTATAAGCACCAAAAGAAAGAGTAGAGCCAGGCCTAACTATACCAGACCTAATAATAATGGCTGAGATTCACATGTATTGATGCCATATATGCCATTCAAAGATACATGGGAATGCGTTCAATGCAGCTATATTGATGCCATATATGCTCTTCAAAGACACGTGGGAGTGTGTTCAGTCAATCCTACAGCAGTAGACTGTATAGGGTCATAGCAATCAATTTGTTGAGAAGTATTCAATCAAATGCAAACCTAAACAGCCAAAGCATCAATTGCAAGGTGTTTAGACTACAATATTTTCAAGGTTAAAGACAATTAAAAAATAATCAAATGCACTTCATTTTATGTCGCATGGTAAAATGGTCCTACTTCAATGTTTGTACTTATGTCACTTAAGATTGATTTAGTATTTCCATACCGGTTTGGGGAGGTGGTCATTTCAGCCTTTGCTGTAAACTCTAAATTGTGTGTCATGTCTACCATTCACTCTAAGAACTCTCAGGAGGCTAATATGTGTTTAGTTGCTGCTACTGCTAATAGAGCTCTCTGCACGGAAGGCAAAGAGAATGGCCACATTGCTGCCACAAGAAATAATTGGGTCTGTGTTGGCACCCACTACCCCAATAAATAGGCATCACTCCTTCAAGGTGATGGTTGCAGCTAGGGAGATAAAAGAGTCTAAGGGAGACGCTGCTCTGAGGTGTGAGGCTCAGCTCCCCTCTTCTAATCTTATGAGTTGGAATGGGAGTTCAGGGTGGATAGTTAAATCTATAGAGAAAATTTCAATTTTGGAGCCGGGTGATAAAGTGATATAAAAAGCAAAGAATTACTTGAATATGGCTATGATATGCAGGTTCAACTCGACTTACATCAAGAGGTAACAGATTACTGGAAGCCTTTTTCTTGAGGAACCTATGGTGATTTATCCCTATGCTCAAGGCTTATTTGTTATTGTATGTGAATCTCATGTAGATAGAGTGACTATTTTGGCAAAGGGTTCATGGTCCTAGGGGAATGCCTCCCGTTTGGTCAATCCATAGCCTTTGGGTTTTAACCCTTTAACTAAAAATGTTAAGATTGTTCCACTTTGGGTAAGAATGCTGAATCTGCAATTGCATTTTGGGTTTCCCTCCATCATAGAAAGTATGGACAACTCCTTTGGAAAGTTTGTCTCCATCTCTCTTGAAACCCTAAGGTGCTCTCACTCTACCTAAGTGTGTATTTTAGTAAATTTGGACTTTTCTTTGGGTCTTCTTGCAAGATATGGCTGGAAGTAGTGGAAGCAATTTGGAAGCAACCTCTTGATTATGAGAAGCAAACCTTCAAGTGTTGGAATTACTTCGGGCTTGGTCACCTATCCGGAGTGTGTCTCGAGGAAAAGCAAAGAGCCAAGATGGCAACTTGGTGGTTGAATGTGAACCTATGGATACTAAATCACCTATTAGCAGGCCTATTTTTCTGGTGTAGACAATGGAGGGATTGGTGGAAGAGTTCATGAAGGAAGCAGCAGATAGTGCAGGTCAAGGGCAAGAAAAGTTAGTGGTAGATTCTCCTGTAGTTTTTGATGTTGTGCTACCTGTTTTTATTCCTAAATCATATCGCAGGTCCTGTTGGATATGCATGCTATCCCTATACCTGTTCGAAAGGAAGGATTGAAGCCTAAGGAGGAATCCTTAAGAGCAAGCAAAGCAGTTTGTTCCAAACTGTTACAGGAGGATGTGCTGAAGCTTTTGGCTGTAATTTTGGCCAATAATGCAGAATGTTCAGAATTGTTTTGGGTGCCTGTAGGGATTGATCCCTTTTCATTAAAAGAGGATTTCCCCTGGGAAGAGGATTTTGAGGATGAGAAGAAAGATGATTTGGAGATTGTATCTCCTAAGAAAAGGGATTGGACTATTGTAGCCAACAGAAAAGCAAAATGATACTCTTCCCAGATGATTTTTAGATCTCATGTTAATAGACTAGGTTAACTGTATTGTCAATTGGTATGATTTTTCAAGGATAGAGGTCAATTGGTATATTTTTTCAAGGATGGGGGCCCTAATAGAACCCCCAACAAATCAATCTATTAAAAAAATGTCACTTAGATCAAGATGTAGATTCAAGTGACATCAATGACACAAATTACAACCAAGTCATTTTTTATAATGACAATCATACTTTATTGACAGCAGCAGCATTCAAGAAAGAGTCAAACACTCAATACCATGCTAAGTAAAGTTGCTAAACAGATTCAAATTTGGATTTCCACTGCCAAAACATATTGTTTCCCCTGTTAATTACATTCAGCACACATTTCAAAACTTCTAAACAGAAAATTTTTTAGATGACAGACAAGAATCCTATCACTGAATCAATCACTTACAATGCATAGGGGTGAGGAATTGGAAATGGTATCCCACATACAAACCATGACAAAACAAAGAGAGGCTTTTATATTCAAACACTCACTTTGTCAAATTAGCTTCACGATAAGCCATGGTTTGGTTGAGCTTAAGTATGTTGTTGGGGTCCATTTGAGTGTCAATAAAATTTTTGAAGAAGCTTTAGTCCAAATTGCACACTGGTCAAGTTCAAAAGTCAAAATGCTCAAAAAATTGAATTTGGTTATTATCCAATTGTCAGCTTTGCAAGAGTACAGAGCAAATATACAAATATACAGGTTTATGTTTAAACTTGCCACTTCACCCCCATACATCAAAATTTAAAAATACTCTAAGTTTTAGTGAAGATGTGGCAAGTCATAGCAAAAATACAGAGTAACGTAGCTGTCTAAACTTCCAAAATATGTTAAATGCAGATGTGCCACGCTGAAACATTAGACAGTTCAAAAATACAAAGTGTTAACCAGCTAGTTGACGCTTGCATGCAAAAATGAAAATTTCTCCTAACATGCAAAACGACAAATTAGCCCAGGGCACCAAAGGATGGCCCTGCATTTTTCTTTATATATCAAGAAAATAATGTTAATTGGTCCCATTGCACAAAAGCCTAAGATAAAATATGTCAAATGTGCAACTTTCATCTGCCCTCATTTTCAAAATAAGTGGGTCTCATTAATGCCATATGTCATGCCAAGTTCCAAAGAGAAGTTCAAATGTCATTCAGTGGGCCCTGCCAACACCATGCCAGCCAGCAGATGCTACAAGATCAGTGACCTAAAACCACCCCAAACAAGACAAGTGTTTTCAATAAAGAGTCCAATGATATTTTCCATATCTTCTTCGTAAGACCTCCAAATCCAATGTTTTCCAAAGCACCTAGGAGCTTCTTCAAAAGGCTATTATATTAACAAAATTGAACATACATGACCCCATGTAGGTTGTGAAACTTCACGTGTATTGTAGTTTAGAATAACACCACAAAGAGAGCACTATATAAATAGGAAGAGCCTTGCTCATCACCCCATAATGTATGATACAATCATATTTATTATTTAAAACTAATAATGATCCATTAACAATATGCAAAATAATAAATAGATTAATGATTAATCTTTAAGATGGACTTTCTAGACAAAACTATTATCATATCCAAGCACATGGAAACCCACAAACCATATAGCAATCCTAAGAGGAGAATGGTGGGGAACAACCATCCCTGTCAAAGTCTTCTAATCAAAAAATTATCAACTCATATACCTTACATCCCTCATAACATATGCTCTTTTATCTTATCTTATTCATGACTAATTGCATATCTTCAACAAGTTGCGATTCTTGGCAAGAAACAAAATAGGAACTAGGAAGTCATGTAATGTGACATGAGTCAAAGTTAGTGACAGTCAAACTTGAGGTGTCTAGACCAGGGGCAATGATGCTAAAGCTCCCCTCTTAAGATGATCCAACTCCTATCAGGCATAGTATAATTTAAGCAAATGCTATATGAGCGAAGTTGCTCCATCCTTAGCTTACGCACCTCAATCTTTATCCACTCCATCTTTGTTGCCTTCCTTGCTTGGGTTATTTACTAAATTTGCTTCCATGTTCTTTATCTTTGCTTGCTCCAACTCTATCCCAACTCCCAAGTCCTTGGTTGGAAACAACCTCCTCCTCTTCCTAGACTATTCATGATGTTTCGACTTTTGCAAGTAAGCATCCCATATCTCGAGCGGTTCCTTGGAATCCTAAAATTTTCCTTCTAAGTTTGTCACATGTATCATCAACTCAAGACCACGTTCCTCTACCTTCCTGTTCATTGTCTAAGTCATTTCTACTTGGTGCATGGCTCCCTTATACTAGTCCTCCATCATCTCATCTATCCTTCTCTACTAACTTAGCCATGACAAGATGTCATCTTACATGTTAATCAAGTTAGGCTGGGTAATAAATAGCCTCCTAGATGGTTGAAACTTGAGTCATTCACTTGCTTGCTCAAGACTCAATCCCTTTGTAACATAGATTGGTCCACCCTATACCAAAACTAATTATCTTCTAAAACTATTGGAAATAATACTCTATCCTCTACATGGATGAACTTTTCATCATAAATAATAATGCACCTAACAATATCTCTCATCAGCCCATCTTACCACTAGAGCAACACATCAACATGTACAAGGAAAGTATTCTCTGGTCTAGTGGAGCTCAATGAGCAATTGATTCACATCAACCATGTAACTTGGTTTCCTCTTCGTCCCCTCTTCCCACACCCCAAAAAAGAGGTATTGAATAGTAACATATGATGCCCTGTGACAATATCCAATATCCTTTGCATATCATCCATCATTAGCAGCTCTCTAAATGACTCCCTTGTCTACCCAAATGCCTGCATAATATACCCAAGCTTGGTATCTATAATTGTACCATGCTCCTCCATTCAAGCAAGATCTGTTTGCTCTCAGTTAGCCTCTGGCTTGGCCTTTATTCCTAGAGTCACATGCTTTGACTCATTGCAATCATGAATCTCCTGTTCCAACTATGTGATCATCCTCAACATCATGCTATATTCCAATCAAAATACTTTAATCACAAGTAACCTCTTATGCTTCCTCCATCTATTGTGGTCGAAATCAACCAAAACATGTAAGGGTAGTTAGTCAGAAAACATCTCATTGAAATGCCTTAGCCCCATCTGTAGTAAAAGCAACCACAAAATAAAATGGTAAGTAGGCAGAAAACATCTCATTAATATGCCTTAGCCCTATCTGTAGTATAAGTGTTGTTTGAGGGTATATTTCTAGCAGCATTGCCTATTTGGATCCTCATAGTCCATGTGACATCCATCCATTCTGTTGTTGTTGACACCTAGAAATATACTAAAACCAAACACAAATTTCCCATGCCTAGCATGGATAGAAAAGCAGGCAAAATAAACAAGAAATTGTAAAGAGATAAGAAGTAGTTTTCACTCGATAATGCATGTTCATTTCTTGTATAACTGCGAACAAACAAGCAAGTGATCAGTGGATCATTTCCAAGCAAGGAACATATTGCATGAAATTTTCAAGGTCAAGGCATTCAAAAGCCTTCAAAATGTATTAAATTTTCTGTCACAAGGTTAAAAGGTCCTATATAATGTTAGTAATTGCATCACTTAAATCAGGACTTAAATTCAAGTGACACATAAACTATTATAAAGTGACACAAATCAAGATCTAGTCATTTGTGTAAATGCAACATGTTATTTTGTTAATTTAGTGAAGACATGCACATGTAATATGTATTAGTTCAAATGAAAGATATGCAACTAAGATGTAATATAAAGAAAACAAAAATGAGTAAACGTTTGCATCTCAAAAGATAAGGAACATTCACCACTTTGGGTTAGGATAAGTCAAAAGTTGCTTATGGGGTAGTGAAGTATTTATCAAACTAACCACAATTCCAAGAATTGTACAAAAGAAATGATCTTGAATGGAATAGTATGATATTTTTCCCACACATTTTTAGGCATGACATATTTTAAGTCATATCTTGTTACATGCTCCCAAATATCTTAGTTTGAGATAAAGTGTGTGTGCATAATAAAGTTCTGAATGTTTATCTTCTTTAGAAATTAGTAAAGAAGGATGCTTGTGAAACTTTGTAAGATACTAAGAACCAGCTGTATCTTTAGACGATAATTTCATATAGTTCTACTTTTAATATCTCCATGTACATTGATCTTTTTATCTTGGAAGATAAAAATATTTCTAGAAGACCTTGTGTTTCTTGAAGATTATGGACTTTGAACCACTCAGCCAAGTTTTAGGTCAAAACTTTAATGTCACCTAAGTCAATCAAGGACTTCATGTATTGTGTGTCACTTTAAGCTTTTAATTCTATGTATTAGCCACGAAAGTTATTGACCAGCTTGCACAGCCATGTCATTTTGCCTCATATGCCTTAGTCACAACCTTTGTTGGGTAAAGAGGTCAACTAATTTCTCGAACACTTTAAGCAATCTTTTAACTGTAGTTTCCAAACACTCCATTAAGGTCAATGCCTCATACAATAAATTAAAATACTAAGGATCTCCTCAAACATAAGTCCACAAACTTTCCATTGCTTAGGCCTGGTTTGACAACCCTGAGCGAACATGCACTGTAAATCACAAAAAGGAAATATTGACTAATGAACAAATCAAGGTGGACCCTGTCCACATGCAGCCCTTACAGAATTTCAAAGGAAGAAAAGGTTTGACAACACCCCAAAATCCCACCCACTATTGATCAAGGTTCAAACTAACAGTGCCAAAAAAAGGTCTGATGGAGAAAAAAGCAATAGCATCGAGCAAGCAAAAATACCATGAGGCCCTCCCACCACAAGTAGTGCCCATTATTGATCTTCTCCATGACAGCATGATCTAATGGTTGAAGCATTTTTCAGAAGATCCTCATCACGATTTCCACCACCAATGCTCTCATTCCACACAGCTCACCTTCATGTGGATCCAAGGGAATCTGAAGATCTTCAAATCCCCTTTTGAGCACCCTGATTCCATTTTTGGATCCCTGCTTACCATTCATCCTCATTGAGGCCATGGCTTACCATCCAGAATCAAATCAAAAGTAAATCACACCGAATCATTATAGTTTAAGGTCACAACCCAAGTCCCAAAGCAAATGACCTATTCCAAAGGATAGATAGTCAACCTTCAATCAAGCATCTTCACATATTAATATATTATCAGACAGATCTAGGTCCTGGATGGCATGTGTCCCTTGTGTTCCATTTCTATGATCAGTGCCATGGGACAATATTTTGCCACCTCTTTTGATTGTGTATATACAAGCTTTGCTCTCTTTCGAAAACATCGAAACCCTTAATTAGCTTCAAAGTTTCAAGCACCACTGTGCTCCTAAAGAAGTCTAGTTATAGTATCTTGCTGTACTCACATTTCATGTAACCTTCAGCCTTCAAGACATTATGTAACTGTGTGTATTCAGAAACAATTATTTCTGTCTTAGCATAATCTTCCTCTCTTTTCCCCTCAAAAAGTACACTTGTCAAAGTGTGTTAAGTTAGAGAAGCCAACCTACTCTGGAGGTTGCTTGAGCTTCAAGGAAAGCTGTGCTCAAGCCTCCCAATTGTGAATTGAACTGGTGGGCACAAATATAAGTTCGATTCACCTAATCAACAGTCATGATCCCAAAAAACGCTTCCATTTAAATTTGCATTTCTAAATTTGGACACCTTTCCATTAAATGGTTAAAAATAGAGAAAAACCCTAAAAGATCCAGCACTTTCTATTTTTGCCTCACTTTCTATTGAGAAGTGGATAAAAAATATGAAAAATATTATCATAAGAGATGACAGTCCTCTCAAATGTGGAGAGGAATGCCATTCAGTATCCATGCCCCCTTGTTCCAATTTTTATTGGCACATATTAGGCATAGAGTTAGCTTCATTGAAGATTGAAAGGTGACAAATTCAGGAGCAACAGGTAGCATGGCTTTTAACCTTCCAAGTATCTTGCTAACTGGCTGTGCTTTTGTGGTTTCTTGATGTAGTGTTATATTTCTATGCTTTCCTTGTTTCATTTGTGTGGCCTGCTGGCCTGTTAATAGTTCATAAGGTTTTACAGTTTAGTAACTATTAATCTGTATCCAAGGCAGTATTTGTCGGTTAATCTCATTAGGTTTACCTGGAAGTCTTTTGGCAATATTTGGGATTTTAAGATTACTTCTAGTTGTTGGTAAGATTGAGATAGAATGATATTTTGTTCCATAAGTTGCAAAACTCAGCAGTTGAGGATGCCCGATGCATCATGAAGATTAGATCACTTTTAGGCTTAGAGGCAGCATTTTGAGAAATTCCTATTTTACCAAATTCATCATTCACCGGCCTCGCCCAGGTGTAGACTGAAATAAAACACTCACTTAACATTGAGATCATGCATAGCATGCATAGAGGCAGAAACATCAACATGGTGTATCTCTAGCAAACTGTGGGTTCTGACATTGCTATTAAAGCCTTCAAAATGGACCTAATGCTTTCTGAAAAAAAAAAGCAATGTTTCTTTTCTTCTGAGCAAAAAACACCAATTCAACAGAAAAACCCCAAATCGACATCCAAAAAAGAGACAAGGAACAAAACGTCAAGGAGGAGGAAAGTACGACAAGGTATTAATATCATAAGTTGTTATTCCTGTCAATCTGTCGAGCATGTAGTGAGGTTCTGTTGTAACTGTTATGGAGTGCCTTGTCCAGTTTACAAATCTTAATAACGTGGTCTAAGCCTACCCAACATGGCATTGCACGCTCCTCATCATCTCAGAAGCTAAAACTCCGGCTGGTGTAAGCTATAAGTACACAGAGTGAAACACAAGCAACTAGCTCCAATTGGCTAAGCTGCATCTTACTTGTGGATGGTGAACCTTCTGTTGCTAAGCAAATAAATCACAAATTACTGTCCCAGATTTAAAGATACCCAGCTGATTTTTCGCCAAAGATATTTGTTGAAGATCGCAGTATGCCCCAAGAACTTTAATGAAGAAAGGCATATGTTCTAGGCACATATAAAGTTTCTAAAAGGGGAATAATCCCTGAAAATCATCAAAATCGCTCAAGGAGATAATGATCACTGAAAATTATCAAAAACCCACATATGTAACAAAGAGCTTACCTCTGTGTTTCTCATGTGAAAGGGAACTTTAGCAGCACATAATTGACCAGAATTAAGCCAAACTAACCCCAAACTTGACAATATTCCTTAAACAATCCCCATATATTGCACACCTACATCACTCAGCAGTGCTCCTCTTCATCTCAAGTCCCCTGTTCCTCGTTTCAGCTTTGACCCACATGATAAACCAATGTTCAAACCCATCAACCCTGTTCACAGCTCATGTACAATAGAACAAAACCCTAAACCAAGTCGCCTGTTCAATTCCCTGGCAGGTCCAGTTCACGGACGAATACGGTTTTCTTTCATTAACCTTTTTAAGGAAGTGTATAGTAAACACATGATCGAGCATTGACATTTGCAGTCCAATCGATAACCATCAGTGCTCCGAGCACAAACAGACCATTCTGACAAATCATATAATGCTCTTCAGAAAAACATTCTCTGTAAAATGTAACAATAAACCAGTACAGGAGCTTTTGTATCTGAGCAAGAATATTAAAATGTAAGCAGGTATTAGTCTTGGGTGTTTTACTCAAATGGTGCATCATCTTAAATACCAAAATTCTTTGGGATTTACAAAAGAATATAGCTGTTAGTCAATAATAACAACATCAAAGCGTGATCTGTGTTGATCTGTGTGGGGAAGAAAATAAGTGATTTTTTTATATATAAAAGTGATCGTTGTGATAAAATAAAGGCATTTTCATGATTGTTTTCATGGAATGCAATGATAGGAGGAATTTGTTACATTTGTCTAAAGTTGTATGCTTGTGATGAAAGCCATGAGGTGGAGCCACTCGGGACCTTGAGATGAAATTAAAGAGAATGATATATTATTCCTTGCAAGGGAAAATAGCATCTTAGACATTTTAATTTTTAGTTGTATTTTAATCATAACAATAACATTCTGTTTTAGTTAGAAAGAATAACATCTTGACTAAATATTTGCTATAGTTTGCCCTAGTGTTTATGTGGTGTAATAGCCAATGCATT
Organism: Sequoia sempervirens; assembly: GCA_007258455.2. NCBI lineage: Eukaryota > Viridiplantae > Streptophyta > Pinopsida > Cupressales > Cupressaceae > Sequoia > Sequoia sempervirens. The sequence goes on along the minus strand of VDFB02058242.1, from coordinate 694,048,793 downwards.
TTATGCCAACTCTAGCTTTTGTCAATGGGAATGTAGCAACAAGGACATAAGGTACGTTTTGTTTTGTATGTTCTCTTTTAACCTTCTAATTAGGAGGGTTAGGCTCTTCTTATTTATTCTCCTTTAAACTATGTTATTAGTTTGTTACATTAATGTAATTTTTTAGTTTAATAAATTGATTTTTTCAATTGATTTAATAATTAATTTATATAAAAAGGCTGAAGTTTGAAATATATTTAAGTTCAATAAATTTATAATTTAAATAAGAATAAAATGATTCAATAAATGTATATCTTGGATTTAGAAAGAAAAAATTGATATGATTGTGTTAGAGATATGATACTTCAAGTTTAACATTAGATTTAGAAATATGTGGTTGTGACAAATTTGTTCTATTATATATGAAATTGTGTAAAGACTCAAATCTAGATCGAGAGGGTGGCCCTAAACCTCTAGAGGGCAATAGTGACATTTATGGGAAACCTTGACCCTTTTTTTAGCACTCCTAACCTCTAAACCCTCTAGTATTCAGTACTCTAGAAAAAGGTTTTTGTGTGTCAATACCTACAAGTAGAATATTTGGTGGTGTGACAAAGCATTTATCAAAGGTGTTATCAAGTGGGGGAATATGTGGCTTGCCTTGATTGTAATTAGGTCCAATGTGTTGATTCAATGATGCTCGAACAAGACCAAAGACATGACAAGAAGAATGCAAATTCTTATGTATATATCCTTTGGTATATATATGTTGATGTAATGCTCTCTATGGTTGAAATGATAATGTTATGTAAATCTTGCAATAATGTTAAATGGTATTGGGCTTTGTTCTTTTATAACACCCTAGCATTCAAATTTGAATATTTAATGTGGGAGTCTATGAATAACAACTAATTGAAGTTGAGTCAACTTAGGGTCTTGATAAACTTTGAATTTGGAAATACATGGATCAAAACCACCCTCATAGTCCTAATTCAAGATCATGGTTATTGAAGTGGTCTTGACCCAAGACTAGGGACACAAATATTAATGGTTGGCTATGGATCCTAGGGGAAGATGAACTCAGGTTCAATTCAAGTATGAGATGAATGTCAAATATTGCATAGAAATACACAAAGTAAACTTTAAACTATTGCATTAGGGATGTAAAGGTTTAAAATAATTCCAAAATGAGTGGGAAAAGTGTTGGGGATATTCTTTTTACCTCTTCATTTTTCCCCCACTTTGACTTGCATGTGAACTACCATAAAGCATGCATGTCAATGTAAAAAAATAGATGATATAAAACTAAATGACAAGCACATTCATAAAGGATGAACAAATATGAATGACGCTTTGTTTGCACTATGTGTAATGATAGATCCATCTTCAAACTTGTATTCACTAGATTGTGTTAATAGTATCTAATATGAAAACTAAAATAAGCATGAACAACAATTGCTTGGCAATATCAACAATATGTTTATAAATGTAAAGCATGTATAGGATCTTTCAATGGGCCATTATACCAAAGCAAATAGAGTGAAAGAGATGTAGGTGTGAGATACTTAAATGGACTTTTTATAACTAGCAAAGGAGGAAGTATAAGGCCCCATACTCAAAATGGAAAAAAAGGGTGGCATACGATCCTTGCATGGACCACTATAACTAACAAAGTAGGAGATGTAAGGTCCTTGAATGGACTACGTTAACCATACTCCAAATGATAAAAATATTATGTAGGACTTCTAGTAAGTCGTTATAACAATAAAAACTCAACATTAGTGTGTGTCAAAAATTGCATAGCCTTACAATTTCACACGGCATCATGTTCTCACTTTAGCATTTCGATATAGGTTATCTTAAATACAAAATGTTAGCACTTAGATTCTATATTTCTTGCATTTTTATGGTGATCTAGGCTTTCTAAGTTTATTTTTCTCAAATGGGGGCGCAATACACTAATGCACACATGATGCACTAGCATCCCATAAAAAATTATGAATATATCGGTCATTTGAGCGTTAGTTTCCCGTGGTCACACTAACAATCAAGGAAGTAACAACTTTGCATGCAATTTTGAACTGTGTCTTGACTTAAAACTTCCCATATTGGCTTCCAAGCAATATTTTTCACTCTCATACACTCACTTTGACAATTTGGAAGAAACTCCATCATCTTCAAGCAAAACCAACAAGTATATATAGTCATACCAACATCGTGTATGTGATTTCTTTAGTATTTTTCAAGTAATATCTTTGTAAGATTGTAGTAAACAATAGAAACAAGACAACAATGATCTTCTTGGGAGTTTTTCACAAGCTTCCAAGTGATTTTATTTTTGCAATATTGTCCCCTTTCTCCTTATTTACTTTTCCACTTTTATCTAGAAAATCCTAAGTGTTAGCATAGTGTACTTAGGATTTTTTATATCTCATATATCTTTAGTTTTCAATTCAAAGAATTTGCATTTCCTACTTCAAATACATCATAAATATGGGTTGTCCATGGAGGTTGAAAGACCAAACTAGGGTTTTACTAAGGCAAACCCCTCAACAACCACGAAAAATTATTTTTCTTTCTTTTTTGTGTCTTCAAGTTTCTTTGTTGAAGAAGAAGTGTCATTTGATGACATATTTTCCAACCTTTCCTTTTTCATTTTAGTTCCCATTTATTTAAATATTTAAATAATTATTTTTATTGGTTTTCTTCTAATTTAAGGATTTTATCTATTTTTAAATATATTCTTTTCATATTCTATGTGTATAAGAAGTGCATATTTTCATGACAACACTCTTTATTTTGTATTTGGTTTGGATGATATCGTGACACAAAGATGTCTACATGGCATGCTAGTGTCCTTGGCAGAGGCTTCTAGTTTGGGACTTCGGGTCCTTCATGATTAACATTTTCTATTTTAAGAGACAAAAATTTATAATTAATTGTTTGTAATAAGATATTTTCATAAGTTTGTTGTAATTAATTATTTTAGCTGGAAATTTATACTTTTAATTTAAATATATTTAGAAAAGGATAATCAAAATAAATTTAGGTGGTCCTAAGCTATCAATTCATCCTAGCATAGAAAGTGAAGTTATCTCTCAAGGGAAATCTCTTTTGAAGCAATTAACTTTTTCTTCCTTCATAGTTAGACCCTTGACGAGCCATTACAATTATGATCCTATGGCATAAGACCCCTAGAGAGATATTATAACCATAATCATGAAAAGAATTGGTGATATAATATACCCCCTCAAATTGGTCCCATTAAAGGTAATGCAATCAATTAGAGAAGAGAAAAGTAATATGTGGAAAGATATAATTATGTAAGTTTAATAGACATGTAATAGTGTATTGGATATCATAATGTAATAAACATGAGATAATGTGTCAAGATATGATTGTGAATGAACATATAGAAAGAGGTAATAAGGTGCCTCAATGTTGCCTACCAATATGAGGATAAAGAAAAAGGTAATATTAGCTAATGTGTCAAATGTAAAAATGCAATTATATGTTATGTAAAGTGTAAGAATTTAAAATAACATAAGAATGTTATTACACTTTTGGATGAATTTACAACACATGGAATTCATAATATGAATTATGTGAAGATATTATCATGAAAGACACAGGGGCAAGAGTGTCATAAAAAAATAGTATCATGAACTTACAATGATATTTTATTGTATACTTCTCTAAAGAGGAGAGGGGAAGTTTCATGAATAAGATGCCCCAGACAGGGGGAATATATGACGAGTTATAAAATTAAAATAGATATGAATAACACTCAAATAGAGAAGACACAACGTAAATGGCATAATAACATGACAAGGTGATTCAATGAGTTTAAAATTATAACAAGCATGGCATGAGAAAAGGGAAATAATATCAAAATAAAAAAGAAGAAAGAGGAAGAGAAAAATAAGTTTGGATACATAAAAAGGACAATAACATAAAAGAAAAAAATAAAAATAAGTTATGTTTTTTTCAACATGATGAGAGTGATTACTAAGCAATCTATAAATTTTCATCATCTCAAACTTGTAGAGAGAACACAAAAAAAAACACAGAAAATACAAGAGGAAAGAAACTTAAACCACTAAACATATTTCATCATCACTTGTGTCAACATACATAGGCATCTTTATGTCATTCATGCACTAGGAACATGGAAAAATAAACAATAAGAAGAAGAAGAAGAAAAAGAATAAAATAGAGAATATATTGATATAAGAAATGTATAAAAGAGCAATAAAAAAATTGTGCATTTGAGGGAACATATCCAAGATCTCATTTAGTTAAATGTTCATTTTTATTATATGTAGCATACCATCTTCCTTCATATTGATAACCTCATCTTTATATTTATATTTTTGTGCAATCATATGTCTTGTTCCATATATTACATGAAATTATATAAGATATATGAGATAATTATCATTATGCATGCCATTTTCTTGAGTAGTCTCAATTTGTGATGTGTTTGATATAATCTTTAAATTGTCAATATAACCATTATGCACACTAGCCTTGGATTGAATCTTATTGGGTTTGTATGGGAAATATATCTAGCTATGGTCATTATTATCCCTTACTTATAGCACCTTTTTTAATTTGTGTATTGTGTGTATCGATGTGATGCATATATTTATGATATGTTCATGCATTTAATGATCATCACAACCTTGAAATGTAGTGGGGCCTCTCTAAAATATATGAATAATTTGTATTGATAAAAAAAGTTATTTTTATTTTACAAGAGTTGTTTCAATATGACATGTTGTGGATCATACAATCGAACAAACTCTTTAAATTTTGGTTGAAATGTAATAGTATTCTTGTGTGAATGATTATAGATGTATTAATAGAAATTAAGGCCAGAGTAATAAATCTATTTAGAAAAGATTATTATGTATTAGAAATACCATGACTCATACTATATTGAAATAAGACATCAATAATTATAGTGAGATTGACATGAGACATTTCTCAAGTGTAATAAACATTATCAAGTGAAACAACATAGCATGAAAGAGAATGATTGGAGGGATATCACATGGTCTAGAATATTATCACCCCTTAAAAGGAATGTCACGCAAAGTGGCACAAAACCCATAAATTTTTTAAGTCTCTAAGTAAAGTCTCTAATATATATGGAAAAGTGGTAAAAACCTCAATGAAAAGTGAAAAATAACATGCATTGTAAGTATGCATCCATGGAGCATGTAGTGACATCATGTGGTAAAAGAATAGAATATCCCCAAAGATAAAGGGTTATTATTGTAAAAAAGTATTAAAATTATTAATATATATGTGAATGAAATCCAAGGATAATGTTTATTTGGAATCTATAAGCAATGGTAATTCGATAACTAATATAGAATTAGAAAATGAGAGATATTAGAGAAAAAAAAAATTAAGGATTGTAAAAAATCCCTAGAGAAATATTGTATCATCCAACTATTTGTGACCCTAGTGACACTCTCCTTACCTTTCTTAATTCTCATATTGTAGATGCATCTTTGATATAGTATCATTGATAACTCTAAAGTCAGCTTACTTATATTTTTTTATTGATTTTCTAACACCCTTATGGATAATTATTTGTATGGTTCATAAATTCTTATGTTTGATTGCCATTATTAATATAGGTCATGCTTATAATTCTAATGTGTGATTTTAATTAAATGGTGATGGTTACTAATTATGATTATTATTACAACTCTATGGATTGTTGATTATTACTTAATTGTTATATATTTAGGGTTATTTACATGTTTTCATTATTTATCTTGGTTAGGAAAAATTTGATAAAGTTTTGTAATGGTGGACTATAGATCTATTTGGTTAAATGTTTGGTATTCTTGTGATTCTATATTAGTCATAGTAAAGTTTGCATATTGTTGTCCCTAATTTTTAACTTGTTAAAAATTGGGATAACCTATCAAAATTTTGAATAAAATTAAAGATTTTCTCTTCTAAGGCACATTTTACAAGGTGCAGAGGTTGAAAAAATTTAGTTCTAAATCCATGGTCCCCTTGGACATCCTTTTTCATTCACTCCTGATCGTTTTCATGAGTTTCTGAGTCATTTTCCTTATGGTTTTGGTCAATTTCGGGTTTCTGGGGCATCACTACAAGTAGGGGATTTGGTTTCTTACTGCAAGTTAGTAATAGGAACTTTTTACCTCTATTGCAAGTGATAATGTTTTTAAATTTTCATTTTAAGTCAGTTGTAGGAACTTTTAGTTCACTTTACAAGTTTCTTTTTAAAAAGTCACTTGCAATATGTTTTAAAAAGTCTGATTTCACTTAAGTGACTTGTAATGAGCCCAAAAAAGGTCCGATTTGAGTTATTTGTCATAAAGAAAACTTGTTTTTGACTTCAAAAAGCCCGATTTGAGTCTTTTAATGAAAATAAGCTTGCAATGGGTCTTTAAAAGTCTGATTTAAGTGTTTTGACTTAAAGTAACTTGTAAAATGCTTGGAAAAGTCTAATTTTGCAAGGAGGTCGATTTGTTTACTTGCTCTGAGTCATAAAAAATAGAACGCCATTGATGCAGAAGGTTGTTTGTGTTTGAGTTTGCTTCTTCTCCTCTTTTCATGGTGGTTTTATAAATGTTTGGCTGTAATAAAAGACTCCCAGCCGTGTTAAATCAAGAAATCTTCTTTGGTTGAGTTTGTGCAAGTCACCTAGGGTTTTCCTTCATCATTTTGGCTTGCAAACTCTTGTTGTAGGTATGTTTCTTTTTGTTTCTTTTATTTTCATTCTTTTTATTGCTTTTAATTTCTTCTTAGGTCGCCATTGTTTGAAGTTGAGTTTGCATGTGAAAGAAATGCTTTCAGCTGAAAATGCATTTTTCATTCATACGCCCTCCATTTCATAAAGACGTCTTTTAATCTCCATTTCATTCACCTTTCAATGAAAGTTGAGATGGTATATTGGAAACACATTTTCTCCAAGACATCTTTCTCTCATGCATTCACCCTTCATTCATTTCTCTTCATTCATACGCCCTTTTCAAACACATTTTCTTCTTCTATTTCAAAAATGTCATTCATTTTCTCTCATCCATTCGCCCTATCCATTCATCTTTCATTTCATCCGTCTTTCATCCACATTCATTCATTCCTTTTTCATCTTCATTAATCTCATTACCATTTTCTGCAAAAGAAAAAGAAAAAAATGATGCCCTTGGCTGAAAATTAGGATTTTATAAACCAACTGCAAGTAGGAAATTCTGGTCATAACTACAAGTACAAGTTCAAAAATAAACTTGCAATGACTTCTTGTTTTTCCTACCTTGCACTTTTTCACTTGTAATATGTTTGGAAAATCTCGATTGTACACTAAACTTGTAGCCAGCATCCAAAATCCCGAAATGCTTCACAAATACCTAAATGTCATACTTTTTGGACTTGACTACAAGTGCAAGTTAAAGGTTTTGACTTGCAATTTTCAAAGATGTAAACCAAGTTTTCCATTTTCCATGAAAAGCATATATCACTTTCACTTGCAATTAGCCTTCCAAGATCCGAAATGGGTTATAATCTTCATCTTCTACCCTCATACAACAAGAACACCACTCTGAGTTTGAGTCTTTGCCATGTCTTCACATGTTGATGATGATGATGTCTTAACTCTATGGAATTTTCATCACAGTCTTGCAATTTCTTGTTCAATGATAAAGGAACCAGCTTCTCCAACAAATAAAAAGATGAAATACAAGTATGACAAATATCAGAATGATATTTCTCCATCTCATGTAGTCTCAAACATTGAAGAAATCAAGGATACTGAAATTGGGCATGTTGATATGTCTGAGTTTCTTGAGAGAGCTGAGAAATCGACTTCACATGATATGTAGTTGTTGCTGAGCAGTCATATCCATTTGGTTTCCTCTTTTCCTGTTGCTTCCCTAGAGCCAGAGTTTGTCCTTGCATGTGCAACTCACTTTGATAGAGAATCCAAAACTATAAGAGATGATGATGGTAACATGGTCATTAGGCTTGATTCAGAAACCATTAATAGAATTTTTAGAGTTCCTAATGTGCCTATGTATTCATACATCTCAATAAAGAGTGCTCTTGATCACTATGAGCAAAAGAAAGTAGATTGTGTGAGACATATCAACACTAAATGGCTTCTAAAGCCTAAAACTTGTTTGTCTCGATGGCCCAAGCAATACCAGTCTGAGTTCAAGGAAGAGATTAATGATATAATCACACTTCTGAGCAAGATAATGGGGTTAAAATTCTCTAATGATTTTGACAAGTGGATGTACAAGTTCATAGTGGTGATAAGAAAGGCATAGCATCCAATCTTCTAGGGTGAGGTAATTAGTGATATTTTATGTGAGCAACTTACATAAGTTTCTACTACACTCACTTTCTACATGAACTCCTATTTAGTCTACATAGCAGCTTCATTGAGGCAGTTTCTAGGCCTTTCTACTAAAGGTGATAGATCCTTAGTACCGATATGGGAGTATTATGATCAGCTAACTTTAAGGTTAAGCTGGGTGCATTACAAGAGAGTCCAAGATGCTTTCTTTGGTCATTTCATGTGTTTATTTGACAAAGTATTAGAGAACAATAGATTATCTGAGGTTTCCTGGAAGAAAGTGAATGAATATGGTTGTCTCTTTCTTTAGTTTCCCACTTTCACTTACATGAGAGTTGGTTGTTTTGAAGATCAACCCTACATGCTTCCAAGATATCTGATAGACAAAATCATTTTGATGGAGCTTGCAAGGCAGTTGATGACAATATATGCACAACAGGCTACACAATATAAAGTCGGGGTATGCATCTCTTCACATAATCCATTGCAGATTGGGAGATACTCTTTGACAACTACCTCAAAGGCAAAGGCAATGGAAACTGAAATTTAAGAGATTAAATTGAAAAGGTTCAAGGCAAGAGTGGATTTTGAAGTTACAAGAGAATGAAAGATAAGATAAAGAGAGATTTCACACATGTGCATCGCATTGAAGATATTTGGGTGGATCTTTGAACAAAGAAGGACATATGTAGGCTGGATTACTGCAAGCTCACAATTGAACAAATCATTGATCTTAATCTGACCTTGGTCCCATAAGGAGTGATTGATGACAGATAGATTTGAGATCCATAGTATGAGGAACAAAGGGTTGTTGATGCTTCCATTCTAGCAATGCAGTGGTCTCAAAAGGAATCCAGTTCTATCTTTCACAAATTCCAATCAGTTTTGGCAAATACTAATTCTTGGCTTAAAAGTATAGGTGTTAAAGCCATAAAAATCAAAGTTAATGATGATGATGATTCAGCTGGACCTGTTGGACTGAAATCAAAAGTTAGAGACAAATCTAAGGAAGGTGCTTCTTCTTCCAAAATCAAGCTGAAGGTCAGTCGTGCTATGGAGAAACCTTTGGAAAAATGACATTAAAAGGGAAGGAGGTTAGAGAGACACAAATCCAAATCATTGATGAACAAGAAGGAGATGTTCTTAAATCTCATGTTGTTCTAGGTGTGAAGTCTCCTCATATTGATGGTGCACCAGTTTCTGTATTATCTCCTATGTCTCAAATTGATAGTGATATTGATTCTTTCTCAACAGTGTTTATCTCTTCTATTGCACCTACGGAAGTTTCTCATCATACTTTAGCTACATCAGTATTGAACACTTCTATGAATAACATGCATGACAGTTTGGAGAATGTTCTTGATGCTAATCTGATGTATCCTATGATATTAGAGATAACACTTCCTGAGATAGATACATCAACAACAAGTTTTGATTGTTTTATGGCTGATGTTGATCAAAATATGCCATATGAACAAGCTCTTGTTGCAATTCAAACCGAAGCCTCACCTAGGATGATCACTGTGGCACAGAATGAGTCTGTTTCTACACAAACCATAGTTGTTGTTTCAGATGTGAATACATTGGATCTCCCTCCATGGTTAAGTTCAATCACTCTAAAGAGGAAGAAATAGGCAATTTCTCCTTATGTGTTTGATTTCTAGTAGCTATGGAAGTTTAAGCCAAAGGTTGCAAAGAAAGCTAAAATGGTTTCACAGGTGGTTGTGGATAGAAATAGAATGAAATATGCAGAAGTAGTTAAGCCTCTTTCAGACAAGCCACAAGAGAAGATGGAGGTGTCTAATTACAAATTCACTAGGGTAGAGTTGGGAAAGCAAACTCACACCAATTTGATGCAAGATGCTCAAAGTTCTCTGACAATCTTAGCACAAAGTTATGATGAACTCTTGGTCAAGAAAGAAAAGCTAAAGGAAAAGAATGCACAACTTATTTTAGTTATTCAAAAGATTACTAAATCTTCAAAAATGGTTGATTCATTGTCTTCCTCTATTTCTGAAGAGTCTATTAAACAAGTTGAGAAAGTTGGACAAAAGGCCAGGGCAGTTGATTCTTGGATTGACCAGTTGATAAATTAGAGTGTTCAAGTGGTGAAAAAGGTTCACAATGTGTTGGTTAACACAAAGATAGCAAAGCTCAAGTTACACCAAACTTCAGACACTTTCAAACAAAGCTTGGAATCCATGGAAAGTGATTTGAAGAATTGGTATGCTCTAAATAAAGTATAGTTAGAAATCTTATGTGCAAATGCAATAATACCAAACAAGGAGATGTACATTGAGACTGAAGAGCTCTTATTGAATAAGACATTGGTATTCAAAGAGTTAATTTTAGATATACAAGCTGCTCAAGAGATGATGGTTGAAGCAGAGCAGGATATCATTTCAAGTTTTGAAAAGGAATCTTACAAGATAGAAGATCAAAATGGTGAAGTGCTACCTGAGGATGCTATACTTTCAACATTGACAACAAAATTTCATCAAGAACTTGAAGCTAAAACCTTCACAGTGAAATCCATCAACAAACTTGTAGATCATCACGCATTTCTGGATAAAATGCAAATTGCATTAGAAGAACACAAATTGTCAACCATAATATGTTATGACACCATCATCAAAATAATTGTTGTTGCCAAGAACACTCAATGGCCAAATCCTAACGAACTACAAAAATCCATTCACAAGTTTCAAAGTTTTAAGGATGGCAATAAAAATAGTTAAAATGTTATTTGATTTCTAGTTTTGTTTCGTTTTGGAAAAATTACATGAAAATTCAAAAATTGTAATGGCAAGTAGTCATGCTACTCGCATTATTGAAGATTGTAATTACATGTAATCAAGTTACAAGTCAAAATAAACTAGGGTTGTAATTTGGAATAAGTCAATTGCAAGTAGTTGGTGGTTGAGAGAATTTCTCAAGGTAGTTGAGATCCTCCCACCTTTTTCTCAAAGCTTCTCTCGTATAGATAATTGAGGAGGTCTTTTGTAATCTTTATCTTTTTGGCAATAGAGAGAACTCTGCAAAAATTTACAACAAAGAAGACTTTGTGCTTTGTGTATGTAAACCTGATTTTCAAGCAATACAAGGAAGGGATGTAAGATTTCAAACTTTGTGTTGAATCTTATTGCATATTATTACTATGTTCTTATGTCATAGTAGTATATTTTCTTGAGTTTTTCTTGAGAAATTGTGGAGTTGTTGTGGAAAGACTTTGGTCTGATTTCTTCCAGTCTTTGTGCTGCAAATTTGAAGGACTAAATTAGAGATAGGTGAATTCATAACAAGAGATATAATACAAGACTTTTTGTTTATATTATCTTTCTCATTTTCAACTTAGAAGTGCATTTAAATAAAGACTTTGTGCTTTATTTTGCTGCTCAGTTTTATACTATTGGTTAACGAAAGTCATATCTCAAAAGGTTGATAGGAGGATAAGCTTGAAGACTTTGTGTTTCAAGTGGTATCAACCCGTCCTGGGAAGCAACGGAATATCAACCCATCTCGGGAAGCAACATAAGACTTTGTGCTTTTAGGAAACTTTGCTTCTTTCAAAATTACATCAAGCTTGCTCTCTATGTAACTATTGTGAAATAGTTAAATAGCATAAGTTTTCCCTTTACTATTCTGAATTTTCTTTCTTGAGAGGAGGAAAGATTAAACATCTATTCTTAAAAAAGAGAATAAGATGAGTAACACCATGAATTATAGCATAGAATTAATATAGTCTATCATTTTCACAACAAATAGAATAGTAAATCCGAGGGGGAGCCTTCCCTCATACAAATAAGAGAGATTTAATCTCACACATTGTGGCTGAAACCACCATTTTGCTAAACCTCACAAGTTTTCAAAATTTTCAACCAATACATAAAAAATAAAAAATAAAAATTGAAAACACCTTTATTTATGATCATACTAATTGTTGCTACCAATGGTTATAATAATATTATAGTTTACATAATTGATATATAAATTTATTATGTAACTACTAGAGCATTAATCATGATTGGATTGTCATTATGCTTCTTTGAGATTATTGATTATTTTTTATTAGGGGTAAAGCAAGTTTTTATGGGACCCGAAATTCATTACAAACCGATTTTGAAGGGATCTAAAACCCTGTCACACCAAAACATGCTGCTAACAAGAAAATCTACAAACCAAAAACATCCCAATAGCAACAACAACAAACATAAAATCAAGACTACACAAGCTGCAACGGACAAGTTTTGAAGGGACCTTGAACCCTTTACAACTAGGTTTTAATTGGGACCCAAAACCCTTAGGTAAACAAATACACAACCTGCATCAACCAAACATCAACAAACCAACCTCTCAAGAAAAAAACCACTAAGCCAAGAAAAACAATCATCTTAATGGTGTATAACACCATCTTACCCCTAATCAACAATGCCAACAAATCCAACCAACCCACCTCTATAGAGGGGTTAGAGAGCACAACTAAACACTGAAGCACATCAACCTTCTTGTAGCACCACACCACCAGAGACACTGGCCCCACCTCCACCTCAATAGGAGGGAGGTCCCCTCTATAAGAGAGGAAGATATGAGAGTCGAAACCTCCAAAGCCTTCACTCTTCTACCCACACACACTCCACCTCAGAAGGAACAAGCAAAAGAGGAAAGAACTTCCCACCAAAACTATAGCAATCACCTCCACCTCGATAAGAGAGGGATCCACCTCAATGGGAGGAATCTCTACCTTCATAGAAGACACCAACTGTAGCCCTTGGTTGAAAGCAACAACTCTGAAAGGAAGGGAAGTCACGACCTCCTTAGGCATAGTGCAAGAATTTGGAACATAAGGAAGAGATAGAACACACCTCAACCAACAACATTAAAAATAAAAACTTCAAAGCTTTCAGAATAAATATAGGTAATAGCTTAGCCCAAATAAGACCCTTGATAAGAGAGGGATCCACCTCGATAAGAGAGGGATCCACCTCAATGGGAGGAATCTCCACCTTCATAGAAGACACCAACTGTAGCCCTTGGTTGAAAGCAACAACTCTGAAAGGAAGGGAAGTCACGACCTCCTTAGGCATAGTGCAAGAATGTGGAACATAAGGAAGAGATAGAACACACCTCAACCAACAACATTAAAAACAAAAACTTCAAAGCTTTCAAAATAAATATAAGTAATAGCTCAGCCCACATAAGACCCTTGATCACTAACCACTCGCAATGGATTCATGACATGGCTTAATCGCTTCTTGTAGATTTTGTATAAATATCGCATTTGTATCAAGCATTAACAAGTTGACCTTTGGAACAATGACAAATCCATTGCAACATAATTTATGTGAATCATGCAACTCACAACCACCTTTCACTCATTGTTAAGGTGTTAAATCAACTATAAAAAGGTAGTAAGATGTTTAGTTTCTCTCAACCTATTGGAAATCTCAGGGTTTAATCAATAGTTTGGGCTTAACTACCTTTTTCATTTTCCTTTTTTGTAAATCAACCTCTAGGAATACCCTCATGAGTCTAAGTTGAGCTCAAAGTATGGGAGATAAAACCACTCTCATAGAATTGACCTTAAACACTCCTTTTTTGTTTACGAACCATTTTCACCCACTCAATGACAACCCTAGCCTTGTGAGTGAAGTTTGGTTCTAGGAAGTGGAACACTGATTTTGGGACTCAACAAGTTAAGAAAAGTCATTTTTACTTTTATGCATCTTTAACCCATTAGTATAGATACATAGAGGTAGGGTACTTTTAGGGATTTGGGAAGGTATTCATACCTTTGGAAGCCTTGAAAAGTGACTAGATTAAGGGAGCTTGAAAAGCTTAAGTGAAAATACTTCAAGTCAACCCTTGCCTTCCAAATTGTAAGAGAAGGTGGAGTGCACTCTACTTCATTTTGCATTGGGAAGATGAACCCATGTAGGTTCACATGGGTTAAGTACAAAGCCTTTAATTTTTTCTTATAATATTGTAAGAGGTTGAATGTTTGAGGTTTTAGGATTCCATGTGGCTTCATCCCATTGGCTAGTAATTCTCGTCACAAGGTACTCCATTTTATAAACTTCTATTTGGCTTTGAAATTCATTTTTTGCATTTTCTTGTTAGATTTGGATAGTTGTATGTGATGCCTTCAATCCTTGTAGGTATTGGAAGAGAAATAGGAGTTGTCTTCGCCATTTTGGAAAAAATTAAGTAGGAGGTAGGATGAAAACTTTATTTATTGTTTCTCATATGTCATTTACTTTTGTGAGTAAACGAAATAATGAGATTTTACTTCCATCAAGTATGTATATATGGCTTGTATGAATTAATTTTTTATTTTTTGTTGTGTTTTCTCCTTCTTTGGGATATATTTTTGGAGAAATGTGTTTGTTTATTTATCTTATGGAGGATTATGTTTAGGTGTGTTCTTGTGTGGGATAATGAGAATTTTATATTTCATTATATGATTTGGTGTTTGCAGTTATGTGGAGAATAGTATTAGTAGAAGATGGAATGGTTCAAATTGAACCTCCTCAAGAATTGTGTTATGTGTATAGTATTTGAATTTATGTATATTGATTTGTATTACCTCATTTACTTGGTTCTTAGGAAATCCTCTAAGCTAGGGGTTTGGAAATGCTTTGTGCTTACCCTATGTTTAAGAGGTTATAATTTCTTATTGGTCATGTGTTTCTTATTGGAGCTTGAAGTTTTTTATTCATCTTCACAACTATTCTAGTCTTAATTGTGTGAAGAGATAAATATAGATCATTTTATTTTCCCACTCCTATGTTACCTCAATTAGAAACTAAGTTTTATACTTATATGTTTTATAATCCATTATTAAAGTTTGTCTCTTATTGTATTTTAAAATGTTAAAATATCAAGAAATAATATATTTTATTTTAATAAAAAAATAATGTGAATGTAATGCACTTCAATTTTATGCTTCAATGCTTTGTAAAATATCAACATATATGTCAACTACAATTATGTGTTAAACTCTAAAATTTGTAGTATTTCATTGCATTGAAAAATAAATAGGGTTGCGATTTTTCTCCAATAATTAGGTAAATTTAAATAGGAATGTGTTAAATAATTTGTAAATGTCATTATACTAAATAGTTGAGTTACACACACATATATACAAATTAGAGACTTATAAATATTGGAAATATGTATATAACAATGAGAAGGGGGTGTGCATGTGTGTGTCTTCAAAAAATCATTTACCGTCATGCTCAAAAAATTGAAGAATAAATTAAAAAGAGAAAAAGAGGGAGTTGGCCTTTATGGGGCTTTGACCCCATAAAGGGCATGCCAGTCTTAGGGTGTCATTTTTGTACCTTGGTGTCTATAAATTTTTTTCACCATTGTTCTTTGTTGTTTGTCATTTTTATCCAACACTCCATCCTTGCACAAGAAAAATAAAATGCTTTTTATTTTAGGGTTATGACATATGAGTTGATTTTGTATATGACATATGAGTTGATTTTGTATTGATAAAAAAATGGATTAAAAGGCTTAAACCTTATTTAATAAAAGGTCATATAGGTAGATAGTTCGAGTCTCATGAGGCACGACTAAAATCCAAGAAGCATACATAAATACCATAGTCTATAAAAAAAAAAAACTATAGAAAAAGACAAAGCACAACATAGAAACAACTCAAAGTCACGATAACAAAATAACACAAAAAAAATAAATTATTAGCCAACTTCTATAAACCACTAATCATTTGCCATTAAATACTATAACATATACGTTATTATTTATAATACAAAACTTATGTTAAATTTTATATGATATAGTTTATGTTTGATTATATATAATATCATTTCTTTTTTATTTATAAAAATGTTAAATATATATTTATATTACTATTATATATAATATAATACACAAGAAGATTTAACTATAAAAGATTATATGAATAGATGGAAGGTATAAGTAAATTGTGGGAAGAAGATTCTCATAGGGGACTTTGATTTCTTAATTATTATAGATCCCTTTAGAAAGACTCACTCTTATGATTACTTTATTTCAATCCAACTTTATTTCTCATTATTGTAGAGCATTATTGTGAAAAGATTGATATATTCTTCATATATAGAAGGTGTCAAATGCTTATGTTCTCGTGCATTAAGTTGTGAAATGATCTTGTTTGGTGTGCACTAATTTCCCTTTGTTATTCTCATTATTTTTTGTGATAGGTGTTTATGTATTAGATCGAGGGATTATTTTATTTTTTCTCCAATAAATAAGAGATGGATTTTAGAGGGCCAATCTCATATGTGCACTTAAATAATATTTTTACCATTGAAGATGGACTTGTTAAGGTGATAATAAAGGATATTCTAAGTGTCAACCACTTGGGAATGGACATGTGTATACCATAAACTTGGAAGTGGCTTCATATTTCTTTCTAATTTTCGAGTGAGTAACAAAATGCTTGATTAGGATAGATTTTATAGGTGGGATAGATGAATTTTTAGCCTTAGTTAAGACTAATAGTAGGAGGAACTAAGGCTATTTATAGAGTAGAGTTTGAAGGTTTTATCCAATGAGACACTTCTTTGAGATAAAGAGTGATTTCAATCTAGAAAAGTAGGTGGAGTTAATTCAAACACTAATTATAAATGGGGAAGTGGGGGAAGATATTTTGGCGTTTGAATGTATTTACAATGATCAAAAGGTGACCTAGGATTTATTGAGAGTTACAAGGTTTTATACTATTAAGGAATCATCTAGCAAACATCAATTATAGTGGAAATAACTAGTTGGATTTTGGGTTGGTAATGTTGGATCAATGATTTTTATTAATTTTTGGTACGTAGGAATTATGCATTCCAATTTGTTTAATAGGGTTAATATTATTTGTATCTGTTAATGAATGAAATGTGAGATTTTTTTAATATGAAACAAATATTTGTATTTTCAAATCTTAGCAATGGTTAAGATACAACTTTTTTAATAAAAATTATTTGAAAATTTAATTATTGGCAATTTGATTGGCTGAGAAGGTTTGAGTCATTTTTGTAACCTTCATGTTGTTCAAAAAATACAAGTACTTTTTAATAAAAAAATGTTGGTGGTTTAAATGTGTTATGTACTGGTGAGTACTTTTCAATTAATAAAATATTGATGGTTTATTTGTACCATGTACTAGCAATTACTTTTCAAATAATAAAATATTGGAGCTTTAAATGTTTGTTGTACTAACAGAGGGTTATATGGTACATTTAATAATATCTTTAAAAGGACATGTAATAATAATGAAGCATTAATAAAAATTGCTTAAAATCCAAATTATACATGTACCTTCCAACAAGTTAGAAGTTAAATTTTTTCAAAGTGAGATGGAATATATTTAGTTTCAAATATAAACATGTGATTTTTTTAAGGCAAACTCTCTATGCAACATATATTTCTACTATTGTGTAGAGAAGAAGTCACATCTGTTTCAGTATATAGGCTATCAAAACATTATTTATTATAATAAATAATATTTTATATTATTATTTATTATTATTAAATTATGATTTTTTTTAATAAAAAGAGGGGTAAAAACTTTTATTAATCAACAAGAGAGGTACAAAACATTAGGCAAAAGAAAACCTCGAAGGGGCCCCAAGACAACAAGCAAGAGATCAAGAATCATTAATGCAACATTTCACATCCTCAGTAATTCAACCCTCCAAATCCTAGGCAAGGTCCCTCGGTAAACTGTCCCAATCATCCACCAACCACGTCCCATTCTTCTCAGAGGCCAATTTTGCCAGCCCATCAGCCACCTTGTTCCACTCACGAGGGATATGAGAAAAAGTGACCGAATCCAGTAAATCTCCAAGGTTGGCAATTTGTTTTGCCACCACTGCCAATTGCCAACTAATAGCATCGAAGTGTCATCCATTTATCAAGTCAACCACCACCTGAGAATCAGATTCACATATAATTTGTTTCCAACCGAGAGCATATGCCCTCTTCAAGGCCGAAAGAATCGCCAAGGCCTCCATGAGGTTATTGGAGTGTTGTCCCATATACTCTAAGAAAAAGAACACAACCACCCCAAAACTATCTCTACCCACCCCACCAATACCAATGTGCCCAAGATTACCTCTTGAAGACCCATTAGTGCTGATTTTCAAGACACCAGTGGGAGGAAGCATCCAATGCCCTCCTCTAAAGACCTTCTCTCTAGAGCCCCTGCCCCGCCCTACCTTGGGCCTTCCAATACTACCAACAGAAATCCCCAACTTCTTAATTACTCTAGTATCCCCAAGATCAATTGGAACAGACAAATCACATTTAGCTTGTAATGTCTCTTGTAGAGCCCTGAGAATGCGAGCCCAAACTTGGCCCACATGTAACTTTCTATCTAGAAAAATCCTTCGATTGCACTCCAACCAAATCTGCCAAATAATTAGACTAGGGCCAATAGGCTAGGCAGTGCACAAAAATGAAGTCTTTTCCATAGTAGGTCCAACATTCTGCTAGAACTCGCCAAGAGATGAAGGATGCCGACACGACATATTCCAAGCCCCCCACCAAAAGTGCCAAATAGTCCTA
The DNA here is from genome assembly GCA_007258455.2 of Sequoia sempervirens. Classification (NCBI taxonomy): domain Eukaryota; kingdom Viridiplantae; phylum Streptophyta; class Pinopsida; order Cupressales; family Cupressaceae; genus Sequoia; species Sequoia sempervirens. The sequence goes on along the minus strand of VDFB02058242.1, from coordinate 694,029,907 downwards.
GAAAAGGGGCACTGGAAGAAAAGATGAGAAACAGTCTCTACATCTTTAAGACAAATAAAGCATAAAGAGGTACCTTGGAAACCCCGCTTGTAGAGGTTGTCGCAAGTCAGGCACCTGCCATACACCACTAGCCAAGAGAAAAAATTGCATTTTGGGTAGGAGAATTTATTCCAAACGTTTTTCCACCAAGGAACCTTGACACTGCCTAAAGCCTGTCTACCCAAAGCACAATACCCTGAAGCAACAAAGTACTTCCCTTTAGGATCTAAACCCCAAGCCAACACATCCCTCTCTGGAAGCGAACAACACACTCTATCAGCTAAAATGGAGGACAACTCCCTCCTATCCTCCAAGTATTCACCCAAAGGCCACTCCTGCATATCCTTCCATTGATAAATGACTGTCTACCCCAAGACCCGAGGGGCTTTGAAGTCCATCACTCTGCTCCAGCCAGCTTGAACAAAAATCCTCCTTAAATTCTCCAAGTGAGGATGTGAGGAGAGGATAGGCGGGAAGCCATCCCAAGAGTCAAGCTAGAAGAGAGCGTCAAAACCTTTATTGCAAATCTAGAACAGGCTTTGTTTAACCAATGAAGCTCCCCTCTTGAGACTTTCCCAGATCATAGACCCTCTTCCCAAGATACTTGAAGGTAAGAATCTTGGCCCAGGTCTGATGCTGAAGTGAACACCACCTCCAAAACAACTTAGTTTCCAACGCTTGTCCATTCCAATCCGCTCGACACAATCCCAAGCCACCATCCTACTTCGGTCGACAAACAACTTCCCACTTAATTAAGCTCCACTTTCTCAAGAGGAGATTACTCAACCAAAGAAACTTCCTACAAAGCCCCTCAAAATCCTTGATGAAACTTGAAGGGGTAGTCATCACAAAACATATGTATATAGGTAGAGCTTGCACAACAGACTTTAAAAGAGTGACTCTGCCCGCCGTTGATAACCATCTATAGGTCCAATGACAAACCGGTCCTCAGAATTTATCAATCACCTCCTGCCACAAACGCCTGGGAGGTGGGCATACATCCAGAGGGATACCCAGATAGGTAAAGGGAAGATTCCCCACTTGAAACCTTAAGATCCTAGCAATACATTGTTGAATAAGCCTGGGGGTATTAAAGAAATAAATGCAAGACTTACTTTCATTAATGCATTGTCCTGAGGTAGCCAGATAGGAATCCAAATTCTAACGAAAAGCAATCGCTTCCACCACCTTAGCGACCCCCATCAAGGCTGAGTCATCCACAAACTGAAGATGTGTTTGAGGAGCAAGGGAGTTGTTCTAGTTCCATCCATGTATAAGCCCAGCCACAACCTGGGACTTAATAAACCTCCCTAAACCTTCAACCATCAAAATGAACAAATAAGGGGATAAAGGATCTCCTTGTCAAAGACCTCTCGAGGCACCAAACAATGCAAAGGATTCCCCATTTATGAGAATCGAAAAGGAGGGATTCTTTACACAACACATGACCTAATCGATCCACTCACTGCTAAACCCAAAGGCTCTAAGAATTTTGATCAGAAAGCCCCATTTGACCCTGTCATAGGCCTTTGACATGTCCAATTTTATAAACATAGCCTTCTCCCTTGAAGAGGCCATAGAATGAATAGCCTCTGCCACAATCACAACTCCCTCAAGAATCTGTCTACTCGCTACAAAGCCCCCTTGTTCCTCCAAGATTAGCTTATCCAACCAAGGCTTCAAGCGCTCAAAAATTAGTTTTGTGATGATTTTATACACCACATTGCACAAAGCAATTGGTTGAAAGAGATCTAAAGAATCGACACCCTCACGCTTTGGGATGAGGGCAAGAAAAGCAACATTCATAGATCTCAGCATTTGCTTATTCCTTAGAGATTCTTGCACAAACTCCAGTAAGTCAAACTTGATCACTTCCCAAAATTCTTGATAGAACTCGACTAGGAACCCATCAAGAGCAGGGGCCTTCCCCTTTTTTAGCTGAAACACCACATCCTCTAACTCCTTCTGAGAAATTGCCTGGAGAAGAGAGGCATTCATATCCATTGTCACCAAAGGAGGGATACAAGCCAAGATAGATTCTTCCTCCTCAATGGCCAGCGGGGTATCTTCAAAAAAAAGATTGGAGAAGAAACGAACTGCCTCATTAGAAATTTCCAAAGAGGAAGAAAGAACAGATACCTCAAAAGAATGGATAGAAGAGATAGTATTACCCTGTCTTCTAGCCTTTACCAAGTTATGGAAGAAGGAGGTATTCTTATCCCCTTCCTGAAGCCAACAATACGAGCCTTCTGCTTCCAAAAAATTTCCTCATGAAGCTCCCATTTCTCAAGTACTTTGACTGCTTCATCCTCTAACCTGCTCAAAGCCGCATCAAACCCATGCTCCCTGATCTGCCTGGTGATAGAATCCAGATGCTCTTGGGCAGCCCTTTTCTGCTAAAACACGTTGCCAAACTAATGCTTATTCCAATGCTTTAGTTTATACTTCACATATTGAAGCTTCTTCATAAAAGTGTACATAGCGGTCCCAAAATTTGGTCGACCTTCAACCCATCAATTAGACACTAAGTCAAAAAGACCCTCCTCCCTGAGCCACATAATCTGGAATTTAAAAGTCTGCTTCTTAGAACCACCAGCCAAGCAAGCAAAGAACTTGATTGGCCAGTGATCTGATCCTCGCTAATCCAAGATTTTAGAGCTTGTTAGCCACTTGTCACTAACCTAGAAACTAGATACGAGGAACCTATCCAATCTTTCAGAAATAGCTTCTTCCCAAAGTCTCTTGTTATTCCAGGTAAACGTGCCATTTAAGGGTTTGATATCCACAAGCTGAAGCCGGACCAAGTTCTCCCTTAGAAGATCAGAGGATACATCTAGACGAGGCACACCCCCCCTTTTCTCCTCAAGAGAGACAATTGCATTAAAGTCACCTGACATGATCCAAGGTAAAAGATCTCAAAAAAATTATATGAGACCTTACAAGACTCTTACCAGGAACATCCGACAGAGCATAGATATTGGACAGAAAAACTCTTTCCCCTATCTCCAAACTTACTGCAACAAGAGAGATGGAGAATCTAATCGAAAACCACCAAATAGGAGAGATTCACCGAGGATTCCAAAAGCAGGCAAGACCTCCAGAGCTCCCCAACACCCCCACACACTGAAAAAGACCTCTATTCCAAATTTTAGAAGCACTTTGCATCATACTATCAACAGATAACTTTGTTTCTTAGAGAAAAATCAAATCCGGAGAATGAGCCCGAACCAAATCCCGAATAGCCTTTTGTCTAGGGATTCTATTCATACCCCTCACATTCCATGAAAGCACAATCATCACAAAGGTTGGGAAAAGTGAGTATCCAAGGTCCTCACGGATCCAAATTCAACCAATGTCTCACCATCCAACTTAACTTTTTCTTGATCTTTCTTCCTACCCACCTTTTGGGACTTGTCAGGAGTACACTTTTTCAGGGGATTTTGATGCACACCCAAAAGATGAGAAGAAGCAGAAGCTTTACTCTTTGCAGAGCTTCTAGATCTTGAACCTCCAGCTGAGCCCACTCCAACATCAGCAGAGACCAAATAAGTACAAGTCCTCACACATAGATCCCCAAGCCCCGCCTCAGGGGAAAGAAAAGAATAATCTTTTAATTCCCCAAGAATCGTCGAAGGGTCAGAAGCTGAAGACATAAGAGCCATAGGATTTGGATTGTGAGAAGTAACTGGGTTGGATTCCACATGCATGTCAGGAGAGACCCCCTCCTCATGAATTAAATCATTTAGTGCCTCAAACTTGTTGAAAACCCCCTCCTCCTGGTGGTCCTGAAAAGTCCTCTTCATCCCTCAACCTTTATTTCATGTCCTAACAGGTACAAACCCATCATTATCTAGAGTCACCCCCTGCATGGGTCCTTTTCCCTTCTCAGATCCTAAGCTTGAAGAATCCTTCCCATTCCTTGAGTTACCCACACTAGAAGCATGTGGAAACCTTCTTTGAAGATGACCATACTCAAGACATAACTGACATCTAAATGGTAGGGTTTCATAATCCAAGGGTTGTGTCCATGAACTAGATCCCACTGTCAGATCAATAGAATCTGGCAAAGGCTGACTCAAATCAATCTCCACACAAACACAAGCATAGGAAAAGATCTTCTTCTCCAACATTTGCTCAGAGGAACCAATCAACTTACCCAATGCCATTGCAATAGATTGTAGAATATCACTCCTCCAACATTCAAGCGACAGTTGAGGTAGACGAACCCACACCGGGACCTTGGTCAGAAACTCCTCCGCTGAAATGAAACCTGCATGCCATGGTTTAATGAACAAGCCAACTTGATTACAGAAGTATGGGCCACCCTCAAAAGCCCTATTTCTATCTAAAATGCATGAGAAATCCACCAAGAAGAAGTTATTTGCAGCAAGCAGGATCTCAAAACCCCCTTTGGATTCCATGTCTTCTGAATCCAAGGTTCGAGGAAAGGTAAAGAGACCTGCATTCCCATAAACTTACAAATTAGAACATGTTGATTGAAATATTCTAAATCTTCTACAATTGCCTCCTTCTGAATAACCACCACTGGGCGAGCTTGAGCCCTCTCCAAACAACCATTTACCTTTTGCACTTTAAAACCATTGATCCTGGACAAACCCTCATGCGAAGAAGAGGGGTTGAAAACCCCATCCCCAACCTCCGTCAAAAAATCATCTCTTTTCACCTCCTCTGAGCCACCCTACAAGTCCATGATCTCCACTCCAAACGGCCCTAAACCAAAACCCACCCCACACAAGAGCCCAAACACTTCAAACCCCGACAACCCCAAAGTACAACAACAAACAAGAATCCATGATTCGCTGCCCTCCTAGCAGAAACATACACATTAGAAGGATTTTTGAAGATCCCCGAACAGACACCAAAACTTGAAACAAAGCCTTGCACAGCCAAGGAATAAAAAGAAGAAAAAATAAAGAAAAAACACCCCCCTGAACGCAGCTAACACCCCCCACTCCAGAAAGCACCTTAACTCCACCGATCTAGAAGGAAAATTGTGCATGCAATAGAGGAAACAGGCATCCAGGTCAGGCCTCATAGGCCATGGGTACCTGACAAGCCAGTCTCCCACAACATCATTCTCCCACTGATCAGTTGTTAGAAAACTAACTAGGGTGAGCCAAATATTAAATTATGATTCAATTAATATTAAAATCTTGTATTTATGAGCAAAATAATATTATAATTTAATATATATTTTTCCAAGTGTTTATTTTTTCAATGAATTCATTTATATTTAGCTTTATTAATAATATATTACTTTTAACATATAATAAAATATTATATATTAATATTAATAATATATTTATATAATAAATAATAATAATATATGTTTTTGATAAGTTAAGCAACATCTACAGGGTGTTGTACCCTTTACATGAGGAGCTGCAGCGCCAAAAAAGAACCAAGTTCAACAAACCATTATAGAAACCAAACTAAAAAAAAAGGACACAAAAATTGTGCACTAATAGTAGATAACTAGCAAAAACAAACAAACCTGTCCACTATTTTGCAACACTTTCCCATTTCTGGATGAGGAGATTTAAAAAATTATCCCCAATATAGTTGGGGCCTTCACCCTTGGTATTCATGTTTTCCTCCTCCTTGATGACACCAAAAAGTGTGATTGCAGATCTGTGAATTATTTTAACAGTGAAACAAGCCATCTTATTGAATTTCCTTTCAAGTTTTACCACCTGCTCATGCAACTTGTTGATGTCCTCATCCTTGTCATTCTTCCATTGGGTTATCTCATCTTCAGTAGCCCTGGGGTCCAAAGAGTGGGTAGAGTCCTCTTTGAGCATTATGTTCATGTCCAAGAAATGGCTAGGGCCCTCCACAAAGTCCTCTTCCATCTCCTCAATGGTGTCTTTATTGCATTCAACTTTTCCACTAGTCTGCTCCAAGTTGCTTGAAATATCATCCACCGGAATCCCTTTCTTGTTCTTTGCAAGTCTATGGGAACTCATGACACTAGTTTGTTCCATCCCCATATCAATAGTTGTAACCACAATAGTGTCACCTCTGGATTATTTTTCTGCGGCACTTTTCCCCTTGTTGTTAGTGGTTGACAAGTCAACCTAACACATAGTGTCTCTTTTCCCCTTTTTCTTCGTCGTAGGTCTACTGTCCATCTTGGTGGGCTTGTTCTTTAGTTCGCACAAACCATCCGCAACCTTGGATTGGGCCAACTTGACCTGCCCCTTCTTCTTTTTTGATAGGGGTTTAGATTTAGGCTCAACACAAGGTTCATTTTCAAGCGGGAGGTTTTTCTCTTAGAACCCACCAAAGTAGTAGGAGACGGTTTATTAGAGGCAAGGTCAGGTGGTTCTAATTCTTCCGCACAAATAGTCGAGATGGGTTTTGGGGGGCACAGGTCCAAATGGAAGTGATAGAGCCTCAAGATGAGGCTTTGGTGTAGAGGCAGGGGAGGCGATAGGTCAGGGTTAAGAGCGGAAACTTCATGGGATTCCTTGATTGAATTTTCAAGGGAGGTCAAGAGGAAGAAAGGAAAGTTGGGGCTCATTTTGTGCCTTAAGTGGTTTAGCAATGACATGTGATAAAAATAAAAAACCTTAAATCTACCTTTTAAAGTAACATATTTCATGATACCAAGACACACCTTGCCCCAAAGTTTGGGCAATGCTTCTTTGTCGAAGCTCGTGTGCTTCTTAACCAGCTTCTCATTGTCCCTGAAGAAGGCATCGAGGCTCTCGAGGTCCTACATTTTGGTGTGCTTCATGTACTTCTTGCCATCTCAAGAAAGGCCTGTCACCTTGAAAATCACTTCCTCCTTGACCTCAAATGAGATGCCACCCATGGTGACTCTCCTTTCCCTCCATGAACTAGCAAATTGAGCCAACATTTTTTCATCATGACCCACCAAGATTTCTAACAGCTGTACCAATCCCCCTTCCATATAGATATGCCATACAATGGGGTCTCTGCGAAATTATTCATAGTTTTTGAGCTCGGTCCTGACCCTATCACCACCCATCTTAATCCACAACACACATAAACTAGCCCAATAAAATAAAGTTATCCAAAAATGGACTGGGCACTGGTGAATTTACTCGTCCTTATAACATCATTACCAAGCCACCTAAGACAAAAAGGTGTAATTAAAGCTTTGAAAAGTTTACACACTCCACTACTCTTTCCCAATGAAGCCAACGAAGCCAACACCACAGCTTCATAAACTTCCTTAAGTACAATAAGCTAAGGAAATAAGCCATGATGAAATATATTGGATAAATAATATTTGACGTGCCAAAAATCTCATTAAAGTTACACATTTTACCATATCTTTTGGTTGTTGGGCCAAAATTTGAATTCCTTAAGTACACTTCATTAAATCTTATGGTCATCATTAGATCGATCAAAAAATAATTATCCAACAAGTTGGAGATAATCCTTGCAATACACACATTCCTAAATATTTGATGGGATATGCAGTACATTTTATTAGACAACCCATAAAGGTGAAGGGCCCCACCATTCTCGGTATTCCTCTTTAAACTCACCACATCATCCGACATAGTCCCCATCATCATAGGTCCAAATGTGCAGTGCCACCTATACCCCAAAAAACTAGCATTATTGGCCATCATTAAACATATATATTTCTTTGTTCTGCAAGGATTAAACCTTGTATGTTTGCCGATAGACACTCGAGTCTTTTCCAACATTTCCATAGACTCCAAGAGGAACCCAATTTTCCCAGGCCATCTGCCACTTGGTCTCCTTCACGAAAGGTGTGAGACAACAATTTCCTTTCCAATTTTCAAATCAATAAGTTTACATCCAACATGATAGCCCTGATGTTCCAACCATGAAAACAACCATGATTAACATAGTCAATCACAATCATAGAGTCCCCTTTAATGTGCATATTTTTTATGCCTAGAGTGATAGCTAACTTGACACCCTTGAGCAACACTTGTGATCCAACCGATATAGAAAAATGTATGCCTATTCCTCTAGGAAACCCAACAACAAAGTTTCCCTTGCACTCCCTAATATCACCACCAATACTAGCCATTCCAAGGTTCCCTTTAACTGCTTCAAAAAATTCAATTTGAACCACCCAATTCCTGATGGGTTCTAAACCATGTTCCTTCTAGCTAGAGACTTGGAGTTATCAAAGGAGTTGGTCTCCAGTTTTATGTTCCATGATTTTTCCTTTTTGATCTCCCGTTCAATAGGGGTGTTGTCCAGGGGTTTCCAAGTGTATATCTGATAGACTTTTATAATAAGTCTAGACCCTCTCTATGTCAAAAACTTCCTTGGGGATTCTCTCAATGTCTTTGAAGATCCAATTGTTCCTCTCTTTCCACAGACATCAACAAAAGATGGGGAGAGGACTTGTCTCCAAATTTCTCTGGAGAGAGGGTGTTGGAAGGGTCTATTCCATCCTTCAATAAAGTATTTTAAGTCCCCATTCATGGTCCAATGTATATCCAAATTTTTGAGAGCCAGTTCCCAAACTTCAACAACAAACGGGCAGTGCAACAACAAATGATCCACCAACTCTTCATTATTTTTGCACAACATGCATCTATTCAGAATCTGGAACCCCCTCTTCCTTAAGTTATCTTGGGTTAGTATTCTATTGTGACAAGCTATCCACTAGAAGAAATTCATTTTAGGTGTCAAGTGTCTATTCCAAACCAGTTTCCATATTCTACTCTAAATACCCTTGTCCGATAGCAAACCATAAGCCATCCTGATAGATAGATTACCCTTGCTTTCCATAGTCCAGAAGAAATCATCCTAAACATTTGAAATGGGGATTCTGGTTAAGGAGAGTAAGTCTTGCAAGGAATTGGCCAACCTTTAATAATATACATTATAGCCCTTATATAATATTTCATTATTATTTTTTATATTACTATATATTATAATAAATAGTATATTCTTTTTATTAGAAACAATTTATGTGTAGTAAATAAAATAATTTAAACCTTTCCTCACAATGTCTGTTGCGCCCACTCCAAATCTTGTTCTGCAATGTCTCGAGGATCATGCCTGTCATTATTCTAGTGACTCACACCATCCATGGAAGGTGAATGACTGTTGTTTTTAGGGAATTAAAGAACCTGATGTGCCAGCCCCAATCTCCTGCGACACGAAGACTGTGAAAGGAAACTAGGATGTGATGGAGTTCAGGGAAGGTTTTTTTTTATCTATGCCATGATGCTAGGGTTTTGTTGCCAGACCATGGTGTTGCAAAGGATGTGATTCCCCCTCCATGATTCCCTAAAAAACTATCAATTGAATTTTAAAGTGACACTTAGAATGGACACTCGTGCACATGGTTGATGAGAGATGCTTGCTTATGCTCCTCCATCAAGAGATTTCCCCTTTGACTCCTCTTCATCTCACCCATACACATTTTAGAGTCCCCCTTTCCCCATCCACCACTCAAATTTGGTTTTGTAAATCAGTTTGGATTGTGTCACCAAGGATAGAGAAGAGTATCTACAAGACCATGCATTAATCTATAGATTTTTGAAGGTCTGGCTGAAACTATGTGATTTGCAAACTTGGATAAGCAAAAATTGGAAGGAATACATGGAGGCTGAAATCAACATCTACTTCTATGCCAAGGGGTTTTTCATCTTGGAGTTTGAACCTCTGGAAGACAAGAAATTAATTTTCAATATTGGTCTATGGTCTTTCCAAAGAGAATTTTCATGCATTAAGCCATGGATGCCCTCCTTTAATCCTTGAACAAAAACATTTTCTTTAGCATACCTCTGGGTAAAACTACCATACCTCCCTCTATAATTTTTTTTGATGAATAAGCATCTATATCTATATTAAAATAAGATTAAATTACACATATTCACAAAAAAAAATTTGGGTGGTAAAAAGGCACACCTTGAGAGTCACATGGGAAAAGCCTAGAAAGCATAAAGTCATTTGGGCAATGCCCAAAAAGTAGGAAAAATTATAAAAATAACATAAAAGGCTACTAAGTGGCCATGGAAGTGCCAACAGAGGGAGGCGAATCCTTGTCATCTGGCCTACCCCATACAACAACAGGGTCTAGAGTGACGTTAGGAAGATCCCAACCATCGTCACCCTTGTCTTTATCTTCTTGTTGAGGAGAGATCGCCAAATCCAAATGTGCGAGACATTTAGTAGTATCAACCAACCAACTAGAAACACTACTAGGAGCTTCGCCAAAAGGCCACCTAGAAGCACCATTACGCCTCCTCTAGACAATCCTCCAAAAGGCCACCCTAGGTTAGCCCAAGGAGGAGAGGGAAATTTCCTGCAAGGAAATGAGCCACTATGAGGAGGAGCTTGGGAATAGGGGCAAGCTTGAAAATATTTGGTAGAACCACTCCTTTGTCAACCACATGAAGGCGATTGACCTGAGAGGAAGTGGTAGAGGGAGGCACATGAGCCATGGTGTAAAGGGCATTCCCCTAGTGGTCTAGAAGCTCCTGAAGGTGAGCCACCTCAAGCACAACTTTATTAGTTTTCACTTAACATTAAAATAAATAATGGATTTAGAGTAAAGAGAAACATGTTTATCAATCTGGTAGTGAGAAAAAATGTAGGAATTTCTATCTTTCCAAATACTGAAGAGGATTTCCACCCTGAAAGTGTGCTAAATCTAGGTATACTTAGCGAGGAGCAAGGGAGAGTCTCCCAACAACACCATATGCAAAGAGAAAGGTTTTGACCGAAAGGGATGAAAGAAATCATGAATCCAATTCCATAACTATTCAGCTTGGTATAGAACCAAAAGAGGTGCTTAAAAGACTTGGCTTTCCCACAAAAAGGGAAACAAGGGTCCTGAACCCCCAAGTGAGAAAGCTGAGACCCTACTAGTAAGACATGGAAAATAATACACCAAGCGAAGTGAGAAAGCGAACCACACAAAAGAAAACCTTCAGTGCTAAATAGACACTAGAGAGTGAAGATGCCACCTCTGGTTCAAACTATTGATCATCAGATAGGTGAAAGCCATTGATAACCAAGTTGAGGTTTGTAACTCTTGAATGGGTTGTCAAGAATCCATTTCCAATATTTCCACCAAGGCTTCATGGAGCGGACACCAACTTTTTGAAGCATATCAGTCATAATGGCATTCACCAGACCATCAAAAGTTTCCCGCTCATGGTTTTATAAGCCAAATATGGCTCTAAAATCTCTCCACATCATAATGCTCATTGTGGGTCTGGAAAACAAGTCTTGAGTAGATTTGATACCCTTTTTATAGAACTTGAGAGCCCTAAGCAAAGGAAGCTTGGCCAGAGCTGACCCATATTACAAAAGAGGAGACCACCAGATATTTTGTTGATTAAAAGAAAGCCCATCTCTAAAACTAGTGTCATTCCATCAAAGTCAGGGATTGACAACCTCCCAAGCATGCCAGATGATTTTGGAAACAAAAGCGCCCATAATCTGAACAAGCTCCTTCATAATGAGAAGGGCGTGAAATCCAATACCTTTCTAGGAAGGTCTGTGAGCAAGATATTTTGTTGAAATGCAATGCCTAACAAGAATTTTCCAGGCCTCATTACCATTGAGAGCACGAATGATCTATTTGACACATAAATCCATCACTTGCTTTTGAGTGGCATGGCAACGTAAAAAAGTACACCTTTTCCTTACTTTATTTGGGAATAATTAATGATAAAGTGGACTTGATATCACCTTGATCTAGTGTTGTGATGAGTTTTACACATCCACATTAGGTTTTGGGCCCTTTTAAGCTAAATAAACTTAACTTTTCCCTAATTTAATGTTGTAAAGTGTATTTATTGACACCTTCACATTAAATTTAGGAGGCTTGTAAACTAAATGGACCTAATCTAGTGTTGTAATGTGTTGTACACGTTCACATGGGATTTTGGGCCCTTCTAAGCTAAATAGACCCAATTTTGCCTTAATTTAATGAAGTAAAATGTAATTATTTATAATTTGACATTGGATCTTGGGCCCTATTACATTTCTGACCTTTATATCATCATTAATAGGCCCCTATGACCCTATATTTTGCATCCCAAGGCATATTTTAATCAAAACCTGACAAAATCACCTAAAACATAAATAATTCCAAAAACCCACCCCAAAAATCTAAGGTGGGATTCATTCACAACCTTGGGTGAATGAGTCTCCCTAGGTGGGACCCATTCACCACCTTGGGCCAATAAGTCCCATTTGGGGCATTTTTTAGGGTTTTGAGTGAGAAAATTGGGTTTTACTTGTTCAAATTTTATGAATGTCGGCTTGTGGGATCTAATTAAGGGGATATTATATGGATTTCCTATATAAATGGGCTCTCAAATCATTATTTCATCAAGTCTACATGATATCAATCCAAGCACTCAAGAGTTAAGCATTCCAAGACTTCAGAAGATTGTTAGGAGAATTTGCAAGATCATTTCTAAAGCATTCAAGAGCAAAATTCTTCATCAATTGTTGCAAAAATTCAAGATACATCATCATGTCAAGGATATCAAGCATCGAGCATGTTATTGTGCTAGTGTTTTGATGTAGCATTGAAGATCCAATATCAAGCATTATTTTACACCTATTGTCAAGATCAAGATCTACATCCTTCATGGCCATTTCATGTTGAGTTGCAGATTTGCAAGGCATCATTTACAAGACATCATTCAAGGTATTATTGTCCATGATTCATGTTCTTTGTTTCATGTTTCATACCTTCATTTAATTGTTTCATCATTTGGTTTAATTACCTTAAAGGGGTTTGACCAAGGCAAACCCCTATTCACTAACAATCATCAAGTTTTTCTCCTCTCTACATGTGTGATTGTAGATCTAGGTGTCTTCGAGCATGAAGAATCATTGAAAATTAGGTTACAAGCTTGGAGAAAGTTGTTGGAATTGTCTCCTCCTTTGCAAGGTTCTAATCTTCACTAAAAGGTCACCTACAACCTTAAAATCAGAGTTCCAGATCTGAAAACAAAGTGGAACAAAAATAGTATACATTGAAGACCAAATTCAAACTTTAAAATTCCAAAAAACCCTAATTGGATTCATTCACCTAGATTGGAAAATGAGTGCCAATTTAGGTCAATTTTGAGATTTTTGTAGTTTTGGATACCCTTTTTCCATAAACTTGTTCTTGTATAAAAACCCTAATCTGGGACTGATTTACCCAGATTGGCGAATGAGTCCTAGTAGGCCTAAATTTCAAGTTATTCAACATTTCAGGCCTCCATTTAAGCTCTCTCAGATTTCCAGGTGCTCCTTTGTACTTTTCCAGTTTGCTATTATGATTTATTTTCATTTATAGTTCATTTAGTGAAGTTTCTTGCATAATTGAGTTCAATCATTAGATCTTGCATTTCATACATTTTTCCAAGCCCTAGCTTGGTGGTGAACCCCTCATTAATCTCTAAACATACCCTAGGACAACTCTATTGTCAAATCTCTTTCCTCGTTCTTCATTGGATTGAGATCTCTAGGGTCTCCTTGAATGAAACTTTAGGGAAATAGGTCTAGGTCCCTAAACACCTAGTTTGTGTTCCACCTCCCAAGATGTGGAACTCCTATTTTCGTTGTTTCTGTTGTCAAACAGATTGCACCCGAATGCTTGAATATTGAAATTCAGCAATCTATTGAAACATTGGAACTAATTCCAGGCTGTAGGTATCCTATAAGGAATTAGACCTCCAAATTCTTGGCTGGTTCCTATTTAATTTTCTGGTTAATAACTAAGTGATTTGCTGGAAAAAGGAGAAAGACTAAATCTAAATGCGAGAAACTATAAATTGAAGGTAATGCACCTAATTGATAAAGATCTGCAATTTTGATTCACAATAAACCTCAGAAAACTATCCACACTAGTCAGTTTTGACAGTCTTACCACAAAAATTGATTCTAAGGAAGGCTTGAATGAATCACCTTTAAAGGAAAACAAGGTTTTCTCAGCAAAGACAAATATTATTCATTTACAAAAACTTAGACCTGCGATTTTAACTATTTGAATGCATGTAAATATAAATGAGACAAATATTTTAAAGGTTATGATATTTAAACACAATAAAACTTCATCAAATCATTCATATAGACAACCAAATGACAAGGAAAACTTTGATTTCACTGCAATTTGAAGGAATCTTTGCAAAAAGACACAAGTAAACCTGTAAAACACTGCTATATTAATCTGAAAATAATGCTAAGTTACAAAATAATTCCCTTTTATAGAGTGCAAAGGAGAAAAATAAGAATCAACTGAAAAAGATAAACTTTTTCAATATATACAATGAGAATGAACTCACTTCAAAGTGCATGAACAAGTAACTGAAAGTCAATTTCAGTGAGAAAGTGATAACTCCAAGGTGAAATCCGAGCAGAATAAAAAATCCCTGAAAATAAGGTTCAAACTCATGCAAAAATGAGTGAACTCATTCTCGAACTCGCAATCATAAAGCATGCAACTGATCGGCAACTCAAACTGAATTGGAAATCACTAAACGTGAGCCAAAACATGCAAAAATCCTCCGTGCTTTAATCAATTCACCCATGATAACTCAAAATCCATTCTTGCATGACAAATCTTCAGTTGAAGCTATAACTCTTAACTTGAGACTTACTATCAATTTCACATGTGCATGAGCGAATTTTTTTTCTTTCCCATTTTACAATAGTTGATTTAAAAGATTATTAAAAAATAATAATCTTCAAATACAACTTTACAATATAGAATAAGGGGAAAATAATAAAATAAATGTTTTGCAAAAGAATAATTTTTCCCTTATGACTCCCCATAATAGCACTCCAATCTCTCACTTTGTTAATCATAAGTCAAGAAGACTCAAAGTCCTCTCACATGCTGTTGGTCTCCTCATGCAATATATGCATATCATGTAATATATGATGAAATATATACTTTTTCCTCCAAATGTTATTTTGGCCTTAGTGATTTCATGGCTTTGGTTATCTCACGGGCTTCTTTAAATCATTAGGTTTCATTGACTTTGAAGTCAATACCATGGTGACAATACAATGAAATGATTTTTCTTAAAAGAAAGGTCAAAAACACCTATCAAAATTTGAATTATGGCTAACCCTAATCATTTCTCCATTCACACTTTGCATTTTGAAGAAGAAAATGAGCGCCACTACTAGAGGAGATAGGGTTTCCACTGGAGCCTGGGAATGGAAGCTCACTGATAACTTGTATTTTCTGGACAAGCTCAAATTCTTGGCCCCTACCTATTCAAAATTGGTAAATTATTCAAAACTCCTTTGTTGTTACATGATTTATAGGCCGCAACCTACCATTTTTTATGGGTATTTTGTGTTCTCCATTTTCTAGGCGCCTAGTTTTCTAATGGCTGCGGCTATAACACTCATTTCTGGTGTACTTTCTCCTTTTGTGTGCATTTCTGTTGCTATATCATGAATGGCTGAAATATGAAGTGTCTCCAACTGTGAAGAATCAATAGAGACTCGAGGTATGGCTGTCTTCATGTTTGGCCACTCGAATCTTTGCAAAATTTGTTCCATTTGACCTTAATAGTGATGATTATCACTTATTTTCTCTGTTATGGTGGCCGCCATGGTTTTTCCTTTCACTTACTGCCTCGCCATGATGGCATTGTGGACTGATTTGTTATTCTGTGCAAATACTGTCATTTTGTCCTTATTTCCATGCATTGAAATGTGCACAAAACAGTGTAATAAAGAACTCATCCTCATGCATCGATGACTCACATGCATAGTCATGGAGAATGACTGCCATCAAGCATATTACCCTAACTGTCCCTCTTGATCTTGACTTATGATATCGTCACAGTGATTTATGTATTAGATATTTATGTGACTAAACTAAATTATTGCATCTTTCACCATCAGAAAAAGAAAAGCAAATACGTTTCCTCAATCATACTAGATCACCTCTTTGGTTCAAATACATTATAACTACAATAACTATCGATCGACCTTCTTCACAGTCAATGTAAGAAATTATTCTATCTTCATGCTTCCCATTATGTTAAATGATCACAGGTTACCTTCAATGGAATATCCTTTCGGTAGATTTAACACTGCATTTTTGAAATAGACCATCAATTTGGATTTGCTTATCTGTACATTTGATTGAATTTGATGGCAATGATGGTCATTTGACTGATCAAAATTGAATATAAAATCCTCATACTATTGTTTCTTTAAAAGCACTATCTTTTGCAACAATACTAAAATACCAGCTTTGAATAAGATACTTGTATTTTGCTTATATCGTGATGCTATTCCACTTATAGCAAACATGCTTTTCTTCAAATTGTTGCATACAAATTTGTATGATTTGTCTGTAAATTATACTCCTGATGGGAAATGTTACTGTGCCTTTGATTGTATATATGTCATACATGATTCAAGATAAATCATATTCAAAACAAATCAGTGGCCTTTTTTGTTTGATAGTTCTTTAAAGAGAGCTCTCTTGTATCATCACTTTTGACAGACCCTTTTTGAAAACTGCAAACAAATGTTTGCTACAACAAGTTCACATTTGAAAACAATGCTGCTCTTATTTATATCTGTGTTCTCTGTGAACATGAAACATTTTGGCCATTGTGCACTTAAAGGAACTCATTGCTTAATTACTACTCCTTTTATGATTGTCAAAAAGAAACTGTAAATGTCTTTTGATCACAAGATGTAATAATGTTGTCCTGCTACCATATTGACTTCCCTCCAGCTATGCATTCATGCTTGTAACTACCATTTATCACCATAATTTACTATTGATGGCAGAATGATTTTAGAAACACCTTAATCTGCATCATACGTTTACATTGAGTCTTGCACTTGATCATGATTACTGTTCCATTATTGATGATAGCTTTTTGCAATGAATGACTAGTAACTGTTCTTGATATATTTTTAAATGATGAACAAGAGATGACTTAATCCATCTATTTTACCATGCTATTATACTGCTTGATGACAGTCCTAAATGATGACTGTTTCTTTGATGCTTGATGACTCTCATATATATGAACGTCGAATGAGAGAAAACCTTAATACCTTCTTGATATGTCGGGCTCGACCCTTGTGGGAGCCCGTTTTTCCCCACATATCTAATAAAAATGATCTCGAACATGATGAACCTGTTCCTACACATTGAAACAAATGTGTTAGCAAAATAAAAGAAGCTGAAAGCTTTCCTCTTGAGTTTTATGCCTTTGAAGTTTGAAATCATCTGATGGATGCCTGATCAAATGTATGCTATATTTCTGTTGGTAGTGTAGGCATATGATAGGATTTGATTCGTATTGCTTAGAGACCATCTCTAATACCATATTTCATCGTTCTTGCAGATGCTTTTGGAGCTTGGAGTTGGAGCCAGAGCTGGAGCCAGAGCTACAACTGAAGACATCAACTTGTCAATGATTCGTCATTCTAGGCAATGACGAATCACTTTCTACCCTGTGCATTCTTTAATCTCAGTTGTATAGTGTACTTTATTTTCTTGTATCTATCATTTGATTGTGCAAATCAAATTCAGTTACTCCCGCAGCTTGTGTGGGACTTCAGCCTTTCCAATATGAATAAAAACAACATTCTTTTATGCAAATTTATTAGTTCCTTTGTCTGAGATTTGCATAATAACACTTGAAATTCATAAGTAATCAAAGTTCTGGAACATAATGAATACTTAAGTAGAAAAATTTTGTACCTTCTTTGATGGATGCAATTCAGCTCTACCTGTTTTGAGCTGGTGGTGAAAAATAGGTAATAGTTTCATTTTGGTAAACCTGCATTTAGAACATCATAATTCTTATTTTGAGTCCATCATCATCCTAGATCTATCTTGCATTAACTTTGCATTAGGGTTTGCATTAGTTAATTGACATTCTAGTGTTTCTAATTTTTACATTAGTAAAAGTACATATAGGTTGAATTTTTGCATCCCAAATCATTGAAAAACATTTGAAAACTGCATTTGCATTTAGTCTACAAATCACCCAAACCAAAAAAACATAAAAAATTACTTAAAATTTATTTAAAATTGAGCAAAAAACTCTCATTGGGACTTATATGCCCCTCTGGGAAAATTAATCCCAGTGCACATCTGAAACTACCTTTTACAACATTTAAAACCTTGTTTTTGCACTTCTATTTGTTGCCATTGGTTATCTATTTTAGTGGGTTGACTTTCTCTTACATGCATTTCACTAAATCTAGCTTAAATTGATCCATTTCATGTATTGCTTAATTCCAAATTTGCATTTACAACATTTCACTTTTAGATTATTGCATAGTGTAATCAACAAATTACCTTGTTTCAAATGTAAAAATTGCATTTAAACATTTCACTTTAGGTCATTGAATTGCACTTTATTTACTTTTCCATAATAGCATGTTTTCTTTCAAGAGATGTGGCTTTGAAATGGTTAAAAATGGATTGCATAAGTACAACATCCCCTCTGATGAGTTCAATTTAGAGTACAACAATGAGGTCATTCAGAAACATGTTATTCATCCTTCTACTATCTCTCATAGTTATGAGAGAATTTTAGAGAAAGCGGATCAAATAATTGACATAATCCTTAATATTACATTGCCTATTGGTGAGGATGGTATGATACAAGAGGATGCAAGTGTAGACAATCATAACCATCATAATTGTTCTTCTCTTGATACCTCTCCTATTAGTGATGAAGGTATCTTGGTGAAAGAAGATACAAGCATTGAAAGTATTGATTGTCTCTCTCCTCCTCCTCCTTTGGAAGTTATTAGAAAACAAGAAGATGAGATCATAAAAACATTTCTAAACATCACCTTACCTAGTCTCCATTCATCCCTTGCTTGTCAGAATGTTTTAGTGAAAGAGGATGATATCATAGGTAGCCATGACAATCAAAATTATCCTTCTCCTAATATCCCTCCTCGATGCAAAGAGGATAGGTTGGTGTTAGAAGATGCACCTATTGAGAATCTTGTTCCTTCCTTCCCTAACGCTCCTACCATTTGGAAAGATCTATTTGGTAATCATAGTTGTCCTTCTCTTGATGCCTCCCCTACTTGTGATGAAGCTACTTTACAAAATCTAACCATGAAATGTGATTAACATCTTATAAGATCTCCTACTAGGGTAGATAGTATGGCACAAGAGAATGCGACCTTATAGAAAAAGGATGAAGTCATGAACAATCAAATTTAGCCTTCTCTTAATATCCCCACTATTGATAAACAAGAAAATCTAACCATTGATAACTCCATTACTTGTGACGAAGTAATTTTAGAAGAACCAACGTCTGAATGTCATTAACATATAGTTTGTAGTTCTAAAAAATCTCTTCCTAGGGAGGATATCATGGTGCAAGAAAATAATATCATTGACAATAGTGATATAGTTTCCTTAGATGAAGATAATGAAGTAACATTAGACTCTCCTTCACTAGGGGAAGTTAATATTATTCAACCTCAACTCATCCTTTACCCAACTTCACACAAACCTCAAACTCAAAACAAACCTGCATTTATCCTTTACCCACCTAAGAATGATGTTTTGCAGTAGCCAATTCATCATATTGTTGCTCATACATATAACACTAGAAACAATCTGCAACCAAAACAAACACCTTCAACAACCTTACCTTTGCCTAATCCCATTTTTCCTAACGCTCCTCATTTCCCCCCGCATAGTGGGAAGGAGTATGACCTTTTTAAACAACTTAAGAATACTCCTGCAAAGATATCCCTATGGGACCTAGTTTAGAATTCACCTTATTATCACACCATGCTTCAAACTGCCTTGCAACAAGTTCCTATCCCTTCTAATGTGCAACTGAATGACATAGCAACCATGATTCAAGAAATAAACGCTGACATTGTTTTCCACTAAAGCGACCTCCCTTCTTTGGAAGTACAAAAACAAAATGATGATTTCATGATAATAGCTAAATACAATAGAATAGGAATAAAGAGAACCCTTGTCGACAATGGATCTGCTCTTAATGTGTATAGTGTAAACCTTTTGGATAGGCTTGGTGTGGATAAATAAAAAAATCAACCTTATTCTTTATCTATTCGGGGGTGTGACAATGTAGGAAAAAAATTGCTAGGAGTGATTACATTACCTATTATAGTTGGAAAGGCCACATTACAAACCTTGATTCATGTTATGCCTCATGATATTTCATACTATCTTCTTTTAGGAAGACCATGGATTCATGAGATGCACATGGTGCCCTCTACCCTTCATTGTATCATGAAATATGTCTATAACAACAAAGTATATACAATCAAAGCCAACCTTGAACCAAATAGATGCTTGAACATTGAAAAAGATAAGGAAAATCCTTTGGCAACATTGACACAAAATACAAAAGTGGAACCTGTGCAACAAAAAACAAAGAAAAACATACTGAGGAAGTCACAAAGCTATTAGATGATGATTGGGGTTCCTTAGATTTCACACCAACATTCATGGGAGAATACAAGATCATAAACAAAGAATCTAAAAAGGGAAAATAAAAAGTGGTAATGCTAACAAAAAAATTAAAAGACCCCTCAAAAGCATCCACCTCAACCACTTTAGAACAAAAGACAACAAATTGCACAACATACTTTGGTGAGATAGACTATCAACGACCACCTAATCCAACATAGATGAAAAATATTTATGGAAAAGGTTATGAACTTATGAAGCAACTTGGTTATAGTGGAAAAGGATGTGGCTCTTGAGAACAAGGTATTTGTGTCCCTATAGAGCCTAACATTCAAGAAACAACTCGTGGTATTGGTTATTATCCTTTGATAGAAATAAAATCCTCGCTTAACATCAATTTCATCACACAAAACACTAATGATTTGAATTCGTTAGATTTTACACCCTCATGTAAAGGACAAAACAAAATCTCATAATCTAAAGAGTCTTGCATAAGTATGACACCTTATACTAAGCAACAGATATCTTTTTCCCAAAATAAAGGAGCATTTTCTACTTTTGATCAAGAGAGTATCTTGATGAGACTCCTCCAAGATCGTCTGATATATCTCCCTCAAGAACTAGAAAGAAAATTTACTACACTTGAGAATTAATTTTGTGCATATCATAGAGTTCATGGTCATTCTACTAATGAATGTAAGGCTTTGAGTAACAAAATTCAATATCTTAAGGACTGTGGTGCTCTTCCTTGTGTCGAAGCACCTTGTTCCTCTAAGTGATACTGATTTTCACTCTAGCATGTTTCTCATCAATCATTTCAGTTCATCCTTATCCTACACTAAGTGGGGGCAAGGGGTTAGGTATCCTTGTCCTTGTATGTCACTTGTCATTGTCTCTTTTATCTATTTTACCACCTTTCATGTACATATAAGAGCAAGTTGGGAATGTGGATGGCATGCCTTAAGTTGGCTCGCATGTGACATACTAAGTTATACATTTTGGGGGCAACCCCTTCCCCTTATTCATGATGTAGCTTATTGGAAACATATGACTTGGAATATGTCTTTCCAAGTAAGCTCTCATGTCTTCTCCTACTTTAAAGCAATTGCTCACAATAATGGTGTTAGCAACTGCTTTAAAGTGGGGGCATACATCAACACTCATGTTTCATTGTGCGATTTTCTTTCTTCTTGCGATGCTTCCTTTTCTTGGCGGTGTCATTGGGTTTGATTTCCTTCAAGACTATGATAATTATTTGACTTGTCCTCTCTTGGAGACATTAGGAATGATGTTCCCTAAGAAGAGACCTTACATGAACTAAGCGAAATCCCTTTGAACATTCCTTAAACTATTTTGCATTTACAATACTTGTTATATGGCCACCTTGCATAACACACTTTGCTTGCCTGTGGATACATCTTGTTTGTTCATGAGTTTCAAGCATGCAAATTTTTTCTTATCTCATGAAGCTTGAAGTTCATTTTTGCATGGTTCCTTATTAAAGTTATTAGGAGGTATAACTTTGGTATGGTTTGATGGGAAGTCGAACAAGGGCATGACTTTCAATTAGCCACTCATGTGTGTGTGTGAGTGCATACCTGATGTGTGTGTATGTGTCTCACCTCTTGGATTTCTCACCCAACAGATAGCCTGAAGTTCCATTGCCTCAAAGTGAGTGTGCTTTTTTGGGCAAAAAAATTAGATCTGATCCACATTGCGTTGGACTAATAGTCGAGGCTTGATCCATCCCTTTTGTTTTAATTTTTCTTTCTTCTTTATGTCATTGACATTGCATGTTTGTGTATCTTCATGTTGCATATCATACACCTTGTGTGTGTCCCTTTGTGCTTATGTCAGTTTGACATAGGATCTTGTATCTTGGGGCTTGGCCACCTCCTTCAATATTTGTCATCCTTTGCCATCCGCATCAGTATACTGGGACCCCTCTTGATTGTCTACTTTAGTGTGAGTTTTAAGCAAGTTCATCCTCTCACTAAAGTGGGGGATAAATGTGGCAATGGGAAAAGTATTCCTTTTCCTTGCTTGATTTGGGAATAATTAATGATAAAGTGGACTTGATATCAACTTGATCTAGTGTTGTGATGAGTTTTACACAACCAAATTAGGTTTTGGGACCTTCTAAGCTAAATAAACTTAAATTTTCCCTAATTTAATTTTGTAAAGTGTATTTATTGACACCTTCACATTAAATTTAGGATGCTTGTAAACTAAATGGACCTAATCTAGCACTGTAATGAGTTGTACACATTCACATGGGATTTTGGACCATTTGAGCTAAATAGACTAAATTTTGCCTTAATTTACTATTGTAAAATGTATTTATTTACACTTTCACATTGGATTTTGGGGCCTATTGCATTTATGACCTTTATATCATCATTAATAGGCCCCTATGAACCTATATTGTGCATCCCAAGGCGTATTTTAATCAAAAACCTGACAAAATCACCTAAAATATAAAAAATTCCAAAAACCCACCCTAAAAATCTAGGGTGGCACTCATTTGCCACCTTGGGAAAATGAGTCCCCCTATATGGGACCCATTCACCACCTTGGGTGATTGAGTCCCCCTAGATGGGACCCATTCACCACCTTGGGCGAATGAGTCCCATTTGGGGCCTTTCTTAGGGTTTTAAGCGGGAAAATTGGGTTTTAAGTTCAAATTTTATGAATGTCAGCCTGTGGGATCCAATTAATGAGATATTAGATGGATTGCCTATATAAACGAGATCTCAAATCATTATTTCATCAATCCTACATGATATCATGCCAAGCACTCAAGAGTTAAGCATTCCAAGACTTCACAAGATTGTTAGGAGAATTCACAAGATAATTTCTAAAGCATTCAAGAGAAAAATTCTTCATCAATTGTTGCAACAATTCAAGATCCATCATCATGTCAAGGATATCAATCATCAAGCATGTTATTGTGCTAGTGTTGTGATGTAGCATTGAAGATCCAAGATCAAGCATTGTTTTACACCTATTGTCAAGATCAAGATCTACATCCTTCATGACCATTTCATGTTGAGTTGCAGATTTGCAAGACATCATTCAAGGTATTATTGTCCATGATTCATGTTCTTTGTTTCATGTTTCATACCTTCATTTAATTTTTTCATCATTTGGTTTAATTACCTTAAAGGGGTTTGACCAAGGCAAACCCCTATTCACTAACAATCAACAAGTTTTTCTCCTCTCTACATGTGTGATTGCAGATCTAGGTGTCTTGGAGCATGAAGAATCATTGAAAATTAGGTTACAAGCTTGAATAAAGTTGTTGGAATTGTCTCCTCCTTTGCAAGGTTCTAATCTTCACTAAAAGGTCACCTACAACCTCAAAATCAGAGTTCGAGATCCTAAAACAAAGTGGAACAGAAATAGTAGACATTGAAGACCAGATTCAGACTTTAAAATTCCAGAAAACCCTAATTGGACTCATTTGCCCAGATTGGAAAATGAGTGCCAATTTAGGTCAATTTTGAGATTTTTATAGTTTTGGATACCCTTTTTCCATAAAATTGTTCATGTATAAAAACCCTAATCTGGGTTTATTCACCCAGATTGGTGAATGAGTCCTAGTAGGCCTAAATTTCAAGTTATTCAGCATTTCAGGCCTCCATTCAAGCTCTCTTAGATTTCTAGGTGCTCCTTTGTACTTTTCCAATTTGCTATTCTGATTTATTTGCATTTATAGTTCATTTAGTGAAGTTTCTTGCATCATTGAGTTCAATCATTAGATCTTGCATTTCATACATTTTTCCAAGCCCTAGCTTGGTGGTGAACCCCTCATTAATCTCTAAACATACCCTAGGACAACCGTATTGTCAAATCTCTTTCCCCATTCTTCATTGGATTGAGATCTCTAGGGTCTCCTTGAATCAAACTTGAGGGAAATAGGTCTAGGTCCCTAAACACCTAGTTTGTGTTCCACCTCCCAAGAGGTGGAACTCCTATTTCCATTATTTCAAGTGGAAAGAAGGCCAAGTCCACCAAATTCTCTAGGAGGCAACATAATTCCCAAGCAACGTGGTGAAAGCCTTAGTGAGACTCAGATGAGGCCCAAAGAAAGTCTTTGAGTAATCTTTCTAGCTTCACATATGAGGCCTTGGAAGGGGCCCAACATGAAGAATAAGACACATGAGTCACCGCCAAAATTTTAGAGTACACCTAGAATTTACTAGCTAGAGAGAGCGGATTAGTGATCCAAAAAGCCAACTTCTGCTCAATTGAAGAAAGAACCGCTTGCCATAAATCAATAGAGGAAGCCGAAAAAGTGAAAGGGATGCCAAGAAATTTGAAGATTTCCCCTTGAGCAATCCACTTCCATCCATACTACTAAATGCAAAGGGGGTTGAGAAGAAAGGATTGACAGTAGCATTGAGTCTTGTGCCACTGGATAGTAGAACCACAAGCCAAATATAAGGTTTGAAGATAATCGAGGGCATATTTGACATTATTCTTTTCTTCTAGCAAAGTAAGGAAGTGTTGGGAAAATTGAGTCATCTTAGAACGAAACATCTAAGAACTGTAGTGCCTTTAGTAACTTTTAATTTCATTAAATTGTCTCAAAGACACGTACAACTGTACCACAAAGTGAAACCAGACAATTCATTTCCCACATTAATCCTTCTAAGAGAAGCACATGTAAAATTAGTTTTGAAAACTTGCATTAATAGATTCTAACCAAGAAACATGAAACATGAAAGATGAAACAAAACACACAGATTTACATGGGGAAAACCCTTTTGGGTAAAAAACCCCACACTCCAAAAAGCCAGATCACCATTGTATTATTCATGCAATAGAATAGTTATAATTCAGGCAATAAACCTTTATAGAGATTAGATCATGTTTCATTCTGGAGACAAATTGGACAGCATAATCCCTTATACAATCTTCACACTGTTACAATACCTTCTCATAGTATACAGTGTAGATCCTCTCTCTTATGGACCTCTGATCAATCTCATAAGTGTTTACAATCCAAACTCTGTTACAACACTATCTCACAGCATACATAGCAGATTCACATAGAGTAATACTTCACATTTGATCCATAGAGAGAAAGTGGATAAGGTACCAACTTCATAACATTATTTACTTCACCTGCTCTAGCCCTCGACTCTCTCTCTCGTACCTTGGCCTCATAGCCTCGACCATCTCTCATTCAGCCTCACGGCCTCTGCCCTTCCTCTCTTCTTTTCTTTAGGATTCCATACGTTAAAACATCAATTTAGTTTCCAATCTTTTTAGAAGACCAACCATCAAATAGCAATTACCATACCTTTGTCCAACCATTCAAATTCCCACCACTCTGCCACAACCAAGAGTCAACACCCTTGTGGTGTGACAATGACTATAGCACACCACCACAGGCTCTACGCATGACTGTTGTGGGGTGGCGGTTGACCGCGTTACCACTGGATAGGTTGACAACACCTGAGGTATAGTGGTAACTGCACTACTATTGGACAATTCACATACCTCTGCGATATGGCGGTAACACACTGCACTACCACAACACCCCCGATGACCTCCTGTGGTATGGTGGTAACTGCTCTACTGCAAGACATCTGACAAGCTCCTTCAGTATGGCAGTAATCGTGGAACCAAATCCCAGAGAAAGGACATCCATGGTAAGGTGATATCCACCACTCTACCGCTACACAACTGAGAGGTGCCCGCGGTATTGTGGTAACCATGCTACCGTTGCTCTCTCTTAGTCACCTAGTGGTATAGAGGTAAAGGCATGAAACACTTATACAATTCACCCAAATTTCTTAGTGGTCACAACACCATTGCTCCCTTACAGGTTTAGGCCAGTGGGATCGAGGCACACAATTACAACAATCTCCCACTTGATGAAGATCGCACTAGAACCTCCAGAGTACTTAGGAACTACTGACACCATAGTTCAGACCCTGCTTTGTCCAAGTCTCTAATCAACAACATTCAGGACACCCAATCAACAAGTTTCCACAGATAAAAATCCACCAGACAATCTACAACAAAATTAAGTATCCAACTACAACTAACTATCCAACATTGCAACCAATCACAATCTTCCATGAAACCACATAGATCATCTCAAACATGCTCTCATGCTCCAACAAGACTTTTACAACAACATCTAAGATGTCTACCATTTAGGAAACAATCCCTATCATCCTCCAACATGCCACCTATGGAAGAAAAGGTACAAGCCAAGGTGAATATGCACCAACCCAACGAACACAAGAAAAAGATCCCAGTGATATCAACAACAAGGTATTGCCATCACTCCTGAAAACAAGATAAAAATATCAGCTAGAACAACAATCAAAGAGACTACTCCCATCCAACTAATTAACCCATGTGACTAAAAATAGCAACCACAACAAGTGTTAGATCATCTAATCATCCATACCTTAAAGGTATCAAACATTAGCAAACTTATGCCACCAACATAACCAACCCATGTACTCCAAAAGAAAACTCCATGTGCCAACCAATCAAAGAAGACAAAAAACACATTCAGGAACTCCCATTGCATGGGTAACACCAAAACTAAAAGATTGAAAGCATAACAAGTCTACGAATGATAACACATAGAAAGTGTAACCATGTAGTACCAAGGAGTCATCCATAATGATATGTATAACCTGCAAATTAATAACCTGCAAGAACAACTCTCACCTCAAGTCTTCATAACTCTCCCAAGTTCTTCACACCCAACAAAAGGAAAATATTAAGAACCTCCATGTCATCACCCAAGAACATGAGTGAAAACACATGACCATAAGCTAGTGATCACAATAGCTACGACCAAACCTCAAACCAATGCAATGTGAAAACAAACATCCAAGAAGAGAAGCAAGACCAAAGAGAGCAACTTTGCACATCATGTACCTGTAGAACATACTCTTACATACACCTCTAAAAGCTAGTTGTGTCAAGTATGATCTCCTTCAAATCCTAAAGAAAATCCATAACAACACCCAATTGTTCAAACACCAAGATCAAACTTAACATATGTAACATATAATCAACATGGATGTAACCCTCTCAAAGAAGATCCAACTACTCCATTTCCCATATCAGGAAGTCAGCCCATAAAGCATCTCCTGCTAGTTCTCATCAGTAAATGATATAACACAAAAGATCAGGGAGATAAACCATGCTATACATCTTCCACTATGAATCATCTAGAATCATTTAAACAACAATTCAAGATCCATATCATGAAAGAAAGCATAAAACACATTTGAAAGATACAATGGGCAAATACCTCTCAAATTATACTTCACTGTCGAGCAGACCAAGAGTGGGGAAAGAGAATGCTCCTCTAGGATAACCAAGTCATCATGACTTCTCCAAGAGAAATATCATTGGTCTTTGTTGAACTCACGTCCAACCAAGGTGTAGGCCACTAAGACTTTCAACTGTGATCAACACCTTTCTCAAAAGAATTTCAGCCTCACCTTATTCTCCATGTATCCATGAGTACTGGCAACTGATCATCTCATGCTAAACTCCAAATGCATCACTGCACTATCATAAAGTATCGGGCAAATGATCAAATCACCCAATACACAAAGAATTACCAGACCACTATCAAAGCTCCAAACATCTGAATTAGGAACTTATCATGAAATCATGACCTTACCATCCCTCTTGGGAGATACCATGCTCCAAGTGAACATACCATGGTCTCAAGTGCAATGCACAATGTCAAAACTCCAATGTATAAGCAAGAGTACACCATGATATAAAGCAAAAAAAATCAAAACCAACATCACCTGTCAAGTACCACCAAACACCTCAGCCAAAGACTCCAAAAATCCTCCATGGTTATGAGATGTTACACATTCTCAAATAGTGTCCATGCAAATGCGAAAGAACCCTTTTGCAGCAATAGGATCTAAGAGTCCCTCCTAGTAACATCTGCAATGCTAAAGAAGATCATTCACCACCACATCATGAATCCAAAGTCACTGCTAAAGCTCCCACTGAAACATGACAACTGAGCTCTCCAAGCATCATGACCAAACTTCTACTAAATTGAAAATCCTCTAGGTCCACAACAACATGTCCATCTAACAACAATACCAAGTAGCAGCAAGATCTCCAAACTAAGCAGACAAAACCATCATTTTCAAAACCTTACACAAGGCAATGCATCCAAGCTATCCATGACATTGTGATACAACATGCTATAGGTCCCCATAACGTACTATTCAAGTACTCCACACCATCCATCCTCTTGTCTCAAAGCAACTACACCAATACACAAGTGACCACAGACAAGGCCAGCTAACAAGTCTACACAAACACATATTCAAACCTTGTGGATACTGATAGTCCACTTATGAGTTGTCCCATTGCAAACATGTAGGTAAAGACAACCCACAACATTGCTTAACCCATAGATTCAATCATTGAAACATGCAAACTCATCATCACATTAGTAATCATAAATTGAGATATCAACGAAGATAGCCATGTAGACACCAAGACTCCAACACCAGATCAAGTCCAAATCCAATTTTCCAATCATGTACACAACTCAAGCACCATAGACTAGGAACCCAACAAGCATTACCATAGAAATGATGAGAGACTAATCAAATACCAAACATTTCTATGCAGAGAAAGAATCACACCTTCTCTCAACATGCTCAAAGCATGCAAGTAGAGCTGCAACTAACTCATCTAGTAGCACCCTGAGGAAGTAGGGGTCTAGAAAATGGCTCTTCAACAGATCCACAAAACAATAAGTTTTCATGACCATGTAAAACCTGCAAAACCATAAAAGAGACATGCAAGTACAATACATCCTTTAAAAAAAATAGCAGTTCAGGAACCCTACGCCAATTTCAAGCCAACTCCAAGGCCACTAACATGCACATGCATTTGAGAAAGATATAGGTTATTTCAGAAGCATTCAAATCATCCAATGATTAACTCCATAGCCTTCATGCATTCGAGGTTAACAGGAAACAATTCCTTCCAATACAAGGAAACACCACCCAGTGTAAGCACTCTCTTCCATGGCTGAGAACAACCCAAGATTCTCCATATCACCAAGGATCCTCTCACACAAACACCCAATATGAAAGCTTTGTTGCAACACAACCATGAAGCAAGAAAAATTCCACCTCATACATTAAGGTTATACCACTGCCAGCTTAGAGACATAGATCACAACAATTCAAGTACATGACCAACTCCTTTGTCTCCATCTCCACCATCCTTCAAGTTGTGTGTTGTCTCTAAATACAACAAGACTTCCACTCACCGAAGAATCAATTCATCAGCCGATTCCTCCAGATTTCCTCAAGCCTAACTAACTAATAAATATTCACAGGAGAAATACCCAGAACCAACAACCAAAAGAAGGCTTTGATACCACTTGTTGGGAAAATTGGGTCAGCTTAGAACGAAACATCTAAGAACTGTAGTGCCTTTAGTAACTTTTAATTTCATTAAATTATATCAAAGACACATACAACTGTACCGCAAAGCAGAATCAAACACAATTCATTCCCCACATTAATACTTTTGAGAGAAGCACATGTAAAATCAGTTTTGACAACTTGCATTAATAGATTCTAACCAAGAAACATGAAACATGAAATATGAAACAAAACACACAAATTTATGTGGGGAAAACCATTTTGGGTAAAAAACCCCCACACTCCAAAAACCTAGATTCACCATTGTATTATTCATGCAACAAAATAGTTACAAATACAATTCAAGCACTAAGCCTTAACAAAGATTACATCATGTTTCATTCTAGAGACAAATTGGATAGCATAATCCCTTATACGATCTTCACACTGTTACAATACCTTCTCACAGTATATAGTGTAGATCCTCTCTCTTATGGACCTTTGATCAATCTCACAAGTGTTGACAATCCAAACTCTATTACAACACTCTCTCACAACATATAGAGTAGATTCACATAGAGTAATACTTCACATTCGATCCACAGAGAGAAAGTGGATAAGGTACCAACTTTAGAACAAAATTTACTTCACTTGCTCCAGCCCTCGACTCTCTCTCTTGTACCTCGACCTCACGGCCTCAGCCATCTCTCATTCAACCTCATGGCCTCTACCCCTTCCTCTCTTCTTTTCTTCAAGATGCTATATGTTAAAACATCAATTCGGTTTCTAGTCTTTTCAAAAGACCAATCGTCAAATAATAGTTACCATACCTCTGTCTAGCCATTCAAACACCCACCGCTCTGCTACAACCAAGAGTCAACACCCTCGCAGTGTGACAGTGAATATACCACACCACTGCAGGCTCTACGCATGATTTTCGCAGGGTGGCGGTTTACCGTGTTACCACCAGATAGGTCAACAACCACTGAGGTATAGCGGTAACCGCACTACCATTAGACAATTCGCATAACTTGGCGGTATTGTGGTAACACATTGCACTACTGCAGAACCCCTGACGACCTCCTACGGTATGGTGGTAACCGCGCCACTACAACCTAGAGAAAGGATATCTGTGGTAAGGTAGTATCCACCGCTCTATCGCTACATAGCTGAGAGGTGCCCGCGGTAATTGCGCTATTGCTCCTCTCTCTTAGTCACCTATGGTATAGAGG
The DNA here is from genome assembly GCA_007258455.2 of Sequoia sempervirens. Classification (NCBI taxonomy): domain Eukaryota; kingdom Viridiplantae; phylum Streptophyta; class Pinopsida; order Cupressales; family Cupressaceae; genus Sequoia; species Sequoia sempervirens. Next base: position 693,998,825 of record VDFB02058242.1, on the reverse strand, counting down.
TAAAGGCATGAAAAACTTATACAATTCAGCCAAACTTCTCAGTGGTCACAACACCATTTCTCCCTTAGAGGTTTAGGCCAGTGGGATTGAGGCACACAATTCCAACAAGAAGGAATCATCAACAAAGTGGTCATTCACAAGCTGGGCTGATGGATCGAGAAAATAAATTCCCTTGACCAGCCCATGGGAGATGAAATGAGCAAGAAGATATCCAAAACCATCATTAGAAAGAACATATAGCGAGGGGGCAAGTGAGCAACCTTGGCAGATGGAGTGGAACAAACCAAAGGATTAAGATTGGTGGCCATTAATGGTGATGCAAGTAGAAGCATTAGAGAAAAACATATTCACAGACTGAATGAAATTGGGACCAAAGTCTAGTGAAAAAAACACATCCAAAATGAAAGGCCACTCAATGTGGTCATAAGCCTTAGCAAAATCAATTTTCAAAAAATGGCTTTTTGATTAGAGAGTCTAGCCCACTCCATACCTTCCAAAACAACGATTATGTTATCAAGAATAAATCTAGATTCAATGAAACCAGTCTACTCAGGGCGCACAATTTGAGGAAGAAGGTGGATGATCTTTAAAGCAAGGTATTTGGCTATAATTTTGTAGGAAACATTAAAGAGTATAATGGGCCGCCATTACAAATGTCCTCGAGATCACCAATTTTAGGTATGAAATTTATATTGCCTATGTTGATGAGATTACCTAGGGAGTTAGAATGAAAAGCTTCTAGGTAAACTTTATGTAGATTTTTTCCCACACAATCTCAAAGGGATTTGTAAAACTTGCATGAGAACCCATCAATTCCTAGAGCTTTGTCATCAACCATTATGCTCATAACTTCCTTTAGGTCTTAAATCATGATTAATTTGTCACAAAAGGATTTCTGGGAGGTAGAAATCTAGTTTGGCACAACAAGGAAATCTTGGAGCACATTGGTATGCTCTAGTGTGTAATCTTGGGCTATGAAAACTTGCTCATAGTGCCTAACAAACACCTAGAGAATGTCAAGTAGTTTAGTGGGCACATTATTTCCTTCTTTGATCCACTTGATGCCAAGCGAAGAGTGCTTGGCACGAAAAGCCAGAAAGAACTCTTTCAAGGCATGATCCCCAATTTTAAGCCAGTGAAGTCTGGATTTGATTTATGCACCTCTAGTAGCATAACTATCAACCACTTGCTTTTGATGTCTCAGCTCCACAACCATGACTTATAGAGAAGAGGAAAAGGGTCTAGCTGCTAAAGCCTCAGTAGCTTTGTGAAGATCAAAAGTGGTCACTTCATAAAACCATCTTTGAAAAATGACCAACTGGTGCCCATAAATGCGAAGAAACCTCACAGTGTTGGGTGATGGCATCATTCCACCATTTGATCCAACCCATGGAATGGGTAGATTTGCATTCAATATTTCAGATAGTTTTGATGTGGGCTAGCATGGACTGGTGACACAATAAAGAAGTATTTAAAAAAATGGGTCTTACTGTAACGAGGTTGCCCCACTTGCCATTTAATGAAAAAAAATGGGGAAACAATTTGACAACGTGACATCCACTAACGATATAACCAAAAGTGGAGAAGAGCTGGAAAAAAAAGAATGATTGAGCAAAAATCATAGCACGATCAAGATGTTAAAAGACCATGTCGGGCCCAACTCAAAAGTTGCACCAAGTGTGCCAAAGAGAACGAGAGTGGTGGCGGCCAATATTAGGATTGAAAAGACCCAATTTATTGCACATGTAAAACTAGGCTTCTTTTTCACTAGCTACCAACCTAAACGGTAAAGTACCATATTTTTCATACACCACCTCAACCATATTGAAGTCCCCACAGAGAATCCAGGTGGTAACTAGCAACGAGTCAACAATCCATCACTGGATAAGAGATCTTCCAACATCATTTGAGGCATAAACAATAATAATCCCAAAGGAATGATTATCAATGTTCAAAAGAATCTAGACGAGCAGGTGTGTGGGGTCAGCCGCACAATCATGCCATCATGGGGATAAAAGAGTGACCACACCACCACGTCTAGCCTCATGATTAGAGAAAAACATTTTACTGGCTGGCCAAATAATTTGGCAAGCGGGGGAGAGAAAAAAACCAACTTTAACTGCCTAAAGGCCCAAAACATTAAGAATAGCATATTTCTAAAGAGTATCCCTAACATAATACTTCCTAGAGAGGTCTCATAGACCTTGAACATTCCAGGAGATAAAATTCATGTTAAGGACTCAACCATATCATCAAAGTCTAGCTCTTCTAAAGAGGAATAACGATTCTACAAAAAAATTGGTGGGACTGTTCCAATCTGAATTGGAGAAGATGAATGCCTCCATTTTTATTGAACATATTCTCCTTCTTCAAGAGGTTGAGAAGGACTGCATGATCTCCTATGGGTTCCCAATATGGGAGGAGACACAACTGATTGAGCTATCATCACAAAAGTAGGTTGAGGTGTGACAAAAGACCTTTGGCAGCTGATCCTTTCGCCTTATGGGGGTTTTCAGCTTCTTGTGGCAAAGATTGAGTACAGGGGATTGCAAGAGGGAAGTCCTTGATCTTATGATCAATATATTGACACCAATAACAAGTGTTGGGAAAATTAAACAATGTGATCTTTTGGGTGTGCTGAAAATTACCAATTTGAATATCAATGGACCCTTTCAAATCATGTGAAAGGTCCTCTTCGACACAGACTCGCTTTTGAGGGTGAGCTTGAAAAAATTTGTTGTGTTCGACACAAATGAATCTCCCTAGGGAGGAGGCAATATGTTATAGAAAATGCAAGCATGACAAGGGTAGACTAGGAAATTCAATCCAAACTGGAACTCGTAACTTTTTGTTATCAAAAATAGAAAAATCTCGAGTCGAGGATAGGACATACCAAGGACCATGGTTCAGGATTTCCTGAACATGACTGACCTCCATAAAATAAAAAAGAAAAAAACCTTTGGTCAAATTTTGGACCATATCAAGGCAGACTCCATGAGGGACCCATGCCTTTTGAACCCATTATTTAAGCATACTTTTAGGTGGAGTCCTCCCAAAAAAGTAACCAACAAGAGTATGTTGCTCTAACCATTAACATGTAGATCAAAATTTGGGATGGATAGAACCACATCCACCAGAGAATCAAAATACTCAGCTCATGGAACACTTTCAGAAATTTTTTTTTGGGGTTGCTTGTTTAGAGGAGCCATTGTGCAGAGCCGTTGAACTACCAACAATAGTAAGAATTGTTGGGTTGTAGTTATTCATAGGCATAATAGAACAACAAATAAACCATAGTAAATGCAATTGTACAACACAGAGTAAATGAAAATCATGTGCCTAAGGCACAAGATGATGCAAGAAAGGCCAAGGGTGAACACATAAACAAGAAACCTTGGAAAAAAGTATCACAACATATGAAAAAAACCTATCAATTATAAAAATTCTACTTGTGCTCGGTTATGTGTGGAATTCGATTTATCCAAGGGTCTTCCAACATAAATCTCACTAAAGGTTGGAAAGAGGTGCTGGAGACAACTTGTAAACTACAAAAGTTTGCTTTTAGATTCAGGAAATGTTTCTCAACCTCCCATGTTACATCACAATGATGCCTCAATCCAACCTACTTGGTGGATTGGTGTTGCATCCAACCACTATGCCATTGAACCTAATGCGAAGGAGGACTCTTCCTCACATGTTCATCTTGATGGGGATCCTTTTCCTTGGCGCCCCCCTCAACAGGGCCATAAGTTCCAATTCATGAGTTTTTTCCATTTTTTGGTTCAAATGTTGTTGGTGCCACTCCAACCCTAGTCAAGATTTCAAACTCAACACTATCGAGAAATCATATTTACCCTCTCCAAAATCATTTGTGAGACCAAAAAAGGAAAATAGCAATGATCAAAATTTATCTCATAAGATGGAATAGGATTGGATAGAGGTAAAGAAGAAGAAGTTGCCTCCTAGATTCAAACACCCAATGCCACTAAGATCAACAAAGATTAGGGTGTAAACATAAAATTTTGGGGTATGGTGCACACCCATTTTTGGGGACCGTTGTTGGTTCTGTTGTTCTGTAAAACCATTTTTAATGTTAGGTGAGTAGGATTGGACAACACAACTTTGTGTTACTGTTGCATTGCACCCCTGGTGGCAAGGGATTTTTTTTGGGGAACTTATATTATGGGAGCTACCCCCTTGACAGTACTTACCGGGTGATCCCACAAAGTTGGTTTACAATTTCTGGGAGATTCTAATTTTTGCTGAAATCACATATTTTTAGAAAATATAATGATTTAAGCCTTAAAAAGTTCCATTTAAAGCATTCCAATTGAAGAGGGTTTGATCAAACTACCTTAGATCAAACCCCCTTGGATAAAACTCAGCTAGTTTTAAACCATACCTATAACAGAGTGTCCTTTACACCTATGAAAATGTTGATAAAAAACCAATTTTGATTTACCTTTTGGGGGATCAAATGAATTCATTTAATTTATTTTTTAAAGTATGTAGTCCTTATTATAAGCTTCCCAAAAAGTATAATTTTAAATAAATTTAATTTAATTATTATATTTATTTTTTATTTCTTGTGAATGTAAGGTTTTTCACCGAAAACCAAGCTCTCTGTTCTGCACATGTGGAAAAATAGAAGATTATCAAATTTTTTTTAAAAAAATATGATTGCACTAGATATTGAAGTCCTTCATCCAATAAAAAAATAAAATTGAATTTCGATACATACAAAAAAAGTTGTGTTATATAGTCCACTATATCTGAATTGTAATTGGTTTGACTTCAAAACTTGATTAAGGAAAAAAATTCAATAAAACACTATGAAACCAATTGGAAGCACTATATATCATAGTTACAAATCTAAATTTGGAAAAAATTAGAATTTTATCTTTCATAGAAAAAAAAGTTGTGTTATACGGTGAGCATCACTCCTTGAAAATGGTGTTTACCGAAAAAAACTAGTTTTTGAAGGAGATGGAAAAAGAAGTGCAATCTAATTCCAATTTTTTTGAAAAAAGTATATTTAGAATCTATAGACAAAATGTCACAAATAAGTAGTTTGCATCATCTTCAAATTCCTCATGGTTTAGCCGCTATAGGTGCTCGACAGTGAAGATTTAGTTAGAAAAAATCAGTTCAATGTCCAGTTTGGCCAAAAATTGTAAACCAGTATTGTAGGATCACCCTACCAATAAAAAAAAAAATATTCTTTTTATTATTATTTATGATATAATAAATCATAAATAAATATATTTATAATAAAATATTAAATTATGGTTCATTTAATATAATAATATATTATATATATTATATAATAATAAACAATCTATATAATAATATAATCTATATAAATAATAATATAGTCTATTATTATATTAATATAGTTTTTTATATTTTATTGTAGAGCTCAGTTGAGCAATTAACTAGTTACAGTACTAAGCTAAGGGTACTCGTAGCTCATAGGTGCCATATTAAGCTATTTACTCTATTTTGCAATTCAAGCTTTATTCACTTTTCAAGTATTTCTATTTTCATGCACATGTCTAAACCACCTATACTTGATGATATAGGTAGTATAGAATCTTCAGATGCACATATAGTACTAGCATCATTAAAAGTTTATTTAGCCCTAGTTGATAATTAAATGGAGCCTTGCGAGGGTTTAGTGGATTGTTTAGCTAGGAACCACCTTTGAATTGTGTGTCTAACACCAAGTTGACTGAGCATTAGTTCGGCCTTATAGGGAGCAGTCATTGGTCCCTTAGCCTTAGGGAACCAATTACATGATTTTCCTACATGATCTATAAATATTTTTCCTAAGTTTTTTAGTGATGGAAAAGTCATGACAAATGAGCATATTAATGCCTTCTTTGCGGTGTGTGGTGATCATAGCGTTATGCATGAAGATGTCTTTTCCCGTTTGTTCATGGAGTCCTTAACTGATGCAACAATTGATTGGTTCTATCACCTACCAATTGGGTCTATCACCATGGTGGTTATGCGACAAAAAATAAATAGAGGTTCAAAACTACCGAAGATGAACACAGGTTGTTAGCTTAGCCAACTCAAATGAAAAAGGAGATCTACATGAAATGATGAGAGAATTTGTTGCTTGATTCAACAAAATTATCAATAGAATCACAAATAATAAAAATCCTATTAAAGAAAAATAAAAATGTTTCTTCATCAGTTCTCAACCTCTAGATGTAAGCTTTCAATTAAGGAGAACTTGTGTAGCTTCCTTACAAGGAGCCCAAGATATGGCGATAAAGGTTGACGATGATTGTTTAAGTTCAAGAAAATGGAATAAATATTTATAGAAGGGAAAACGACAACAGGTAAATACTACCACTACATATCCTATGGTACAAAAGTTGTCAAATGATTTTCTTTTGTTGAAAAAGAAACTCCCATAGAATCCTCCACCCTTGTATCACAATATCTCGAGGAGGAATTATACTCCATACCTATAGAACAAATAGACAAAGCTTCCTCCTCCCTTGCAAAGATTAGCCATTGAACATCCAAGTTCAAGCAATCACCATATAGTTGCCATGTGCAATTTCATCTGATGATATATCATGATGGTGCTTCCTATCCAGAGATGGCAAGGTTCATACAAATGAATCAAACTAGTGAGAATATTGAAGAGTATATTGCTCCTGAAGAGGAGACAAATCAGAAATTTGGGCAATTGTTAGTGAGCTTCCTTGAATATGAATCTAACAACAAAGAAGAAACGTTCGATGATATAAATAATTATTCTTGTAATATTTTTACAAGGAATCAACACCAAAGATAACAAGATAAAGCCAAAGTGAATAATAATGCCTCTTCTAAGGTTGTTGACATCACAGTTAAACATATTCTTACTAGGAAATAAAACCAAGAAGATCTTGCTTCATTTGATAAAGTTGAACAAGGTACAAAAATCATTTATTCTTTCTTGACTCCTTTTGATGATGCTTTCAATTTCATCAAACACTTTAAGAAGACAAAAGTGCAAATTTCTCAACTGGAGTATCTTAAAACTAATCCTCATTAGTTGGAGAAGTTAGTTCAGTGTATTAAAGGGGATTATAAGTCTCCTAAACCCAGGATTCATCAAGAATCAAATGAACCTGAGGATAATGATGACCCAATAGGACTTGTTCCAAATGATGTTCCTCTCATAGCTATAGCTGGTTTGGATAAACCTGGCCCATTCTACATATAATTGTGCATGATCCCACAATACTCGTTTACAATTTTTGACCAAACTAGACACTTTTGGGCACCTATAACGGTTAAACTGTGAGGAATTTGAAGATGATGCAAACTAGTGATTTGTGACAATTTTTCTATAGATTCTAAATATATTTTTTTCAAAAAATTTGGAATTAGATTGCACTTCTTTTTCCATCTCCTTCGAAAACTAGTTTTTATTAGTAAACACCATTTTTAAGGAGTGATGCTCATCGTATACAACATAACTTTTTTTCTATGAAAGATAAATTTTATTTTTTTCGAATTTAGATTTGTAACTATGATATCTAACCCTTTCATTTGGTTTCATAGTGTTTTATTGAATATTTTTTCCTTAATCAAGTTTTGAATTCAAACCAATTACAATTCAGACATAGGCGGACCGTATACAACATAAAATTTTTTGTATGTATCAAAATTCATTTTCTTTCACTGGATCAAGGACATCAATACCTAGCCTGCACATATTTTTTAGAATTTTATTTTCATAATCTGCTATTTTTCCACATGTGTAGAACATAGAGTTTGATTTTCGGTGAAAAACCTATGTTTAATCAAACTAAAAAAAAATCCATAATAAAACTAAAACATATTAAAATTATATTCGATGGATAGCTCATTCTGAGGAATACCATCATCCAGTTGGGTCTATGAAGTTTCCTCCATTTTCATCCTCAACTTGAGCTTCAAAGGGAAAAATTCTACATATTTTTGGTGCGAGCGAGGAGAAGGGGGGAAAAAGGGGATTCAAATGAACCCAGATCTGAGCGAACCCCCCTTGGAGGTTCGCTTGAACCTGGGTTCATTCGAAATCTGGTTCAAGTAAACCCCCCTTTCCACAAAATTTTTCTTTGTTTTTTTATTTTGGGAAATGTGAAATATGTGGGACCTAACATTTAATAGGGTTCGCTCGAAGGGGGGTTTGAGCAAACCCTTATTGGGTTCGTTTGGACCCTAAGTTTGTTCAAACCCCTCAAAACCCAAAATTTTTTCATGGGGGCATTTTTTGCAATTTTTCTTCCTCAACAGAATTGTAAACCAGTTTTGTGGGATCACCCTTGTATATATATGGTTGTAAGATTAGCAACTGGATTATTGAATCCATAGCTTTAGATAACATCATGCCTTCTAAGGTAGCTCACACCTTAGGGATTTCATTAAATAAGCCTTCATGAAAGGTTTACTCTATGGAGTCAAAATAAGTTTCACTCGTGGGTCAAATCAAAGATGTGTAGGTTGCCTTGGTAGCATATCCATAGAAGAAATTAAAGCTCAACATTCTGGTGGTTGATATCCCAACAAGCTATGGTATGTTGTTAAGTAGAAGCTTTTGTAAGGACCTAGGTGGTGCAATCCAATTAGACTGGTCTCATGCTTTGATACCTCTTGGTGATAAGAAAGTTTGACTTAATCTCAAACCTAAGGTAAAGTACACTATCTTAAAATCAAATGATCCTAGATTCGAGATTTCATATGTAGAAACGGGTTGTGGTACTTATATGCTTACTTCAAAAGAAGAGGATATGCCTGAGTTACTTGCTCTTGATATATCTGTTAAAATTTGGACGTTACAATTTGATGGAAGTTCATCTTCTTTCAATTTTGGAGAATGGATAGTGCTTATATCCCCTATAGGAGAAAAGTTACCTAACGCCTATAAATTAGCCTTCGAAGCCACAAACAACACGACTGAATATGAAGCCTTGGTTTTGGGTTTGCAGTTTTCTTAAGAAAAGGGAATCAAGCAACTCAAAGTGATGGGTGGTGCAAAATTAGTAGTCAACCAAGTCAGGAACTCATTTCAAACTAGGAACAAAAGGCTTAGAAATTATCATAATAAAGTGTCCAGGTTAAAATCAAAGAATTTGATGCCTTCTTAATACATGTTGTTTTGAGAGAAAAAAATTCTAAAGCATATTTTTTGGTAGTATTTGCTTCTCTTCTAATTCCGCATCCCACATTTGAAAGGGATGTATATTTGATTGACCAGATTACAGACTAAGTGTTTCAAATAACGATAAAAACTGGCAGGTCTTCGATGATGACAAACATATCATTTCTTTCCTTGTGGGAAATGGTACTTTTTCTAATTTTATTTTTGAAGGTTCTCAAAATTATGAGAAAAGTAATACAACAAAAAAGCTAGAAGCAAGCCCAGAAGTGTTGCAATTGGAAGGGAATCCTACTATTCGAAAAGGTCTAGTTTCATTGGAGGAGTTATTTGAAACTTATGAGAAAAGTAATACAACAAAAAATCCAGAAGCAAGCCCTGAAGTGCTGCAATTGGAAGGGAATTCTACTATTCCCAAAGGTCTAGTTTCATTGGAGGAGTTATTTGATAAACAAGATCATAGTGTGAAAGGAAAGGTTAGTGAACATACAAATAGTTCTTTTGAATATGTAAAAGTTAATGTTGGTTTTGATAGTGATCCCAAATTCATCCTCATTGAAAAATATTGTGCTAAAAAGGAAAGGTTAAAGCTTATTGCTTTACTTAAACAAGAGATGCATTTGCATCAGGTTCTGCCCATTGTGGGTGTGCTTGGTTGCTTTAAACATCTAGTTAATAGAAATAGCTAGGGGTTTAATGTGATTGTTTGGTGTTTTATAATGTCATTATTATAGTTGATTAATATTGAAAAATAAAAATAAAAAATCTTGTGGGGTGTAATTGTTGTTTTAAACATTTAGTTAATAGAAGCAGCTAGCGGTGTAATGTGATTGTTTGTTGTTGTATAATGTTATTATTATAGTTGATTAATGTTGCATAAATAAAAAATAAAATTCATATGGGTGTGTTTTGTTGTTTTAAATATTTAGTTAATAGAAGTAAGTAGGGGTGTAATATAATTGTTTGTTGTTGTATAATGTTATTATTATAGTTAATTAATGTTCCAAAAATAAAAAATATGCAATTATACAAATATTATTATAATAATTCCATATATATATATATATATATATATTTATTTTTATCCTTTTGATAATGTGATATTTATGTAATTTTTGCCTTGCTAAATTATATTATTACATGTATATTTTTTAAAATAGATTTTATTGAAATATTAATTGTAGATACATAATTTTTTTTTTGATATTTATTATAGATAGATAAATTTTATTGTGATATTTAATACACACTTGATAAACAAATGTAAAATATGTATTGAGTGTACTCATATTTATTTAATAAGTTTGAAAATCTTACCAATTATTAAATAAAATATGTAAAATAATACTTGTAAGTCAACAATGTAATTATATGATGATGATGATGTATGTAATAGTGCTCATGTCATTCAAGTCATTAATAGGTTTGAAATTTGATTCATGAATTAAATGCATTGCATTGCACATAATTTCGAATTTTTTTTTTAAAAAAATCCTAATTTTTGCAATGATTGTTGACAACATGAACCAATAAAAAGAAATATAAAGAGTATTTTAACAATTTTAGAAATAGACAATTTAAAATAGACTATATAAAATTGTTGGTAAAGTTTTTAATTATAAATGTTTATTGGTTGGATTGTCACTATCACTCAAAAAAATTGAATTGAATGAATGATATGTTCACATGGTGTTATGATGATCTCAAAGATTTCATGGATGGTGAGTTCAAGTACCATATTTCTATGAAACCTAGAGCCACACCCTATTGACAAAAGTAGAGACAACTCAATACAAAGGTAGTGGACACTGTTTTCATAGAAGTGGATAAAATACTTATATCCAAGATTATCTATATCCTATCCATCATTTTACATGGGTTGCCAATATCGTTCCTATGAGGAAGAAAAATGGTGAAATAAGAATTTGTGTTGATTTTCGTCATTTGAATCAAGTTTCCCTTAAAGATAATTATCCAGTTCCAAATATGGACCATATTCTACAAATGGTCTCGGGCTCTGAAATGATGTTGATGCTAGACAACTTCTCAGGTTATATTCAGTTTAGCGTAGCTCCGGAGGAACAACACAAAAAAAATTCACTACACTGTGGGGTACTTTCGCCTACAACAAAATGCCTTTTGGATTGATAAATACCGATGCAAATTTTCAAAGGGCAATGGATTTTCCTTTGTGAATTTGTGAAATGAGATCATTGTTATCTATTTAGATGACTTGACAGTATTTTCAAGGAAACGTGAAGATCATGCCTATCATTTAGAATGTGTCTTGCAAAGATGTAGGCATCATGGTATTTCTCTGAATCCGAAGAAGTCTATTTTTGGTGTCACAAAGGGTAAGTTACTTGGACACATTATGTCCAAAGAAGGGATCCACATTGATCCATAATGGGTTAAGGTGATACAACAGTTATCGTTTCCTTCTAGCAAGTCGGGTGCTAGGTCATTCTTTGGCCAAGTAAATTGCTTAAGAAAATTCATACCTAACTTTTCAGAGATATCAAAGTCTATTTTTGACATGATGAAAGGTAATTTTATCTTCAAATGGATAGATGATGGCAAGAAAGCATTTAGCTAGATAAAGTTAGCGATAGTAGATGCCCCAATGCTAGCTTATCCAAATTTTGCTAAGGAGTTTAACATATGTTGTTATGCTTTTGAAACCACCCTATCTTCCATCTTGACGCAATATAATGATGAGCAAGTGGAAGCACCTATCACTTTTATGAGTGTTATTTGAAGAAGCACGAGCTAAAGTATTCTCCTATAGAAAAACATGCGTATGTCGTTGCTAGAGAAGTAAGAAATTTAGATTTTATATCTAAGTGCTCATTCCACTATCTATGTACTTGATACAATAGTGAAGACTATTCTAATGCAACATGAGATAGGGATGAAAAAGAGAGCCTTGTGGATCACTAAGGTGCAGGAGTGCAAAATTGGCGTCAAGCCAACTAAGCTAGTAAGGGGAAGAGGCTTATGCAAGTTGATTACATAAAATGAGCCAAATACACAGGAGGATGAAAATCCTGAGTTATCCCTCGTTCTTTTTATCGGGGTAACAAATGAATATTGGTTCTCAAATATAGTATATTTTCTCACATATGGGAATTTTTCGAGCACCTATCTCCTAAATAGAAAAAGGATGATCAAATTGAAAATGGAAAACTATATCATTTGGGGTGATACACTTTACAAAAAGGGGATCAATGGTACCTTCCTCAGGTGTGTGGATAAAGAGCAACATACAAGGCTTCTTCAAATTTTTCATAATGAAGCTTGCAAAGGTCATTTCTAATCACCAGTTGTGACCTTCAAGATTCTTTGAAATTGTTTCTATTGGCCCGATATGTTTCGAGATATAGATGAGTGGGTGAAACTAAGTGAATCATGTCAACAATTGAAAGGAAAGGTTAAACTTGTCGCTTTACCACTGAAACCAGTTGTAGTCAAGGAACCATTCCAATAGTGGGGTCTTGATTTCATCGACACAATTCATCCAAATTCCAATACCAATCATATCCATATTCTGGTGGCAAAAAAATATTTTACGAAATCGGTAGAGGTTATTCTAGTGAAACAAACATCATCAAAAGTGGTCAATAATTTTATCAAGGAAAATATTTGGTGTGATTTTGTGTTCCACACAAGATCGTGATTGATAATGCTACTAAGTTTTCTTCTCATGAAATATCAACATTTTGCTATAAGTATGGTATCATCTTAGCTCATGTGCATCCAACTATTATCCTCAAGGAAATGGTGACGAAAAGGCTAGCAATAAGAATATTGTTGCAATTATTCGCAAGATGGTCGATAGAAATTAGAGAAATTGAAATAAAAATTTATACGATGCATTGTGGACTAACATGACAACCAAAAAGAGGGTGATTGGAATTCCTCCATTTTAGTTTGTTTTCAAAGCAGAGGCTAAGCTTCCTATCTCATTAGTACTTGTTTCTTGATGTCTTCAAAATGCTTTGAAAGATTATGAATTCAAGGATGTACTAGAAAACAGGATCTTATATCTAGCCAAGATGGAAGAAGAGCAAGAACTTTTTATGGATAAAATAAGAGAACATCAGTTTCGAGTAAATAAATTGTTTGATAAAAAGGCCATATCTAGACAATTTCAAGTTAGCGATCTTGTATTACTTTTGGATAAACGTAAGGAACCAAAGGGAATGCACAACAAATTTGATTCCTTATGGAAAGGATCATTCTAAATCAGGAAATTAGGAAATTATGTGGGAAGGACTCATTCTATTTAGCTTATCTGGATGGTACACATTTTCCACTTCCTTATAGTGGCCAACATTTGAAGGTCTATCATCGATGAAACGAGTATTCACCATCTTTGTATATAAGTTATTTAGGAGTTTTTGGTTGTGTTCCTTTTCTATTTTGGCGTGTGTGCATCATTTAAATTCTTTGGTGCATTCCATTGTTTGGTGACTTTTCTTTTCCCTTTATATCTGTGACTCTATTGCAAAGATTCTTGGTTCATCCTATGTCCTTTGCATTCCTTGTCCCCAATTAGAACCAATTGTTATCTCCTAATTTTTGAATAGCTCAATTTCAAAAATTTCACATCAAATTCATCATTTCCATTGATTTATAATTTGTTTCTCCATAGTGTCTCTAGGATTAGGTATCATTTGAGCATGATCAAAGGTTGTCAATTTTGAAATCTAGTGTTAGTTGGTTAAATCATGTCCCATCTTCATAATTCGTCAAACTCAATCTATAAATTGAGTTCAATTGGTAAGTATAGATCAATGAAGTCAATTCCAATGTCAGATGCCAAATTTGAAAATTGTTTTATGTATACTTCCAATAGTGCTCAGGAATAACCTCATGCATGGCGAACAACACAAAAACAATTAAATTTTGAAAGCTATAAAGTTTTGGAAAAATATGATTTAGGGGGATGTTCCTGATAGTATCTAATAAATGTGGCTAGTTTTTGCTGTGATCCACTTCTCGATTTAGGAGAATTTAAAGTTTTGATTTTATTGACCAAATTTTGGGAAATATTAAATTAAAAGCCCTAATTACTTTAAATGAAATTATTTTTATGGGTTTTGATTTTAATGGTGTTTTTGTCATCTTGGAAAAATTTCAAGGAAAAATATCTTCCTAGTCAAAATTTATAAATGTTCCCATTTTGTGATGTTAAGGGTGATCAAGGGTCTGTCAGAAAAGTATGTGGAATTATTTTAAAACTTTTTCAAAGCATTTTTTTTCATAAAAAAAAGTTTTTTTTAGCATTTGAAGGTTTTATTGGTTGATAGAGAATTGATTCAGGTTTGATATGTGTATTTCTTACCTAATTCTACTGTGCTCCCCAATTCAACTCCACTTCTTTAATGCTATTATGCTACCTTATTCGAAACTTCAAAACTCCTTTATGCTGCCTTGCTACTTCATTTAAAACTTTGAAAAACTTCTTTATTTCTCCCATACTACCTCAATCCAAAACTCAAAACTCCTTATTGCTAACTTCAAAACTCCTCTATTGCTACTATGCTAGCAAAATCAGAACTCCAAAACTTGAATATTTAAAAGAAAGAAAAGAAGGTTATCATAACTGCTTGTGAGGAAGCTACACACTTGTAGGTAAATTTGTGGAATGGAGCACACTTTGGTAAGAATTTAAGTTGCAGACCCCATAGCATATACCTACAATGTGGAAGTAAAAACATGAATTCATGGAGGATTGATATGCAATAAGAAACTCACGCCTTCATTCTCCTGATCGCGCCAACTTTCATTTCTCCATGCACACAATGCATATAAACTATTATACTGAACACTAGTATCCTCACACCAGCCGCACCAATATGGAAGCAGGGTATGAAGAAGGTGATGCACAAAATATTGCAAAATATTGATGCATGGTAAAAGGTGCAAAAGAGAGGAAAGATGAACTGTTTGACATAATTCATCAAAGCAATGTCATCAAATGGAATGCAACGGTTACAAAATTTAAAATCAGATGTTGTAATTGCAGCCAAGGCATGTGAACTGTTTGAAAGGATGTCTCAAAATTATGTGCACTGGAATAAGGTGCAACCAAAGCATGAGGCATAGACAAGGCAGATTGTTTGACACAATGCCTCAAGAAATGTAGTATCATTACAAGATAGGCGCAAACTGGAGTTTTATATAAGCTTTTGAAGCTTTTAAGTAAAGACAATTGTCAGGCGTGAAGCCAATTGCCATGACCTTTGTTAGCCTCTCCCCTGCTTTTGCCAAAATGGGGGCGTTGTACCATAAATCCAGCAATTTCTGGATATACACAAAATGGTTTCAGTCAAATTCACTGATAATAATTCGTTTTCAACAATTTATCGTTCAATAATTTATCGTCATAACAAATTCATCTTGTGGAAAATTCATTGTTAATAATATGATATGAATTACTGATGGTGAATTTTCTAAGAGATAAATTTGTCATGATGAAGAATTGTTGGAAGTGAATTTATTGATGGTGAATTTTCCTAGAACCACACAAAATTGATTCATTTTGAATGGTTCAAAGGTGTTGAAAACCTCCAAGCATATTGTGCATAGCAGATGATTTTTATCAAATGTTTTAATTGCAACTGCCAACTTCGATATGCAAGGCGTGGAGATGGCGCACATAGGAGATATCTGCATTGTTTGATAGAATGCCTTCAAGTTTATAAGCGTAGCAGCTAAATTATTTAATGCAAGGCTTGTTCAATAGAAGAAATTAATCGAATAAGGCTTATTCTGTACAATTGATCTGTTGAAAACATTTTAAGGACCTACAAATAAATCACATATTTGTAGCTAAATTCAGTGCTCTTTTCCTGTATGCAAATATAAAAGCACAAATTAGGTGCATGAATTGTTGAGCAGGTGTCTTAGAGAAATTTCATGTCATAGAATGCAAGGATTGCAAGTGTTTAAAAAGGTTTTGAAACTTTCAAAGCAAATACAATAGATAGGTATAAAGCCGAATCCAATTATTTTTGCCAGTGAATTCGTTGCTTGCATCAACTCATTAATCGAAGCACAATACAGAATTGAAGAGATTGGCGTGGCCAATAAAAGAAAGTAGGGATAATTTTCAGATAGAAAACTTTTATTTAAAGTAAAGAAAGAAATTATGGTGGAATAGTGAACATTGGCAAACTTGAAATCTGCAATTGTGATAAGCGAGTTTCTTTCATTACTTCATCCCTGACATTATAAGGAGTGGTTTTCCAACCAAATAGATTTTATTTCCTCGTAAGCGGTGGTGGGTTTTATATGAAAATGAAGTATAAATACCAAGGATATGAATTCATCTCGGTTCTTAAAAGCACACTTCCAAAATATAAATATCAAATTCCAGGACATATCAACATTCAAGATTTTCACGAAACTATGAAAGAGGGAAAGAGGTATCCATTTGCACATAAGGTGTTTGAAAGCAGGTTAACGCATGCAACATGATATCCAGTAGTTGACAGTTGTTCAATGTCTTGAACTTGTTTTGGAATGCATGAAGGCATATGATGCATAAACTAGAGAAATTAAAACCTCAAATGGTAGATTGGTGGTGAAGTTGGATTCCATTTCTATTAGGATCATTTTCAGATTGCCAGTTAGGAACCAATTCATTGATATAAATAGGGAAATTGTAGAGCAATATTTCATTGCAAATAAAGATTGATGCCTTAGTACCGTCTATAGAAAAACATTGGTTATTGACACCCAAAAGGGGGAAATCCTAGTTGCCGAAGATTCTTCACAAGTCCATGTTCGTTGAAGATGTTTTTGATATAGTGGTTCTCCTAAACAAGTTGATAGGGAATAAGGATTCAAATAATTTTGAAAGGTGGGTGTACTTGTTTATTACCATCAAATGTGCAGACAATCAATTTATTAATTGGGGAGTTATTGTTAGTGATAGCTTGCATAACCAGTTAACTTAGTTTGAGACAAACAAATATTTTTATATGTCTTCCTACCTCATGTATGCTATTACACGCATGAAAATTTCACCAAGGCTCAACAATTGTGGGCTATTTGATAACACAACTCAAATCTATGATTTTTACTCACAATTGCAATTGGAGAAAAGTTACAAGCATTTCCATAGGGTAAATGATACTTTCACTATGTTGACGATGAGAGAGCTCCAAGGGAATACTAGACTTAGAATATCTCCAGAGGCAAAAATTCTTATCAAACAATATGGGAGTTACTTTATCCAATTTTTGAGGCTTACATATATACATATTGGAGTTTTTAATGGATATTCTTATATGTTGTCAAGGTATGTAGATGACAAGTTGGTTTTGATTGAAGTATGTAGACAGATTGGTTAGATTAACAAAGTATGCAAAGATAGAAGGAAAAATGGTATCTATTTTCCTATAGGCCTTGCTTACTATAGTTGCAAATCTTCCAAAGATTCTCAAAACATTGAGAGAACAATTGCTAAATTGAATTTGGTTTGTTATAGGATGAGATTTCCCTTCAATGGAAAATGGTATGTCAGAGACAATCTGCACTTTGTTGTAGGCTATTATCATTTCCTAGAGATTGAGGACTTTTGGAGGAGGGATTGGATGAGGCTTATTGTTGAGTATATCACATAACTCAAGCAAGGATGGGATGTAACTAGCATAGAGGATGATAGATCAAATTTAGTTGATCTTATTTATTATGAAAAGGTTCAAGTATTACTCTTACCACCTATTAAAAGGGCAAGTCAGGAGTTGAGAGAATTGGGTGAGAGTACAACTCACATTATTAGAAGGTCAAAATAATGGTTAAGGAAGAAGATATTTGAAGCTACAACTACAAAACCAAAGGATACAGATAGTTCTTCAGGGAAAAGGAGTGATACTCAGGAAGGCTCTTATTCTTCCACCATATCACAAATTTCTATTTCAACTATCAATTCTTAGCACAATGTTTAGGGAGGTGTCAATGATGAAGATTCATTTGAATAAGATGGGTAATCTCACAAGTACATGTGAGAGTGATCCAAAAATAAGAAAAAAGAGATCAAAGTTGAAAGAAAAGATATTAGACCCAATTCAAGAAGTTGCAAAAGAAAGGGTATGCATAGATCCTCATAATGGTCCTAATGACGAGGAGCTAATCCCATATATTTGACCCTCTATTTTTATTCTAGTCACCTTCTTGTGATGATTTCATTTCTCATCCTAAAATGTCAATCAATAGTGCCCTTCTTGAGGAAATTTTTTTGTCAATTGTCCCTACTGTTTTGGTATTATTAAACTATCATCCATAGATATCTAAAGTTCTTCACAAATGCCCTCTTCTTCATGTCTACAACAAATTTTACTAAAGAAAAAGAGAGTTGTTCAACTAGTTGCTCATGAGCTTGATACAATGGCTAATTTGATACAAAAGATTGTGAAGCCAAAAGAAGGCTAAAGTTACATCTAGATTGGTAGTTGGTTCTTCAACTAGAAATTTGTGTGTTGAAGTAGCTCAACCTACTTCAAAGAAAAATGCAAATGAAGTAGATGAGAGTGATTATGATATCACTAAAGTTGTTCTTGGTCCTTTAACACATGATGGTGATATTCATTATTTTTGGATCTATCTGCAACAAAATTGATACAAAGGACAAAGAAAGATAAACATTCAAAAGATCAAATTAAACAAGTGCAAACAATAACATGATGCCTTAGTCTATAGTATACACATCTACTCTACCCTTAGATACAACTCCTTCCTCAACATTTTGTTGAGCATAGGTTGTCATTGACGTCAAATTGATGTCAGTAGGGCATGCTGTTGCTAACAGTGGTTATCAAAGGGTTTCAATGTTGTCAGATGTGAAGGTTGTCAAAGATGAAGAAGATTGTAGGAGTACTAGAATTTTCATTTATCTTAAGGTTTTAGAAGCATCTTGTTTGTTAGTATGCAGACTGTCAAGTTGATTCATGTATCATAAAGCCAGATTTGTGTTGTGGTGTGACTGCTTTCATATAGTTAATATATTTATTATACCATACCGAGTATGTAGTCAACATGAGTGTGGTGGTTCAGAAGGATATCTTTTGGGTAGAGAGATTTATTAAAATGGTTGGCATTTCTTTTAAAATGTAGTGTAGCTTTGTGGTTTGGAAGGAGAGTATGCCTACAATAGTTCTATCAGTTTCTTGAGTTTTCGGTGGCACGACTTAGTGTGCAAGGAGTATGAAGTATCATAAGATTGTTCAAGCTATTCAAAGCTTGAGGCATGTGTGGTAATGGCTTGAAGTGTGTGGAATTCAAATCATGCATGTGGAGTGAGGATATGACCTATTTAAAGTTCCTATGGTGGCGTAAGGTATTAAGTCCTTTTGGTGGGAAGTTTGGATCGTTGTATTATATGTTTCATGTAATTTGAATTTAGGTCCACCTTATGTCATCTAGGTTTATGTGGATCCCTGGCTGACATGGAAGAGTGTTAATGTAATGTCATGTATATATTTCAAATGATATGATGCATTGCATAATCAATGAGTGTCACAAGAGTGGGATGTACACATGTGTTATTTGCAAGTGTAACAAATGGAAGGAATGTGACAAAAGTGTGAAGAAAAGAGAAAGCACTAGTATCAAAGGGTTATTCTCAGTGTGGAAGAGTGTTAGCTATCTCTTGTGCATATCAGAGTTAAAAATTTCAAATCTTCCATTATTTATGTATTCTGGTAGGACTGGTGTTCTACTTACATTGTATTGTTCCGGTAGGGATTGGTCTCTCTTTTTGGTGGGGATTGGTGTCTCTGGTAGGTTAGTGCCTACAGATTCTTTTGAGCATTGGTATCTCTGGCAGGTTTGTGCCTACATCACATTGTAAAATTCACTTATTATATTCCTTCTTGTGAGAGTTTCTCATCGTGGTTTTTCCCGTCTTGGGTTTCCACGTAAATTTGGTGTTAATGTGTTATCTTGTGTTGTGCTTTAATTACTAGCTTGTATGGTTCAATGCTCTTCATGTTGAAAATATATAAAGTAGTTGTAAAGCTTTCCAAAATAATTTAATCTACTGATTCACCCCCCTCTCAGTAGATTTTTCCCTTCAATTGGTACCAGAGCTAAGTTCCTTTGAAAAAGCTTAACAACTTAAGGTAGATCCAGGATGGCATAGGAAATTTCATTTGGAAACAAAGTACCAATTTTGATGGATCTAATTTTGCTTTTTGGAAAGTTAGGATGGAGTCATATTTGATGGCTTTAGGTATGGACATCTAGATACATCAGTTGTAGAAGGATATGAGCCTCCTAAAAAATCTCCCTCCCTAAGATTAGGTAGGAAAGAGGGCTCTTGAGATCAATGCTAAGGCTAGAAATTCTATTTTATGTGGTTTAACTAACACTAAATTTGTGAAAATGATGAAGTACAACAAAGGAAATATGGGAAAATTTGGAAATTGTAGACACATAAAATATACCGATTGACATTGTGCATATGATCCCGACCTACTAACATTGTTTCATCTTGAATCATCCCTCAGTCTAACCATTTAATCAAATCCCCTTATCTAATTAAATTCATCAATATTCCTCCCTTAATTAAATAAACCTGTTATTTAATTAAGTCTCTGTTTTGTTAATTAAATCAATCAATATAATCTAATTATCCCTATTTAATTAAATAATTAATTTTATTTGATTAAATCTCTAAAGTCTATCCATTAAACTAAATAAATTAAAACCTTATTTAATTTAATCTAACACCGTCTCTTTTAATTAAATAAATCAAAATCCTTATTTAATTATTCTCTTATCAATTTCTCTCTTATTTGATTTAAATAAATCCATAAATTTGAGTCAAATAGATCACATCATCTAATCCCTCATTAAATTAATTAACCCTTGATTAATTTAATTTCTTATCATGTCCCATCCTCTAGATTTTGCAAGTTGCACATGAAAATAGATTTAATTCATTTATTAAATCTCTATTTTCCTCACAAGGCATTTTTTGGAATATCTTTCAAGTTTGAATTCAAAAAATCCAAGTGGACATGTACATCCAACAAGGCAATAACTCCATCTTACATGTCCTTTTCCTTGAGCCAAGTGCCATTTATTGCATTTTCCCTTCCCTCTTGCAAGTCATTTCAACAAAATTCAAATTCAAAAATATGCATTTATTGGCACAATCCTCAAAACTTGCACATCCTCTATCCACTCATAGATTGACAAGTGACATCTTTCCATTGGATGAATGTTAGTCCCACATTGCTCAAATTTGGACATTCATCTATCTTGGCATTCTATAAATAAAGAGCTCATATCCTCATTTTATCATCCACAAATTATGCAAAGTTACCATGCTCAAATATTTATCCAATTCCATCCATCAATCTTGAATCTTAGCTAGGTTAAGCAGGTTTTTGGTTTGGAGCACTCAATTTTCATCAACAAAGTGGATCATTCATCAATCATCATCAACACATATCAATCTTGCATCATAGATATTGGGAAAGGGCTAATTTTCACATCAAATTGGCACCAATTCCCCCATGGGATCATGAGTTTGCAAATTTAAATTGGGATTCAATCTAGTTTGTTGTTTTCATTGTGTTCTTCATTGTTTATTTTCCTAATTTGAGTTTTGTAAATGGATTTCATGGGGAATCCTTGTTCTTACTTGCAATCTCTAACTTAATGTGTTTGTTCTCATTATTATGCAGGTATTAGGATTGGGGTTCACACAGAAACTATTTATGAAAATGATGATAAAGTCAAAGAAGCAAAGTTGCAAACTTATAGAGCTCAGTTTGAAGGTCTAACGATGAAAGAAGATGAGAAAATTTCTACATTCATGCTCCGGGTTGATGATGTTGTCAACCATATTCGAGGTCTTGGTGAAAGCTTGGAAGAGAAGGTTTTTGTGAAGAAGGTTCTGAGATCCCTACCTAGAAGGTTTGATCCTAAAATCTCTGCTATTGAAGAAGCTAAATAACTGAATACTTTAAAGTTGATTGAGTTACATGGAACATTAACTGCATTTGAAATGATATTTGAAAGTGAAGATTCTATTAGAAAAGGAGCTGCTTTTAGAATATCTTTGAAGTAGGGTGATCAATATTTTGATTATGGATCAGATCTGGAAGAAGAAAATTTTGTTAGAAAGTTGTAAAGAGGTTTCGATAAGTATAAAGGTAAATTAACTTTCAAGTATTTCAATTGTGGAGGAGTTGAAAATTTCATGGCTAAGTATCCTCATAAGAATACTAACAATGTTGAACAAAAGAATGGAAATAAATATTTTTATAGAAGCTCCAAAGGTCTCGAAAAACATAATAGCTTCTACACTCACGAGGAAGAAGAATATTCTATTGAAGAAGAAGCTGAAGATGCATCTAAAGATGGAAATGGAAAAGTTGTGTACATGGCTTTTGAAACTACTGATGGTGATGCTGAAATGGGTTTTGAAGAAAATGAAGAAGAAATAGATCTCATGGAAAGTTTGTTATGGGATGGAAAAGAAATCAAGAAGTTGAATATCAAAATTTTATAGAATTGAGAGACAAAGAAAGAATAGCAAAAGATTTGAAGATTACTTAAAAGATGATTATTGATTTAAAGACTCGGGTAGAAGAAGGAAAGAGGGTTGAAGAAGTTATGACATAAAAATTACTATCAAGAGATAAATATTGTGAGAAGCTTGAAGCAAACATTGTTGCAACAAGACAAGAGTTTGAGAAAGTAAATCAACAATTGTAGTTGAAGTTTAGTAAAAGTACTAAAACTCTAAATCAAATATTGGAAGGTCAAAAAGTTTTGCATTGAAAAACCAAAGTAGGCCTTGATGATCAAAAGAAAAAGGTGAAAAAATGGTCAGAGAAGGCTACTGAGGCAAGTCTAGAAGCGACAAGTTCTAAAAGCTTAAGATCATAAAAGATAATGACAATTGATAGAAGTATGACTCAAAATTATGACTTTATTCAAGTACAAAAGAAAAGGAAGAGATTCAAAAGGCAATGATATAATACTAGGTCAAGTTTTTCTTTGTTTGGTAATTGCTTTATTTGTAATGGTTATGGATATAAGGTTGTCGATTATAGAAGATTTCTAGTAAGAAGAAATGATTTTTTTTAGTAGTAATGCATTTACACACCTTTGTTCAATTTTAATGTTATTTGTTTCAAGTGAATTTTTTTTTGATACATTGCTAGGAACTGTACAAGTAATTTTGTAAGTTCCTTGTTACCAGAAAAAGGAAGAAGTGATGTTCTAGAGAAGTTCTAGAAGATGGTCCTTGAAGAAAAGAAGTATGAAAAGTCTATGATTGCTCAAACTGCTTTACATACTCAGAAGGAGAGGAACCTATGGATTATTGACAATAGTTGTCTAGTCATATGACTGGAGATAAAAATAAGTTCATGAATTTCAAGAAGTTTGAAGGTGATTCAGTTACCCTTGGAAACAATTCAATTGCTAATTTTTTTGCTAAATGTACTTTAAGTCTTGATGGTGGTAAAACAAAGACACATGATGTTTTGTATGTTGAAGGTTTAAAACATAATTTGTTGAGTTTTAGTCAAACGTGTGATAAAGGATACAAGTTATCCTTTAGTTATGATGGTTGTGAAATCATATAATCAAGTACTAGTGAGTTAATTGCGGAAATAAGCAAGATAAACAGTGATATTTATCACCTTAGTGAGTTGAATGGAAAAAGTTCTCACTGTGCAAAAGGATGAAAGCTAGCTATGGCACATAAGGTTAGGAAACATGAATTTTGATGATATTGTTAAGATTAGTTCAAAAGGGCTGGTCCAAGATGTTCCAAAAATTAAGAAACCTCAGTCAATTAGTTGTAAGCCATTTCATGAAGGGAAGCAAACAAGAAGCAAATATCTAACTAAAGAGTATTCCACATCAAATCCATTAGATCTGGTGCATACAAATCTATGTAGAACAATGAGGACTAAGAATCCACAAGGAGATAGGTATTTTATGATGTTCATTGATGATTATACTAGGATGAATTGGATAACATATCTAAAAGAGAAGTGAAAAGAATTTGAGACGTTCAAAGCATTTAAGGTTATGGTAGAAAATGAAACTGAAGGGACACTCAAAGTTCTAAGATTAGATAGAGGTGAAAAATTTAAGCTAAGAAATGTGAAAGATTTTGTGAAGAGCATGGAATCCAGAGGTAGTTTTTTGCTCCTAGAACTCTACAAAAAAATGGAGTTACAAAATGAAAGAACCATACTATACAAGATATGGCAATGACTATGCTATGCCAAGAAAATATACTTGATACATATTGGAGAGAAGCTACACAAATAACTATGTATATTCAGAACAAAATTCAGATCAGGCGCAAGGTAGAGAAGACTCCATATGAACTATGAAAAGGAAGATTGACATTAGTAAGGAACCTCAAAATATTTATTGATATTACTTGATTAATATCACATGTTCTGTTCCATAAAAAAAGCATGTACAAATATTTGTTTACAGTTTCTTAAGGGACTCATAAACTACAGTTGTAGTTGACCATATAATATATTCATCACGATTGAGAAGGAGAACTTACGAACAATGCAAGATATAAAAACATATCTTTCCACAGCGCCTGTGTTAGCTACTTTATGGTTGGGATTTTTAGCCGGTTTATTAATTGAGATAAATCGTTTTTTCCCAGATGCCCTGACTTTTCCCTTTTTTTCGTTTTAATTTTCCTCTCCTGCGAACCCGAAAGAAAAAAATGATGTTAGATTTATTTCCTTTTCTTCTTGGATAAAGAAAATAAATGAAATTCAATCTCTTTAGAATTCAAGGGAGGGTGAAGTTAGAATAAGACAAAATAGAAATCTAGATCCAAAAGTTGCTTCCACAAATAGTAAACTACTGAAAACTCTTAATTAAAGATTTTATTACTTAATTCATTCTCGTAATAAAATCTTTAATCATTCTTCGAAAACTTCTATCCCTTTCTCTTTCTTCTCTTTTTTCCAAATTGAAAAGAAAAGAAGTAGATACAATATCCAAAGTAAGTTATATGGCCAAGGGTGGAAATGTAAGAGTAACAATTACTTTAGAATGTACTAGTTGTACCCAAGATAGTGTTGATAAAAAATCGCCGGGTATTTCGAGATATACGACTCGAAAAAATCGCCGCAATACTCCTCTTCGATTGGAATTAAAGAAATTTTGTCCTTATTGTTACAAGCATACTATTCACAGAGAAATAAAAAAATAGATTGAATCTACAAAAATAGGAATTTACCATTCCTACCCAGATATATAAATATATCAAAGATATTTCTCTTTCTTTGTATTTTCAAAAAATATGTCACTGTCAATATTTCTTTTCGAAATATTTTGAAAAAATAGTATTTGAAAGGTTCATAAAACAAACTATGAATAAAATGAAACCATCTTTTCGGAATACATCTAAATCACTTTTCATAAAACATCTAAATCATCTTTTCATAAAACATCTAAATCATCTTTTCATAAAACATCTAAGCCATCTTTTTGGAATACATCTAAGCCATCTTTTTGAAATACATCTAAGTCATCTTTTCGGAATGCATCCAAGCGATTTTCTCCAAATCAGCAGTCTTTTCGAAAATGTTTATCGCCAATTCAGCCTCGAGAGCAAATGGATTATAAAAATATTAGCTTAATTAGTCGATTTATTAGCGAGCAAGGAAAAATACTATCTCGCCGAACGAATCGATTAGCGTTGAAACAACAACGTTTAATAGCTAAAGCTATTAAACAAGCTCGTATTCTATCTTTGATACCTTTTCTTTCTTTAAAATGAAAAGAAATTAGAGCCTAAGAAATAAACTTGCTCCTACATTGAATCGGAGCTGGGATATCTGACAAAGATAGCGCAAATTTCTTTTCTTTCTTTTTTATAAATGAAAATAATTAGAATAAAAATAGAATTATCCAAGTGGATTTGTTCATCCCGAATTCATTTTCGTATTGTCTCTAGTTTCCCGGAGAATTTCTCCAGGAGATTGGGGTTTACTATTTCATAATACAAGAATATTTTCTAAGATCATAGAGAAGCAATTATTATTTAATATGGCTATTTGCGCATGTGTTCTACGATTTGTAAACAAATAGAACAAAATGACAAATATTTTATTTATTTATGCCTGTTTGAACGATATTTTCTGAGAATGAAAATGTATATTACATGGAACAAAATCAACTTCTAATTTAACGATCAAGTTGATTTATTAATTAGAAGTTCGTCTGATAATTTCAGCCTATTCCCTGCCATTTTAAGAATATAAGGGCAAATCCTAGTTTTTTCAGTTAGTAAGAAAAAGGTTTATATAAATACTCTAAAATAATGTATCCTGGGAAATTGCAACAATTGGATTCATTACTATCCCCAGTAAACTAGATGCTCTTACACATACAATCATACTAAATTTGATATAATTTTTTGAGATTGAAGTAGATAATCTATAATTTTGCACGTGGGGAGTTATTTCTTTGTTTTGTTCAGTCATTAATAACTTAATTATTTTTAGATAATAATATATTGAAATAACACTCATAAAGAGTCCTATCGAAACCAATAAATAGGAGCCTGCTTGCCATCCACACCAAAATAGATAAAGTTTTCCAAAAAAACCTGCTAGTGGAGGAATACCTCCTAGAGATAGCAAACATAAAGATAAAGACAAAGCTGAAAAAGGGTCTTTCATATATAATCCTGCATAATCCCGAATCTTGTTTGTTCCTGTACGTAAACTGAATAATACAATACAAGCAAAAGTTCCTAAATTCATAAAAATATAGAGCAACATATAAGTTATCATACTCGCATATCCATTATTTGAGTCTCTATCAATTATTCTAATAAGGATATATCCAATTTGACCTATCGATGAATATGCAAGCATACGTTTTATGCTTGTTTGAGTAATAGCAATTAAATTCCCTAATATCATGCTAAGAATAGATGATATTTCCAAAAGAAGATGCCATTCGTTCAATGAGAAATAAAAAATAAAATAAAAAATTCTAGTGGCTAAAGCTGAAGTAGCTACTTTTGAAATAACAAAAATAAAAGCAACGACTGGAGTGGGGGAGTTTGAGTCGAAAAGAGGAATTCTCCCTCTTTTCTCTCATTCAGAACCATGCATGAGACTTTCTTCTTGCACGACTCCTAAGTGATAAAAAATATTAGCATAATCGTTTGATTCTCTTTTTTTTATTACCTTCCTCATGTATGTATAAGATTGAATCAATTCAATTGATAGAAAGAATCATTAATCCTTAACTTTCTGAGGAATCCTTACTCAGTGGTTATTATGGTAAATCATCTTTTTTTTCTTATTTTGTTATGAAAGAGTTAAAAATAAAAAAGAAAACCATTTGATTTAATTTGTTCTGAATAGTCATGAGATGTTCATCTTAGGGTAATCTTTTTGTCGACGGATGCCTTTTTTTTACACTTGTAGTTTTTTAAGAATGAAAACTTACTATGTAGCATCTACGTTAAGAATACAAAGATTGTACACGTCATTAATCTGTTCCTTTGTAAAAACTACCCGTAATAACTAACTTGTTAAAAAACTCTAGCTAAGTATGTACAAAAAAACCACTATGTAGATAAGATCATAGGAGATAAAGATAATGGTGCTCTAACACAAAAGAAGTTGGAAAAGATCAGGAGAACAAGTGCACTTTTCTTTACTATAAAAAATAGAACCTAAGTCATATAGTGAAGCAATCAAAGAACAAGGATGGATAAAATCCATGGATGAAGAACTATGTCAAATCATGAAGAATGAAACTTGGGAACTTGTCCCAAGACCTAAGGGTAAGAATGTGATTGGAACAAAGTGGTTGTTCAAAAATAAACTAAATGAAGAAGGTAAAGTAATCCATAATAAGGCAAGGCTTGTGTGTAAAGGGTATGCTCAATTTGAAGGCATAGACTTTGAAGAGACATTTTCTTTGGTAGCAAGACTAGAGGTATTCAAAATATTTTTAGCTCTCTCAGCATTCAAGAATTTC
This sequence comes from Sequoia sempervirens, assembly GCA_007258455.2. NCBI lineage: Eukaryota > Viridiplantae > Streptophyta > Pinopsida > Cupressales > Cupressaceae > Sequoia > Sequoia sempervirens. The sequence goes on along the minus strand of VDFB02058242.1, from coordinate 693,970,654 downwards.
AATGTGTATCAAATGGATGCAAAGTCAACATTTTTCAATGGATAGATTGAAGAAGAAGTATATATTGAACAACCGAAAGGATTTCAGTGTATTGAATCTGGATTATGTTTGCAAATTGAAGAAGGCTTTGTATGTACTCAAGAAAGCACCTAGAGCTTGGTGCTCAAGACTAGATGGATACATGCACCAACAAGGATTTTAGAGAGGTTGTATAGATAGTAATCTACACATAAAAATAAAAGGAGAACACATGTTGATAGTTGTGGTTTTTGTTGATGACATCATTTTTGGAGGTAATAGTGAAGAAATGTGTAAAAAATTTCAAAAGGCTATGTAAAATGAATTTGAGATGTCTATGTTATGGGAATTGTCTTTCTTCTTGGGGTTAGAAGTTGTTCATTCAAACAAATGAATTTTTATTTCACAACACAAATACATAAAGGATATGTTAAGCAAGTTTAGGATGGAAGATTTTAAACCTGTTGCAACACCTATGGTTATTGGGTGTAAGTCGACCAAGGATGATGACTCTTCTCTAGTAGATCAAACTTTGTACCAATCTATGATTGGTAGTTTGTTTTATGTGATAGTATCTAGATTGGATATCATGTAGGTAGTTGGAATAGTTGCCAAATTTTAGGAAACACCTAAAGAGACTCATGTGAAGGCAGTAAAAAGGATATTCAAGCATTTGAAGGCTACTGAATAATTTGGTCTATGGTATCCAAAGAGTGAAAATTTTACTCTTACTATATACATAGATGCAAATTGGACAGGTTGTGTGGATGATCGAAAGAAAAAAAGTGGCGGTGCATTCCTCCTTGGTGACAGTTTAGTGTCTTGGTTGAGTAAGAAGTGGGAATCAATTTCTTTATCTATGGTGGAAGTAGAATACATTACTGTAGCATCATGCTGCACTTAGGTGCTTTGGATGAAGTATAATTTGAAGGAGATGAAGGTTGAGTTTGAAGACCCTATCACTATTCTTTGTGATAACACCAATGCAATAAATATTTCAAAGAATCTAGTGATGCACTCAAGATTAAAACACATTACAATCAAGTATCATTTCTTAAGGGAGAAGGTTGTAGAGAAGGAAGTAAGATTGGAATATGTGGATACAAAGGAGAAAGTTGCAGATATATTTAGTAAGCCACTTTCTAAGGAGACATTTGAGTTTCTCTGATAGAATTTGGGAGTTATTGCTCCCTCCTCTTGAATCAAGAGGAAAATACAAGGTGTGGGGGAGCTTGGTATCCCTACCACAAGAAGGGTTGGTGCTCTTGTGGGGTGTGTTTTTAGTAGTGGTGGTTGGTCTCAGGGGGAGTTTATCTGGGAATAGGTTTTCAAATGGTGCAGTGTAACGATTCGAGAAGTGTTAGATCTAGATATAGATTATCAAGTGGCATGCATGTCATTCTATGTAGTTTAGTATATTCATAGATATACATAGTTCTATCTTGGGCTTTCTTCGCAAGATTGTTCATTTATCCAACATGATAAGAATACCAGCTAAAGTTAAGAGTGTCTCAAAATCGTTTAACCTATGTAAGAGGTCAAGAGCTTTGTCTACTATGTTGTGATGTTCATACATTACTCCAATAAAGGAACGATATTCTGAAAAAAAACTCATTGCGCTAGTCCATGCAAGGTGATCCATTTGGTATTAACATCCTTAAGAAGCTTGTTTCCTTATGTTATTCCCTCAACAACATTTTTGAATTTTTCAAAACTTTTGGGACTTCGACAAAAGTATGCGTAGAGCTCACAAACTATATTTTTTAACTTTGATTTTGTAGGAAACTTGCATATAATTCTAAATGATAAATTTATTATGTGGGCCATGCAATGAATTCCAATCATGCATGGTGAAGAAGTAGTTTGTAACTTTATGCAAAGACCACTCTTGTGACCTTGCATTACTATAGCTCCATCAACTCCTACACACACCAACTTTTTGGCAATTGTCAAATAATCCATACCTCAAATTTCATTCAAAGATTTCTTAACTAGTTCAAATAGATTTTGCGATGTTGAATTATCCTTCATTTTATGAACAAAATAAGATAAGGTTGGTGGACATGTTGGTGTATAGTATACACATGCATACATACCCAAGAACTATTATCTACTGCAGTAACTTCATCTAAAGATAATGTAATGAAGATTGACTCTTTTGTTTTCTTCTGTAAATCTTGCTTTTCCATTGCAGCAAGACAACTTGTCCATTCCCATCCAAATTTTATTGACCAATGTGCACTAGGAAAGTTAGGAACACCCAAAAAAGATAATAAATTAAAATATTTTGGGTAGTCTATCATAGGATTCCCTTTGGATAAAATATGAAAAAAAACAATCATCTAAACAGTTTTTGCTAGTTGTGCTCCTACCATTACCTTTCCAAATTGAGATTCAATTGTACCTCCACATGCAACAAGCTTCTCCATTCTTCACATATTCTCATCATATTCTAGGGCATACTTAACATGAAGACATTCTTCCTTTTCTTTCCATCTTATCACTGATTTTTCCTTTCCATCTATGATTTCATAAACTTTACCGATACGCTTTTCTATAGTGTTAAGCTTTAGTTGCAACTTCTTGTCTCTTTTACATTTCCAACTATAGATCTTACACTTGAATTCTATTGGAGGTTCATCTATGTTTGAATTCTCCACTAGTTCAATGAATGGGTACTTTGACACCCAATCAATTTGAAAATTTCTTATCATATCCCACTCGCATGCTATTTTTGATTTGGCTTTTCTTTTCATGCTAACAACATCATCTATGGTGCCAAAATTTTCATCCAAGTCAATTATCTCATTCTTCCTAACCAAGGTATCCCTTGGAAAATCTTCTATGAAATTGCCATCCTCATCTAACTCAATTAACTCAATCCCATATTCCAGTGAGGTATTGTGAATTCCTTCTTCATTAATATTTAGTGCAAGATTTGGTGATGTTTCTCTATCTTGATATGATGGATCAGAAACATTGCCAATTACAAAGTAAGACTTTATGGTAACTCTATGCTTTAGGCGCTTTGATGGCTTCCTAGTTCTTTCACCACCCTTAGTCTTACCCTTGTTGCACTTGCTACTCGACATTTTGATCTCTCACTTTGAATAAAAGATGGAAAAAATGTATTCTTGTTTAAGGACATAGAATATAGATCCCATTCCCTACTCAATATTATCTTTAAGATTGAAGCAAGAATGGAAAAGAGATTAAAAAATATTATACACTATGAAGAAATGATCACTTACCTTTAGGTTTTCATTGACTTGCTATTCGTTAATGCAGGAATGCATGTAGTTGTAAGTTTATAACTTGTATATGATCAAGGTTCCAAGTCCAACTTCTGAATCAAGAGTTCACAAGTTTAGAAATGAACAAAATGTGTAAGAATAAATTAGAGTTTTGATTGTATTTATATCAATCCATATTTTGTGAATTCCATGGGATTTTTAAATGTTATATTAAAGATTTGGCAAATCCAACTTGATTATACAATGATACATTTAAATGTTGGGCGAATCAAACCTTGATATAACACATACATTGTAGTTTTCAAGGCAATTATGGCCCTACAATTAGCATGGAGGTGTCATAGTAATTGGTGAAATGTGTCCTCAAAAATAATTTTTTTTTAATGTTATTGGTGAAATGGGTCCTCACGTGTTGTGAACATTTAATGATGTTGGAAAAACATGTACTAATACACAATGTTGTTTTAATAGTATTGGCAAAGATGTAGGTGATTTAATAAATGCTTCTCAAATTCCAGGTGAAAATATTAATTGGTTAATTTAAAATGCATAGTTTGTTATGGAAAAAATATTAATTACATGTACCTCATAAAATAAATTGATGGTAAATGGAAATGCATTTGATCAATAATTCATAAAATCTAAGTGATTTGGGCACCTCATTGGTTGTAATTTATTCACCAATTTTGACTTGGCTGATATGTACTATTTGCCAATTGGCAAAGATTCGTCACTACAAAAATATGTCATTCACCTTTCGAGTAGAACAAGAGTGGGATACAAGATTGTCTTGTGCACACAACACCAAGCAATGAAATCTAATAGTAAAGGGAAATATTTTCTTTGGGTCCATAATGGATTTACATCCATAACTAGGTGTAGGATCCTTTCTATTTCTACTAAAATTATCATCAAAGAGTAACCATCCCAACACACAATCCCAAAAAATAAGAGATCCCTTAGCCTCACAAAAGTCTCTTTAGTATCCATGAGTATACACAATCAATTCTTGTTGACTTTAAATACAACCATGTAAAATCATGAGGCTCCAAGAAAATTATTAATACTCAAAACCAAAGATAACCAAACAAGACTATTGTCAAAGTTCCAACCATGAAATTAGGAATCCAAACATGACATCATGATCTAACATTTCCTCAAAGGAAGATCATATCCTTTAATGAATATATCATGATCTCAATAGAACCTATATCATGCCAAAACTTTAATCTACAACCAAGAGTACATGATGACATAATAACAACCATACTCTACACCAAGAAACAACATCTCCAATCACATGAAGATAAACATCCATCATCAAATGATGAATCTAAATCACTACCAAAGCTCCCACTGAACCATGTAATCAATCTCTTTGTGCATCATGATAACCATCTTCTAACTAAAGAGCCTTCATGGCCCCAACACAATCAAATTAATCAACACCATTAGCTTTCAAAAGGTAAAGTCAAACCACGATCTCCAAACCAAGAAGATACAATCGCCACACATCATTTTTCAATAGAACCAAAGATTTCATTAAACTATCAGTATAATCTAAAGGCATAATATAAGAGCTCCTTATGACACCAACAATTTTAAAAGACCATCCATCTTCTAATCAAAGATTATCCATGGTTCACTGTACACATTGCAACAACTTAGAACCAAAATCTTGAAACAAAGAAGATAGAAACACATTATGTAACTACATAAAGCTCCCACATAAATTAATACCAAGTTATACATGGAATCATGACCAATATCCTTTCCAATACTCTATTTAAAGTGGATAGAGCTTCTCATGTACCATAAACTACTATAGATTCAATTGAACAACTATATTAGGCACTCCCAATAATATTTTCTCATTGTAATAAATATACCAATGTAATAATGATGACCAAGAACATGAAATACCAAATAGAGTCCACATCAGAAAATTTTACAAGATCTACACATATCCAACATCTCAAAGGATAAATACATAATCAATGCTCCAATCTCAAATAATTGAAAAATAGATTCAAGCATACATGATTAACATGAAGAATAGAGATAATTAGGTATAATATACACAGATTTCCAAGAATCAAACACCAGGATCAACACTAGACCTAATTTTCCAAAAAATCCCACATAAGAGTAACCATAGATCAATAAGAACCCTCTAAGAAGCCATGCAAACATGTAACTATCTTCATCTAGAACATACTAAATACAATCTTATCACAAATCTATATACCACATATTTTTGTTAACATGTAAAACCTACAAAACCATCTTTGTAAATCTGAAATACATTTAAACATCCAGACATTCACATCAAACCCACCATCTAAATAATGGAATAAGAACGGATCTATGAACCTACAATTGAAATATAAGATAAAATTGGAAACCCAATAGGAAAACCAAGTTGTCCAGGATATTATAACATATGAAACATATTAGATCCATAATTTACAAAGAGGTTAGTGGATTATCTTCTAGTGCTTTCATGTAACCAAGGGCTGACACCAAGAAGCCAATATAAGCACTCCATTCCATAGTCAAAATAGTAGGTGTTTATCCATGTGACCAGGATGCCAAAAGTACCCATCCAACATGAATACCTTCTCACTACACATGACTACAAGGTAAATGAACAAAACCACCAAGCAAGAGGATACACACATATTGTCAAACAAGAGATCCAGGTTACCAAAACATAAAAAACTCCATGAAGATTTATAATCATGATCTTCCAATGCCCAAAGTAGATCACATTGAAAATATTCATGACTTCCAATATCATATATATAAAAAAGAAGAAGTTAACTCATAGAAAATTCATTGCATCCCATAAGCCTCTAAGAACCTTCACTTCCTTCTAATAGATTCTCACAAGCTTGCTAGGCTAAGAAATAAAAAATGAAGGAATACCTAGATCCAAATTAACCTTCAACTCTGATACAAAATGTTAGAAATTTTCAATCTCTATCCAAATAATCAAATTATGAATTAAATGGATGAGATGCAAGGCTTGGACTACTACAATATAAAAATCTAAAACTTATATGCAAATATGAAAATAAGTGACCTTAATATATGGAATTACCATGATTAGATTCATCTTCTTCATGATTCTAATAGCAACTAAAATAACATACTTAATAAAACCACCTTATGTGAACTTATATAAACAATAAATAAAGAATAACATCACCATAAGACAACATCAAAGAGGCACAAATCAACAACATAAAAGGCACCACATACCACAAGATTTATGTGGAGAAACCCTTGCAAGAAAAAACTCCACCAAGAAGAGAGGCCAAGTATACATTATCTTCAAATAAATGAGATTACAATACATTCACTTATATTCTCCTCATTTCCTCCAACATGGAAACAACTATGAACAACCTCTTTATGTCTCAACTTGTCCTTATTCTAGAATAAAGTAATTCTACATTCAATTGTTCCTCATAATTTCTACAACCAAGGAGCTGATTTTATAAACTTCTAAAGAGGTCTTAAGCATCAAACATGACACCCAAATATGAATCTTCATTCCAAATGCCCCAACCCTTGTATTTCCTCCTCAAAATGTGAAAGGACATCGGTTTTGGCTCTAATACTCTCCCTCCAACATGGGCACCCAAAATTAAAAATTAAACATTACATTAAATGCAACAAAATATAGAATACCAAGAGAAACCTATTTACTTTTACCAAGTATCCACTTGGAGAAGCCCAATAGTCACTCATTTTTCCTCTTCCTTATATTTTTCCATCCCATTCTAGGCGTCCACATGTGGGGAGAAGATACTAGATATTTATGTCCACAAGTCACCTTTACCATTGCTAGTGAAACCTTTCATCCTTTATGAATGTATTACAAACAATGGTGAGAATAAAATTACAAAATATTTTCATGATACACACTAAGTGCCTAGGGACACTTTCCAAGGATTTTAGAACCATGCAATATGACATAGGATTTACAAGGTATATTGCACCTTAATCCTAACAACAACAAGGTTCATGATAGATGTTTTCCTTAAATATTATTGTAGGAGGTCAAATATTTAAGTTCCCTCTCTCACCATTTTTTTTTAAGGTTCATTTAGAATTATGACTTATTTCTTGAAGTGAAGTTGTACAAAGGAGTTATAAGGAAATTTTGTATACCCATAAAATTTTACACTACTTTGTAAAGGTATATTTTTTATGGAAACCAACACCTTGATGCTAATTTTTAGTTTCATTATGTCACCAAATATTTACATTGTCAAAGCCATCCATGATATGCTTGACAAAACTTTTATAAATTCACATGCTTGTGCTATTGGAGAATCTAATACACCATCAAATGGATATATTGTAAAGCAAGATCAAATTGGAGCCTAGAGGCACCCAAGGCTAGAGGTTTTTTTATCATCTCAAGATAGCTTCTCACTCAGAGATGATACATTACATGAGAAGCACCATTTGAAGAATTGTGTCCCTTCATGGAGCAAGGGGGACTTGAATTTTGCTGAAATTTATTGCTTGTGGGTGTAGTTAAGGTATCTACATTGGTTGAGGTTATTTTATACAACATAGGAGGGATTAGTTCCCATAACATTAGAGGAGGGGTTTTGACACACACAAATGAGATGTGGACTCTCAAAAGAGAGTTTTTCTATCATTATGCATGGAGGATAAAAATATTTAATGTTCTCATATTGTATAGAGGTTTTGTAGGTTTGAGAATCAGGAGATTCAATGATGGAGTTATTTTGGTGTTTCTAAGGTGATTGAAGAGAATTGGTGAAAGTGATTCATCGAAGTCTCTAGAAGGGTTGTTTTGTTTATTCTTTATAATGTTTCATTCTGTGTTCATATTGATGTAATAAGAGGGAATGTTATATTATAACATCTTTTTAGTATAGTATATAGTTTAGTATTAAATAAATAATGTTAGTTTAATTGTTAGTGAATAAAAAAAATAGTTAATTTTTGAGAAGTTATTCCTATTGGATAGTTGGTAGGAAATTGAAAGAATTTATAAAGCCAAGTATAATAAAATGCAAATCATTCAATTGAAATATGAAATCAATGAATAATAGTTTTTTACTCTAAAATTATGGTGTAGTTATTCTATTATTTTCATGGTCTACTATTTTCAATATATGGAAGCAGAGATTTATTCGGAGCTTTGAACTAGTTCAAAGGTCCATGAAGGACTTGAAATCCTAAAGTGGATAAAAAAACTTAAACACATAAATGAAATATCATACAAATATGAAACAAGGATCCAAAAGGAATCAATAAATTGATAAATAAACATGACTCAGGCACTAAGATTCAAAAAAAAAAAAAAATGAAAAATGAAGGAAAGAGGGTGTGCCAATTCACTGAGTAAAAAGATACATATGAATCATACATGAAACATAAAAAAGACACAAAATAAATGTAGGAAACTTGTTAGGTAAAAATCCCACAAAAAAAAATACTATGAAAAACTTACATGTCTATGATAAATAGACTATGGACCTATGGATTATTCTCTTTTCTTTCTATCTCCAAAATGACCTTTTCAAACCCACATGTCAAAATGTCCCTTCAACTTGATTTTTTCCTTGAGGGAACTCCCCTTAAATATAGGGAGAGAGGATGAAAAATATTTTTAGGGTAGTTTCCACACCTCTTCAAAATATTTATAAACAACAATTAATAATCTAGAAAATAATTTTTAATATATTTAAGACATTTATTTATTATAAGGTCAATATACTTTAGAGATTTCTTTTAATGTTCTAGAGGTATATGGCTCCTAATAAAATTATTCTCTAATAGGGACATTCATTGTCCTCTAGAGACATCTCATTGGGATGAGTACTTGGTAGATTTATCAACTTTATTTTGTGAGTCTCTTCTTGAAAATTTGGAGGAAACCATTGAGGACTTGTGATTTCTCTTTGATGATATTTCTACAATAATTGTTCTTATATTCTCTAGCTCTTGTTCCTTCTTTGCCTATTCTTTCTTCCATTGTGGCATATTTTATAGTTCACGAGCCCTTAGGTTTGAATCTCTCATCATTAACACCTTCAATAGATGTATGAAGTTCTCATTAGTTTAAATTTCTTGGTTGGATTAACATTATATCTTTATCCAACGCTTAAATGATGTTGGGATTAAGATGTCATCAACCTTGTAAATCTCATGTAATTTAATTACTCCTAATATTGTTTATAATTCAATCATAAGGGATGGAGGGTTTCACCAATAGTGGTAATTATGTTTTTACTAGTATGGTAAATATTTATTTACTGGTATTATAATTATCTATTTACCGACAAGGCATTATTGTGTTACATTTACTGAACAAGTATCACGGTAATGGGAAAATGGTTAAATTGGGAATATGATATTTTGGGATGTTATTAAAACCATCATAAGTTGTAAGAGAATCTATGATAGCTATGACACCTCTCATAATATTCTATGGTGACTATGACAATGTATCTATGACATAATCTTTGCTATTTTGGTCCCTAAGAGCCCATGCATGAAAGATACCTTATTACAATTGTAAGAGAATTTGTAAGAGGTCATTATGGGCTGAAATTGATGATTCCAAGGTGGTGGCATGAGGATTTAACCAATTTGGATGCCATTTTTCATGTGTTGCATTTTTCTATTTAACAGGTGCTTGGAAATGGGGTTGGATTTCATTTTGCTCAAGTTCTTTTTGTAGGGGTTATTTTGTCATATTGAAGACTGAAGAGGAGTTAGAGTGGATGTATTATAATCATATTTTACTGATAATACAATTTATTCATCTCTTCTTTTGTGGAGTTTTTTCTTGAAAGGGTTTCTCCACGTTAAACATTGTGTTATGTGTTCAGTTTTATGTTCTATGCTTTCATTGTTATTGTTGATTTAAAAATCTATATGGTAAACATTGTTAAATCTAATTTTCAGTTGATTTAAACTTCTATTATTATTGTTCACCTTCAATATTATAACACATGGTACCTAATTTCTCTTATTATTATTTTGTACAAGATATCAATGGTTTGGAGAGTCTCGAGTAGTTTTTGAATAAATCATTTATGTATTGATACATTTTCCTACAACAAATTTCACATGGTTTTAGATTCTCTTTCTTCAATTAGGCTTGATACTTTTGATTCAATTATGGCACATTTTGGCACCAACATGGTGACTACTGAAGAACTTATAGAGATATATATTATAATATTTCTCCCTTCATATTCATTTCAGGAATGAGAAGCTCTTCTATATACACCTTTCGATTTCTTTCTTCCTAAGGTAAGAACTTTTATTCAATGATCTTTGATCACCCTTAACATTTATTGTTTAACATCTACCATTAGTGTAGGAGAATACACATTGAGGGGCTACATGGTCTCTTTTCTTCTTTCTACTTCGAAAAGAGTTTTTCCTTGCGTGGGGTTTAAATACTTCTTAATTTTTTTACTAGGGCTACCTAGCCCTACTTTCTTCATCCTCTCTTGGGGGATTTTTTCTAATAGGGTTTTTCCTTCTCCTATTTGTGAGGGGATTATTATGTATATGGACTTGCAACATAGCTAAACATTTATTAAGTCTCATCCTTCATTCATCCTACCCACCTAGCTACACTTATGGTGGGTGTTGGTGAACTATTTTATTTTTATATTTAATTCATTAATTTATTACATTATATGCACCTAGGATAAGATAAGCTTGCTTATATTAGTATCTACTTGGGTAGGTTTCACTTGTATCATGTGATATTTGATGGATATATAATAACAAATATGTTTGCATCTCTTATTATCTCACATTAGTTGTACCTTGACATCTCTTGGAAGAGTATCTTATATATACCCACCTATAGATCACTCTTGAGTATCCTAATGTAGACATGTGTTTCTCACCATCTCTTAACATTGTACTTATCATTCCATCCTATTACCATGCCATATCCTAATAACACTTCCTAGTACCATTCCAATTTCCCCTATCATTTATTACCATTCAATTGACTAATTCATATCATTCATGTTAAATAAAAGAATCATTTTGACCTATTTCAAAATAAATAAATAAATATATGGTAAGATAATGGATGTTTAAATACATCTGATTTGATATCATAGAGCAAAAAAATATATTAAAATCATCAACTAATGACACTCTACATAACTTGTAACAACTACCAACATTAAGCTACAATAACACTCTACATTCATCTACTACCATAATCAATACATGAACTCTCATCTATATTTTTAAAATATTTCATTTCAATAAATGTTTCATGTGCATGAGATGTTGGGTTGTCCTTTGGGGAATAAATTAGTAATGTTATTATCAATGCAAACCACAAAAAAATGTCATTGGTGATCGACACTTGTCTCTCTAATAAGCCAATTTTGAAACTTTCACCCTCAAATGTGTGTTTCAAAAATTTCTCATAAAATACAGCTTAAGGCAAAGATAATCATTCATAAAAGATATGTATAATTTATTAAACAAATTAATCTAATCCTTTAGTGTCATAATATTTTTTCATGCACATTATGCAATACTTTTAAACCAATTGATACTTTGCCTAATAAATTATTTAATTTATTTGAATCAATAGATAATTTTCTAAATAATTTATTTTATTCTTATAAAACCATTTATAATTTGCTAGTCAAGATCAACATTGTTGGAGAATATTCACAAATTCACCATAGAGATTTTTTCCCCCAAATAGATATTGATTTACTATGAAAATTTATACACCCAACTAGAATTCATAATGTTTTTATATAATTTCTTGGGGGGAATTTCTTATAGTTATTGTTGTGGAAGACTAGTCATTAGCAACTCTCTCACCCAATTTCCCTCAAGTCAAAAACCCATCCAACAATGCTAGCCCTTAGCTCCCTTTCTCTATATCCTTGCTATTGATACCCTTAGATATCTAATTGAACATGTTCATTCCAACCACCTTATCAAAGACATCTCTCCTTTAGACAAAGTCTTTTCAATCAACTCTCACTTTTTGCATGATAGCAAGTTGTTAATCCAAAATACTACTAAAGAAGTGACTCATACTCTAGATGTTCTTGACTTACTCTACTATCTCTAGCTCCTACTTGGTCATGCACAAGACCTTTTTTAAGAACATCTAACCCTCACCCTCCTTGTACCCCTACTGAAATAATTGACACATGCAATTCGATGGCACTTGATTTTATGCCTCATTTCCTAGACAAATCATCATTTAGTTTGGTAAGGAACCTTTTGTTTAGGCCCTGAGATGGTAGGTTGACCTCAATCTTCATGTATTGAAATCTCTAATTACAAGTTTGATTTCCAAATTATGGCATTGCAAAAAGTTTTGATAATTCAAAATGAGCATCCACCTCTATTTTCAAGTCAACGGGCAAGTTTTGGGCCCAAAATTGAAATTTTGACTTTTACAAGCATGTTCATAAAGCATCATCAAAATGAAAAAACTTTAAGTTTTGGTGTTGGAAGAGGTGTCGATAATTCATGAACATTCCCTAGTTCCAATTTTAGGTCAATCAACTAAGTTTTGTGGTCATAGTGAAAATTCTCTTAACTACTAGAAAATTGGTTATCATTGCAAAGGAACCCCTAAAAAATGATTGGCTATTAAAATTTGTGATGATTTAACAATGATCTCTAACAATTATAAATATGCCTTGCAAAGGTTTACTCCTCTAAAAAGTAATTTGAAGTCGTGATGTAATTTTAGTCATTTTAATTATAATTTTAACGAACAATGCTTTGTTATTTTGATTCAATGATGGGGGTTTAAAGGTTTGCTTTGTTTTTTTAACCCTTGGGCATTTTAGAATTGCATGGGAAAATTGAAAGTCATAAATCACAAGCATATTAAAATTAGAGTTTAAGAGCATAGGCACTTAAAAAATTAAGTTTTAAAGAAGACACAAGGAGGGCGTTTAACCTTTATGTTCTCATTCCCCACGTGAGAATGCAAAGGCTTTCGTAATATGCTTCAAACCTAAATGGAGGTAACTAACTTGAGGTATCACGTGTAGTTTTTATGATTAAATGAAGGCATCCAGATAACATTCCAGTCGCCCATGTCACTTTTAACTAGCTAATGAGATGGGCCCTACATGCCAACCACATGCTGTAAAGGAGGATAGCATTGCAAAGGATAAATGATCATGGAATGACTTTGGAATGACTTTAAGTGGCTGTTTAACATTATTTCAAGTGTTTTAAAAAACATAGTTCTTATATCTCAATGCCCAAGCATATCAAAAAAATGCCTACAAATGAAAGTTTTAGATATTTGCCATGAAAATAGCATACCAGAGAAAGTGTTCAACAATAGTAGGCACCAGTTAAAAATGTTAGGCAAGTGATAAAATGTTCTAGGATGACTTTCAACGTTTTATGCAAAGAAAAATATTTAGCATGGTGAAAACAATGTCATGTCAAGGATTTGATTGCTTAACATGAAATAGAATGCCCAACTAGTAACATTTGTAGGGATGAAGGCAATGTCATCTAGATTTTCTTGAACATAGAAGATAAAAGGTTGTTCTTCACTCGATAGTAGCAATTTTTAGGCGATTAAAACATTCCTCACCTCATGTATGAGAACACATTCTAGCTTGCAACAAATATTTTTGGTTTCAAAGGTTGTAAAAGGCCTTGTATCAAGTTAATATGATAACTCTCAAACCCCATAGGTTTTTGGATCTAATATTTGTCCATTATGAACAAATTGAAGTAGCAATTGCAAGGAGACTCTTGAGATGCTGCCAAATACTTTGGCATGTGGAAAATGCCGAGAAAATATTAATAAGGTTCATATATTATAATAGTGGTGTGAACATTATTTTTCCTCTTTCACACTAGTGATGAAATGCCAAAGTGTAAAGTGTTTTACAATAAAGGAGGTTTGCAATCAAACATGTTTGGAGGTATCGAGGGATAGGGGCATTAAGTAGGGCCATTTAGAGGATTTGTGCCTATTGATAATCATTGACACACAAAGATGAGGTTGTTGATGTTGAATCTATTTTTTTCTTTCTTGGTTCCCTATGCAATCTTTGTCATTATTCTTCCTAGTAGTTCTATGAAGTTGAAATAAATCATATCTTAGATAGAGGGGTATGGAATTTGGGGATAGTTTGAAGGACCAACATGATGATATAGATAATGTTTTTATTCAATAAAGTAAACACAAGGAAAATATTAAAATAAAATGATTACAAACCAACTATTTAATGAAATGTTTTAGTTGGCCATTAGGAGAAATAAGGAGTCTTGGGTGCTAAAATTGCTCATAAATGATTTTTTCACTTGTAGACCAAAGGGTAAGTTCTAGATAGTTAATTTTATTTACCTACAAGGTGAAAATTAGATAAGAATTATTTTTTACGTAACATTGGTAGAAAGACATGAAATGCAAGTAAAAATTAGAAAGTTGATTTTAGTTTACTTGAATGAAAGCAAAATGGAGAAAATTTTAAAGTTCTTGTAGAATATTCCTTTGTGCTCAAATTACTTGCACATCGAGTACTTAGCTTCTACTAAGTGTCACTATTGCATTCAATTTGAGTCTCCTCTCTTCTCAATATAATGTAATGTCTAGTTATTGTTCAAGTTAGTTATTGGGTTTTAGGGTGGGGCTATAGAAAATTGTCAAGCACAAATCCTCTAAATGACCCTACTTAATAAATTTGAGCATTGTCTGGATTTAAGTCAAATTTCTACTATGACATTGTAATATTTCTTTAGTAAATCAATATAAGACTTATTCTCGTTTTACTTTGCAATTTATCTCCATTTTATTTTGGAGGCTTTAGGGAGTTCAATAATTTCCTACGTACACATTTGTTGCACTTGTGTTAGAGTTTGGTTTGTTTGTGTTCAAGGAATATAATACAAGTTTTTGCTAATGAGTTATTTATAACAGGAAGTCTTTCTAACTTGGTGTGTAGGGTTTATGAGTTTTGAATGGATTATTAAGAATGTGTTACATCGCCTAAAACATGAATCTATTTGATAGATTGGGATTTGTAAGGAAAATTCATGTGACATAGGCTCATCTAAACTGTGATTTTCTCTTTCACTATTGTTCTTGGTCAAGAATTGACCCTATTCTTGTAGGATAAGGCACTAGTCTTTGTAGGTAACCCAACACCTCAAACTTACCAGTAATGTTCACTTATAGAAAGGTGTAACTTATTGGAGTACACTTATCTTCATGGATTTTAAAGGTTGCAAAGGATAGGCCCCATTTTTCTTTCATTTAATGATCCCTTTACTTATTTGGTATGAAGATAAATCAATTTATTTAATTTATTTGTTCACTATGTTGGTAAAAGTACAAAGAATCATTCATGCACATGTTAATTTGAAATCCTTAGATTATACATCTATGAATGTGTCAATTATCCACATGTTTAGGGTCTATAGATACAAACTAGTATGAAACCAACAAAATCTAAGTTACTAATAGAAAATTGGGCTTATGTATTGTGTTAATTAAAGCTAGTTTTGTCAAGTTGTATTAATGTTTATCAATTTTTTTATTTTCTTTTTTAAGACCCTCATTAGGATTACCCTCTTGAGTCTTGTGTATCTTGAAGCATAGAAGATAGGGTCTAGTCTTATTTCATTGGCTTCTTCTTATCCTTGGTTCAATTACAGGGTTGTCATCTTACTTGGATCAACTTGATCCCTAGGTCTAGGCGATGTCTAGGCGATGTGTCATACCTTCGAGCTAAGGGTACCAAGAAAAGGAACTAATAGAGTTGTTACTAGATACCTTAGAATCCCCTTTGGATTAGGAGTCTCCATCAAAGATATGAGGAATTAGTTTCTTAAAATTTTCAAAGCCAAATTTATGAATTGTTGATTTCTATCAATGGCTAGTAGATTCCAAATGGCTAATTAGATTCTCCTAGTCAACTAATTATATGTTTCTTCCTATTGAATTTTCTCAAACACCCACTACAATCAATTGGCACAATGCATTAAGATTTTTTCTATGATCTAAGTGGCAAAATAGGGACTACTCACCACCTCTTGGCTCCATTGTATTCATCCAAGAGATAAAGTGGGGCTATGAAATCATACTATCAGGTAGTGTGCCTCATTACTAAATGTGTTATGTGGGTCCTTGAAGGTGAAGCCCCATAAAAGAATTTAGCTCATTTTAAAATTCAAATATTTATTGTAGGCAAGCCTTAGCAAGAGGTGATGTGGAATGAAAAAATATTCCTTGGTTCTACATTCAAAACTGAAGGAATTAAACTCCTTTTAATATCATATAGAAAGCTTGGAAAATGGTATCTTTGTACTTGATATGGTATGACCAATCCCTTAGATGCGAGATCAACTTTCTTAACTCTTCCATCTACAAGAATATATTGATTCAATTTAACAACCTTTTATTTGGATTCATTAATACAAAATTAAGGGAAAGCACTTATTTAAAAAGGATCTATAGGTGTTTAGAGATTTATGAGACTTACCTAATCTTCATTGGAAGTCCTAAAATTACCTCAAGTAGGAATTAAACCACAAATTTAATAAAAAATAATAATGTTAGAGATCCAAGAGCTTGTTCCTCTGTTCCTCATTCTTAATATATCTACCTTTTATTAGCACAACTTGTTGAAAGACTAGCATTGTCCCCATACATTCTAATTCTATTTGTCCCTCTTAAATCCATCTATAAAAAGAGTATTTCTTAGATTCCCTACCTCCCCTAGACTTGTTGCTAAATGGAAGAGCAAGTTATCATATACCAAGTCAAGGAACTCAACCTTTGACTATGGAAATCCATGGTTGATTCTCAATCTTCAATTCATTGCTTGAAAGATCCTGCATATCAAGTTGCCCATTGGCACTTTTCTCAATTTTCTCAATTCCCTCCCATAAACAATTTTTACTCAAGAAAGAGACAACTAAACATACCTTATGGTTTTGTCTTCCTACTAAATAAATTTAGTAAACCCTCACAACTTGTCTTACTATCATCTTCTCTTGCAAGTGGTCGTACAAATCTACTTTAGCAGGGCTTACACTCTCAAATAATTATATTTTTGAAACTTATAAACAAGTTATTTCAAATTCATCTTGAAATTCCAATGTATTGCTTCTTTTTTCCATTATTTTTATCCTCAAGAAGATGAAAAGTAAATTCTCTACTCTAACATCATCCTTTAGATGTCAAATATGAAGGAACAACTAATTCAAGTGAACAAGGAACTTGAGAAACAAGTCAATTGATTTCAAACTCAAATTTTATTTATTAAAGGAAAACATGAGGGCAAAGCCAAAAAGATCATCAAAATTGCACACAAATCCAACTAGCTCCTTCCTTAACAACACCCTTCACAATAGAACACATCAATAAGAAAAAATAATTTCTTGCACAACATATATACAATAGTAAATTGTATTATAAAATCAATTGATATAGACACTCAAAGACCAATAGTAAGAAAATTTAACCTCTATCTATAATCCTTTTTCTTCATGTTCCAACTTATTTTTAAATACTTCATTATGAACATTGTTTTAATGTTAATATCTAACATTTTAGGTTAACTACACTATTAAAAAATAAATATGTGAAAAGATATCAAATAGAAACTATTATATTTTCTTACGACTATAAGATGATTTTGTATAGGAAATGTTGCCTCTCTTTTGAAATAATAATCTTGTAAGGGAATATCGTGTCTTCTAAATCACTTTATTCTTTCAAGAATAAAAGATGTATAATTAAGAATTTGTGTAAACAAGATCTAAAATTTGGGTATAAGTGGGACTTTTAATTAGAATTTGGATATAAGAGGGATTTCTATTTTACAACTGTGTATAGATGGGGAATAAATAAAAAAAATTATATGTGTCATGAAAATAAGGTTTGAATTTTTATAATTTTGAAGAGAAAAACTATCAAAAAGAAGAAAAGAGTTGAAGGGAAATAATTATGATTCATAATTATCTTTGAAGAAGAGAATTTTATCATAATGTGTCTTAAAATTTAATATATTTTTAAAAGATGTAATTAATTTGAATTTATGATTTGTACATCATTTTGATAAATTAAATTCTCTATTCATAATAATTTAATCAAATGATAACCTCTAATTTAAATATATACTTCCTAATATTATAATCCAAAATTAAATTATTTTTGATAATTATGTTTTTTCAAAAATAATTATGTTTACATGGTCCAGTCTATGACAAAAGGACTATAATCATTGTATAAGATGTCTTTATGATGGTTTATATGAGTGGTGGGGTCCTCCACCACTCATTTATATGTTATCTAGTAAATGCTATAAAGCACTAGTAGTACAAATTCAAATCATTGTATTTTATTTTATTTTATAAAAGGTACCTTTAGGGATCTATCATTAATCATCCACTCACTCTCTTTCCATCGCATACATGGATTTAGTATGGTAAAATTCTTTGGCACTATGCATGCTATTCTAGGGAGAGGATAGTTATATATGTTTTAAATAAATGTTTATTATATTAGTTTTAAAAATATTGAGTGGAACGGAATTATATCTAGAACTATCTATAATGTTGAGTATAAACTTTTTGAAATGGGTATATATTAATTTATAATACATTTAAAATAAATTTAAATATCATTAAAAAAATTATACAAATTATAAAATTATCATTCATTTGGTATTTATTAGTGATCAAGTTAAGTGGATTTTTTTTATATTTCTTATATTATATTATTGAAATATATCACTACAAAGTTAATCTGATTTTCATTTATTTATCAATGTTTATTTATGTTATTTTTATTCATTTGATTTGATTAGTCTAGATTATCTATTAATGAACCATTATTTTTCTTTTCATTTTGGTGAACCTAAACAATCCTACAATCAACCTATGATTTCTTTACGGTTTCTAAACTAACATTAGGGTTTTTAGATGCGTGATTTTTGAAGTATCAGATATTCTTTTTACACTGATACAAATTATAGAACCATCACCCATTTAGTGTTTATTAGCGATCGAGCTAAGTGCATTTCTTTTCTCTTTATATTTCTTATATTTAATTATTGAAATTTGTTAATATCAAATTAACTTTTCTATCATTTATTAACTAGTGTTTATTTATGCTTATTTATATCCATTTTATTAGATTAGCCTAGGTTACCTATTAATGAACCATTTTTTTCCTTTTCATTTTCGTGAATCCAACTAATCCTAAACCAACCTATATTATCTCTAGGGTTTCTAAACTAACATTAGTGTTTTTAGATGTGTGATTTTCTAAGTTTCACATTATTTTTAGATTTGATCTTCCTTTTGCACTCTTTTGCTTCATTGGTCTATTTTCCTTTAAGGTTTTGGCATGCATATTCACATATTCTATCTTATATCTATCCAACCCACCCTTTATTAGCTTTAGGGTTGACATTTTATGTATATTTTTACATCTAATTTAGGACTAGTATTTTAATTAAAAATTATTTGTATCTCTGTTTGATATTGTTCCTCTGCTTTTGTTAGGGTTTTAAGCCTTTATTGTTTATTCTTGTTGTAGACATCCAAATTTGGACACTTAATTTATCCAAATTTACCATTTTTTATATAAACATCCTATTATTTGCATTAATTAAATAATATTACTATTATTTAATTAATATCCTTAATTCTGTCAAATCCCTAATCTTCTTTTCATCAATTAAATAAATATTACATTTATTTAATTCCTCACATGTCATTTTCATCTAATCCTAATCCATCTCCTAATCTCTTCATTAAGGATGTGCACATGCCTAATCCTTGATTAGGATGTGTCATGCCTAATCCTTGATTAAGATGTGTCACATCTTCCAACTTTTGCAAGTTGACTTCTAATCCACATTAACCCCTAATTATCCTCTAATTACTAATTAGTTAAACCTAATTAGTACCTTGGTCAACTCTACCCACCCCCCAAAGAATTTTTGATTATTTTTTATTCACCCTAGGCTTCTCTCTTCTCCATGTGAATTTTTAATTCACTTTTATTATTCCTAGAATTCCCTTTTCCCATGCATCTTCTAAAACCTTTGACTTGTCACATCAAGTCACATGTGACAAATTCTCACATTTTGGGAACCTTGTCTTATCCACTAGATTCTTCCAATCATTATGAATTTAAAATTCACTTTTATTCTCCCAAAACTTTCCCTCTCCCCATGTGATCATTGAAAGGTCACATCAAAGTACTTGGAAGGTACTTGTTCTTCCTCCACATCATCCTACCTTTATCCACTTCACATTCTACATGTCAAAATGTGAGGGCTTGTGAGTCCTCAACTCACCTTAGCCCTTCATCTTGAACTTGTTGGATAAATCTCAACCATTGAATTCTCTAGAGAATTCAAGTTTCTCTATAAATACCCAATCCTCTAAGGCATTTAGAAGGACTTAGTCATTTTGCAACTAAATGCTGTCATTTTGTGCACTCATCTAGCCATCAATTTCATCCATTTACATTTGCATTCAAGCACATAGTCAAATCCTTAATTTAGCCACATCAAGAGCCATCAAGGAGCATACAAATCAAATCCAAATCAAGGGCCAACCAAGGAGTTTCAACTGCAAAAGGGAGGTATATCTACTTGTCTTCATTTAACACTTTTCTTTTTGCACTTACAAATTTCTTAGGCTAATCTTGAGGTGTTTCCTTATGTTTTTCCATTACATTCTAATTGCTTATAAAGGGTTAAACATTTGGATATCACATTTCTGGCACGTCCGGTGGGACCCACAAGTGGGTTCCTCAATTTCACGTTTGCTGTTGTTGAGTTTTTTTACAGGAATACGTCGCAAAAGGGAAATTACGCCCTCCTGATTTTCTGTAGAAGGGCGATCATGCCCCTGATTTTCCGCAAAAGGGCGATTATGCCCCTGATTTTCCGCAGAAGGGCAACTACGCCCCTGATTTTCTGCAGAAGGGCGATTACACCCCTAATTTTTTGCAGAAGGGCGACTATGCCCTTGGGTTGAAATTTTTATGCTAACACTTTTCTGCAAAAGGGTGACTACGCCTCTAGGCTGAAATTTTTGTGCTAACACTTTTTTGCAGAAGGGCGACTACGCCCCTAGACTGAAATTTTTGTGCAAACACTTTTCTGCAGAAGGGCGACTACGCCCCCTGGGCTGAAATTTTTGTGCTAACACTTTTCTGTAGAAGGGTGACTATGCCCCCTGGCTCCAAAATTTATGTGCTAACACTTTTCTACAGAAGGGCAACTACGCCCCCTGGCTCCAAAATTTCTGTGGTAACACTTTTCTGCAAAAGTGCAATTGTGCCCTCCTGTTCACTGCAAAAGTGCAATTGCGCCCTCCTAGTCACTGCAGAAGTGCAATTGTGCCCTCCTGGTCACTGCAGAAGTGCAATTGCGCCCTCCTATTCACTGCAAAAGTGTAATTGCGCCCTCTTGTTCACTGCAGAAGTGCAATTGTGCCCTCCTGGTCACTGCAGAAGTGCAATTGTGCCCTCCTGTTCACTGCAGAAGTGTAATTGTGCCCTCCTGTTCAATACAGAAGTGCAATTGCTCCCTCCTGTCCACTACATAAGTGTAATTGTGCCCTCTTGTTCACTACAGAAGTACAATTGCGCTCTCCTGTTCACTGCAGAAGTGTAATTGCGCCCTCTTGTCACTGTAAAGCAACACATTTTGGAAGGTAAAAATGTTCGGTTTGTGCTATTTTTAGGTACTAACCCCCCAACACTGTTTCTTGCAAGGATATTGGTGTTTTTGCTAACTTTTTGCAGCATATTCTTGCAAAATTGATGAAGAAAGTGGGATAAAACATCTAACATTTGCTTGCAGGGCTATCTGTTCGCTCAGACTTTTTAAACTATCCTTTCTATTTTCGTTAATCTAAGAACATAGTCTAATTAGGGGGAGTAATACTCATTGCTTGTTGTGTCTATCTTTTTCTGTTACCCAAAGGGAGCATTAGCTTGTTTTCACTTTCCCCTTGCACTTCGTGTGAGCCTGGGGAGTAGTTGGAAACGATTAGTGCTTTCTTTCTAGTGGGACCTGCTTGGGGATTTCATCACCCTAAGGGATGATTCCAACCACGTGTACCAGCGGGGTATATAAAGGGGGGAGAGCAAAATCTATTCCCTAATCCAGTCACGTCGTAATTGGTGGTGTCGAAGCTAGGGTGATACATAGATAGACGTGAAGAGTTGGTTTGAGCCCTTCAGTATCTCGCTGGGGTTCCCGACTCACGCTTGTGACAAGCTTGTGTTCACGGTTGTGCCTCACGTATCGAGAGTATATCGAGGACTCCCTAGACACCTTGTGCATCTTAGATTAAGACCTCTTTGGCCATACCCTTAACACTAATCATAGGATTTGTACTTGCTTGAAAGTGTTTTCTTGTGAGAAACCAATAAATTTTTTGACAAATTGGCCTTATTATTATCATTTCAAAGTCCTTTCCATAGTCATTTTCATCAAACCAAGTCTCTAATTTACCACAGAAGGGCGACTGTGCCCCTGATTTTTCGCAGAAGGACGATTACGCCCTTGATTTTTCGCAGAAGGGCAATTACCCCCCTGATTTTTTGTAGAAGGGCGATTGTGCCCCTGATTTTCCGCAGAAGGGCGACTATGCCCCTGATTTTTTGCAGAAGGGCGACTGCACCCCTGATTTTTCGCAGAAGGGCAACTGCGCCCCTAATTTTCTGCAGAAGGGCGATGCGCCCCTAATTTTCTGCAGAAGGGCGACTGCGCCCCTGATTTTCTGCAAAAGGGTGACTACACCCCTGATTTTCCGTAGAAGGGCGATTATGCCCCTGATTTTCTACAGAAGGGCGATTGCGCCCCCTGATTTACTGTAGAGGGGCGAATTTTCCCTCCTGAGCAACCAAAATCACCTCGTTTGGATCCGTTTAGCCTCTAAACCATCATTTAATCATTCCCAACCATTATCTCATCATCCCAAGCCTCCGTTTTGTCATTCTAAGCCTCCAAAAACCTCCATTTGATCATTTTAAACCTCCTTTCATCATTCTGAACTCTCGTTCTTCATCATTTCGATCATCTGTTTACTCGTTTCGAGTAAACGTTCATCCATTTCACACATCCTTTCATCATTCTGAACTCTTGTTCTATCATTTTGATCATCCATTTACTCGTTCTGAGTAAACGTTCATCCATTTCAAACCCCCTTTCATCATTCCGAACTCTCATTCTTCATCATTCCAAACTCTCGTTCTGTCATTTCGATCATCCATTTACTTGTTCTGAGTAAACATTCATCCATTTCCCACCTCCTTTCATCATTCTGAACTCTCGTTCTTCATCATTCCAAACTCCCATTCTGTCATTCCGATCATCCATTTACTCATTCTGAGTAAACATTCATCCATTTCACACCTCCTTTCCTCATTTTGAACTCTCGTTCTATCATTCTGATCATCCGTTTACTCGTTCCAAGTAAACATTCATCCATTTCACACCTCCTTTCATCATTCTGAACTCTCGTTCTGTCATTTTGATCATCCATTTACTCGTTCTGAGTAAACATTCATCTGTTTCACACCTCCTTCAATCATTTTGAACTCTCGTTCAACAATCCCGATCAATCATTTTGAGTAATCTTTCATCTATTCCAAACCTTCATCTTCTCATTCCGAGAATCATTCATCCGTTGTGAGCAGTTGCTTACTCGTTCCGTGTAGTCGTTCATCCATTTCGATCAATTGTTTACTTGTCTTGAGTATTCATCATCCATTTCTCCAATCAAATCATCGTTTTCTCCATCCGGATCCTCTGAACTTTGTCTCGAGTTATTATCCAAATTGACCTGAGTGTCTGATCGGATCATCCTCATCAACATCTGCTTAGGATTGTCATCATCATTGGCCCAATCAATTCACCTTCAATCTCAAGGTGGATTTAGTGCTACAATCATCCACTCATCCTTTAATCCGATCAATCAGTATCCTACGTCATCTAAGGTAATCTTTGAACAAGGTTTACAGTCCCTTTTGTCATCCTATCTGATCCCTTAGTCTATCTTATCAATCATCGATCGATCTTATCCAATCCAATCCAATCACCTTCGATCCAATCAATCTACTTCCATCTCGAAGTAGATTCAGTGTCGCAATCAAATTTGATTGTCATAATCAATCCCATCGCTTCATCCAATCATCCTAATCTGAGCTTTAGTCCAATCCTGATTTGAGCTTGGCCAAAATCCCGATTTGAGCTTTAGTCTGATCCCATCCAAAAAAATTCACCCATCCTCTTTATCCTTTCACCATCATGAATCATTATCCTCCATCAATAGTGGTCAAGGGAAACCCTAATTACGTTGACAGTGATAACGAAAGTCTTGTCGATCAAGAAGAATGTGACATAGATCCCCTTGACACTATCATTGCTAGTAAGCTCTCTCCACCCGATTTCCAAAATCCAATCACCCCTTCGAGTCATCCTATTATGTCTTCATCCATGCCTAATCATGTTGCTTATGCTACCTTTGACAAGGGATATCCATCATATCCTTCATCTACATCATCCTCTTATCCTAGTCTGCCATCACAATACTCCTATCCTAATCCACCACCCACATCCTCCTATCTCAATTCTTCATCTTCATATACCCACTACCCTAATCTTCCATACCAATCTATTCACCCTAATCCTACATCCACACCAACCTATCCTAATATAACATTCACACCTTCCTATCCTAATCCAACACCCGAACCAACCTATCTCAATCCACCACCTCAATCTTCCCAGCCTAATCCACCACCTGCATCCTCGTGTCCTAATTCACCATTCCAATATCCTTATCTTAACCATTCCTCTAATCTTAATTCCCCATCTATTCCTAGTCCTACATCCAATCCCATTCCCGCATCTAATCCTAGTCCACCAATCCCTAGTCCCAATCCCCCAGCAATCCATAATCCTTCATCCCCTCCTACCATGCCATCTCAGCCTAGAGTATTCAAGTTTTTCACTCTAGAAGTTCTTCAAGGACTTATAACAAAGAAGACATCTCCCACTCCACACCTTGAAATTGTGGAATCATACCATCCTAACCCATCATCCACGGTCCTTAGTGATGATACCCTTCTCCACCCAACACCTATCATTGATGGTACCACCCCTAGCACCACTCAAACCATCAAAACCATCACATCCTCTGAATCCACTGAGCCCCCATCTCCTACCATCACATCTTCTAAATCCGTTGAACCCCCATCTCCTACCATCACATCCTCTGAATCCACTAAGTCCCCATCCCTTACCATCACATCTCCTGAATCCATTGAACATCCACCTCCTACTCCAAGAGTCATCAAGCCCATCGACGAAGCCCAAATCCAATCCACTAAAATCCATTATGACGATTGCATCGAATCCTCCATCCTTCCATCTCCCCAACTTGAAGAGTCTCTCCAACACTCTATCATCTTGCCATCCACACAAGATGAGTCATGCCCAGAGTCTAATCCAAAGCATTTCAACATATCCCCTTCTCCAGATCAAGATCCTACCATCCCATCTAGTCCACCTCAAGATCATAGTCCCCCATCCATTCCATCCTATGATCCCCTTGTCATTCAAGCTTCCACCGCTCCATCTCCATCTCCATCGCATGATCCCACTACCACAAATCCAAATTCTATCATATCCCCTAATCCCTTTCCTGATATCACCCATCCACATGCTGCTATCCCATCATCTCCCTCTCAAGATCCCCCATCATCGCCTAAAACTGCTATCCCTACACCGCTTGCATAGCCCTTGGTACTCTCACATTCTTCCATGGTGGCCTCCTTGTAGAAGAAAAGCATAGTGTATTTACCACCCATCATCCTCCACCTAATAATGGACTCGCATCATGTTTTCAGAATAACACAAATCCTATCATGGATCGCATGCTCAAGAAAATGAACTATCAAGGAAGAGGTCTAGGCCTTCATGAGCAAGGTATTTTGGAGCCCATCCAAGTCAAAGAACAAATTTGCATGCAAGGTCTTGGACCTATTTCCCAAGACTCACAATCCAAAGATGTTGGTACAACCTCTGGATGTCCTCAACGAGCCTTTTCCAAAAGAAATGTCGGCTCTTCCAATCGCCCCACTAGATCATATGCTGCCATCCCTCCTCCTCTATCGTATCGCCTCAAAACAACTGTCCATATTCCCCCTTCATCTGCTCCGTCCATTTTGGGTCCTTACATCCCTCCATCCACCATATCCCATCCTTCATTTACTCCATCCATCTTGGGTCTGTATATCCCAAGCTCACCTCCTTCATCTCATCCTTTCATCCATCCAACACCTATCCATGTCATCCATCATAAACATCCCTCTCACATGTCCCCTAATTAGGATCAACAAAGGCACATACCCGCACATCCTCCATCTACACATAATCCCTATAATCCTACCTTCGTCGCTCCACATCATCCATCTCCTCGCACCCATCCCATTGCTACCAAAAGAACTTTGGGTGTTAAAACAAGAATGTATCAATCTAAAGATCCACATGAATCTAAAGCTTTTGATGTCCCCTCCAAAAGACATGGTGAAGAGAAGAAAAATCTAAATCTAAATCTAAATCAAATTCGTAGGCCACAAAGGCCCACCAAAGCAAAGATCAAAACCATGTGGATCCCAAAGAAAAAAGATGCAATGCCATCACATGAAAAATCTATAAGAACATCTAAAGTCGCTAATCCAAAAGCTAATCATACACCCCTTTCATCTCCTAAGTCTGTTTTGGGTCCCTATGTCCCGAAATTCACCATTCCATCTACTCCATTATCCCCACATTCTCCATCCCTTAATCCTATTATCTTTTCACATCCACCACCACATGTGCCAATGTTGGTCCTAAACACATATCCCCATCACATATCCACCCCATCATTCCATCCATACCCTTTGCAGCATCCCATCCATTATTCGATGTATCTCCCCTCTCAAAACCCTCTAATTCATCCTCTTGCATAATCCATTTATCCTAATAAGGTTGTACTAACATCCAACAGTCGCTTCAAACATGGGCTCTTAATACCTCGTATGGAACTTGATGCTTGAGTCCTTCATCCATATCCTTATCGCATGTCTTCTAAATCCCCTTATCAACATCCCTATCCTTATCCATTTTCATCCCCTTGCTCTCTAAAAACCTCAAAAAGTCAAACAAAATCCAAAAATAAAAATAAAAAATAAAAAAATCCAAAAATAGTAAAGACAAATAATCCATCCAATGGTGAAAACTTGGCAAACAAGCGCCTTGGATAAGTACCATGATGAAAACCTGGCAAACATGCGTCATGCATAAATTCCCATCTGCACTTGGGGGCAACTTCCTGATATGCATTCCCTCCATCCGCTATGCTTCCTACTATGCTTCCAACTATGCACTCATAATCCCCTCCATCCGCTATGCTTCCTACTATGCTTCCAAGTATGCACTCATAATCCCCTCCATCCCACCTATCTTCCGCATCCTACCATCATATCCCATTTATCTCCCATCCCTCCATCCTTCTTGTGATCTTGATCAAAACAGGGGCACCTATCTATACATGCTTTGGCCACCTCTTGGTATACATTCCCTTCATCCATGCTCTGTTGTATTCCTTGGCCACCCATCCTATCCTCCTCTAGTTATCTCCTTTTCCCATCCACTCGTCTTCCATCCCTCATGCCTCATCATATATGACATATCTAGAGTGGGGGCATTTATCTTCCTTTGTAACATAGTCCTTGGAGACATCATCTATCATAACATCCCTTCATCTCCCTATCCATCTATCCCAACATCCCTTCCATCTCCCCATCCTTATCTTCGTATCCATCTATCCTAGCATCCCTTTTATCTCCCAATCCTTATATTCCTATCCCCCCATCCCCCATTTTCCACTACCCGGGCGTGTTCTGCCCGGGTGTGTCCCCCCAACTCCTGGGGCGACTACCCGGGGCGGGCCCGGCCCCTCGAGGTATGTCTACTCCCAAATTTGGATTCGCCGCCCCCCCGGGGCTCCGGGCCTTTCCGGGGCGTGTCCGTCCCAGCCCGGGGCAACTTCGCCCCCTTCCGGGGCATGTCCGCCCCAGCTTGGGGCGTATCCGCCCCCATTTCGGGGCGTGTCCACCCCAGCCAGGGGCATATCTGCTGCTCTGTGCGGCAGCGCGCCCTATTCCCCCCTCCTAAAATCTCCCTCTCATTCTCCCTCCCTATATCTCTATCCATTCTTTCATCTTTATCCTCATCTCATCTCATCCCATCTCACAATCCCTTATCATTGGTATCTAGCTATAGGCCTCCCTCCATGCAACCTAATGCCATTTATCTAATTGTCATCCCTCCTACTTCTCTTGCACATCTTTCCAATCCCCTATCACTTTTCATCACTCATCTATCTATCATCTCATATCATCCTCCCAAGTCATTTTAATGATTTGGATAACTATCCCATCCCTGAGCTTTATGTGATTGTCATCATCCTATCCAATCCAACCGGTCTATCCTATCTCATCATATTAGTGTCATGTTTTTATCCACTCATCCTATCCTCATCCTCCACTCATCCTATCATCATCTTTTATCCATCATTTATCTTTGGTCTTTGGTCAAACTATGTTGCCCCTGCGCTTTCACATAGGCAAGGTTGATCACTTGATCCGCCCCTAGGGCTCCTCTATCGTCTAGTGTCGGTCTTTCTGCTCTGTCCATCCACTCCTTTATCATCTATCATCAATCTTTTCTTTTGTCTCTCCAGTCTTGTCATTCACCATTAGTCTTCATCATCCTCTTTCTACTTTTATCCATGGTCAGTCGTCCGCCTTTCACCGAACTACGAGGGCTCTGCGCTTTCACGTAGGCAAGGCTAATCTTTGATCGGCCCCCGAGCCCCTAGGTCTTTAGGGTGTGTCAGTCTCATGTCTTGTGTCGTGCCATCAAGCTATGCCCTTATCTAGCTGGTTCTTAACAAACAAGATCCACTTGTATCAGCCGATCCGATCGGTCTCGAATATCCTGTCATATCGATCATTTAGTTTAGTATCCCTCATATTTGGTCTCAACAGGATGCATCCTTCCTAACAGACCTCATCAACCCCATCCATCCCTTTTGATCCTATGGCAAAGGACGTTTGAACTCGATTGCGATATTTTGATACGTTTGGCTTTTGTTTATCATTTGAGCTCCCTATCATCACTTGTCAAGGCCACCATGATCCACCATATTATGGTGTGTTTTGATTGGTCAACATAGGGGAATATCTTGATATTGTCTTCTTGGTTGTCCCACGTAGTACCTACCAAGATCCCCGAGGTCTTGTGTTACGCTGGGGCATCCTTTTGTGCTTGTGGTTATCTTAATACCTGGCTCGACCAAGGTATTCATGACTTTGGGGTTTTGGGATAGCCTTTTTGTCTGTTGTGTTTGTTTCATGCATTAGACACTGATACGCCTTGGTTCCACATACCCTGGCACTTGGTGTCTTATGCTATAGCAAAAATCAGTGCTCCGAAGATGGCAAATTGCATTAGGATTGCATTTCATTTCTATCATCTTGCAAAATCCCCACATCCATTCCTCCTTCATCCTCATCACACATCATCCTTGGTCCCATCCCTAGTCTTGTTACAAGCCTAGATCCAATCATCCTCATCATCATCATCATTATCATCATCATCATCCCATTTTATTCTTCCATATCCCTTCGATGTTGTTTGGGATGTATCCTTCCCTCGTCAACAACACTTTCATCATCATCATCGGGAGGTACTCTTCCCTATCCTTTAGTGGTGTTTTGGGATGTATCCTTCCCTCATCAATACCACTCATTGGGATGTATCCTTCCCTATCCTCATTGACAACATTCCATCCATCCTCAACCCCTTTTGGCTTGTACCTTGACTGGGGCAAGATCATCTTCGTCTCTGCATCCATTTTTGTTTCCCAACCTCTTGTCGCCTTTTCATCCTTTCATATCCATCCCTTTTCATCCTCTTCCTCATCTCCCATTTCATCATCTCATCCATTTCAAGAGCACATCCATGTTCTCTTGAACTCGCATGTCCTCTCAAGGGGGCATCCTAAACCCTACTTTTCCTGCATCACCCCCATCATCTTTCTTCCTAGTCATCAAGGTCCCTTGATGACTGGGGCATCTTTTCCAATCTAACCATCTCCTTCTGGGTTCTATATTTTAATATTCTTTGAAATGATGCTGCTTCATAACACCATATCAAAGAGGGGAAAAATGTAGACATCCAAATTTGGACACTTAATTTATCCAAATTTACCACTTTTAATCTAAGCATCCTATTATTTGCATTAATTAAGTAATATTACTATTATTTAATTAATATCTTTAATTCTGTCAAATCCCTAAGGTATTTAATTAATAATTAAATACCTTACCCTCCTTAATCCTCTTTTCATCAAATGAATTAAATAAATATTACATTTATTTAATTCCTCACATGTCATTTTCATCTAATCCTAATCCATCTCCTAATCTCTCCATTAAGGATGTGCACATGTGATTAGGATGTGCACATGCCTGATTAGGATGTGCACATGCCTAATCCTTGATTAGGATGTGTCACATCCTCCAACTTTTGCAAGTTGGCTTCTAATCCACATTAAATTAATTAATTACTAATTAGTTAAACCTAATTAGTACCTTGGTCAACTCTCCCCACCCCCAAAGAATTTTTAATTCTTTTTTATTCACCCTAGGCTCCTCTCTTCCCCATGTGAATTTTTAATTCACTTTTATTATTCCTAGAATCCCCTTTTCCCATGCATCTTCTAGAACCTTTGACTTGTCACATCAAGTCACATGTGACAAATTCCCACCTTTTGGGAACCTTGTCTTATCCACTAGATTCTTCCAATCATTGTGAATTTTTAATTCACTTTTATTCTCCCAAAGCTTTCCCTCTCCCCATGTGATCATTGAAAGGTCACATCAAAGTACTTGGAAGGTACTTGTCCTTCCTCCACATCATCCTACCTTTATCCACTTCACATTCCACATGTCAAAATGTGAGGGCTTGTGAGTCCTCAACTCACCTTAGCCCTTCATCTTGAACTTGTTGGATAAATCCCAACCATTGAATTCTCTAGAGAATTCAAGTTTCTCTATAAATACCCAATCCTCTAAGGCATTTAGAAGGACTTAGCCATTTTGCAACTAAATGCTGCCATTTTGTGCACTCATCTAGCCATCAATTTCATCCATTTACATTTTCATTCAAGCACATAGTCAAATCCTTAATTTAGCCACATCAAGAGCCATCAAGGAGCATACAAATCAAATCCAAATCAAGGGCCAACTAAGGAGTTTCAGTTGCAAAAGGGAGGTATATCTACTTGTCTTCATTTAACACTTTTCTTTTTGCACTTACAAATTTCTTAGGCTAATCTTGAGGTGTTTCCTTATGTTTTTCCATTGCATTTTAATTGCTTAGAAAGGGTTAAACATTTGGATATCACACTTGTAAACCCATCTTTAGATCTATTAGGAAATAATGCATAATATCTAAAATGTTTAATCCATTTTCTACATAACCCCATGAGATAAAAACATGCATGCTAGCTTATAAAATAACCATAATGCATAGATCAAATAGACAAGCCACGAGATAACACAAGATATACCCTGAAAAAACCCTAAAAAATCTAGCCTTCAAAAACATCCATACTCCATCTATTATTAGCAATAAAATAATACCTGCACTTACAAAGTTTCCACATGAACACTTCTAAAACATCAAGCTCCTCCAATGCACTCTTTGTGTTTTCAAACATGTAACCATACATCCCATGCCACACTTCACATATGCACTCAAAAGAGAAACTCAATGCTATGGTAACCCACTCACCCAACCAACCTTAACCACTAAACATGTATTTTCTTTTATAGAAACAAGTTCACACAAATACAACCAAGTGGTAAGATAAAACCACATGCCTCAAACCTTAAGTACACAAAAGCATTGACCCCACATTTAATTTTTGATACAACTATTGAACTTTTCCCAATTAATTATTCTATGTCTCCCACACATAAAATAACTAACCCAATATTATATACAACCTTACAAGTGGCCCCAAATAAATATCTAATGTGGCTAAACACATCTCTTATATGCACCATGACTAAATATTAATATAATTTACATAAAAAAAATCATGTTATGCAAGGTGTACACCACCTATTCCTAACATTCTCCCACTTGTATACATTACATACAAGTCAATCAATGAAATAAATCATAATAGCCATACATGAAACCACATGCATCTCAAACATGCTCTCATGCTCCATCAAGATACTTGCAATAAAATCAAGGTGAGCACTGTCTCAAGAAATAACTCCTCTCATCTTCCATCATGCTTCCTATGAAATAAAAGGAACAAGCCAAGGCAACGATGCACCAATTCAAAGAACACAAGAATCAAATCCATAGGATAAAAATGGCTCCAAGCTTCTATCAAAGGTAAAAAATCCACATGACTAGAAATAACATCCATAGCATATGCTAATACATCCAACCATTCATACCTCCTAGGTATCAACAATATCAGTAAACTAATGCCAACAACATATGCAACCCATAAATCGTAATCACAAGCTCCCTATATAAAACATGTCAACGAAGAACATACATATCCAAGAATTCCCATTGCATGGGTAATGTCAAATCAAAAAATAAACAATGGCATAACAAGTCTACCAATAAAAACTCAAACCAAGGTGTAGCAAATAACCAAACCATGTAGTACCAAGAACAATCACAATGATCCACACATGCAACACAAATAGTTGCATACTCTCTCACAACATGTCTCCATAACTCTCCCAAATCACACGAACATGAACCTCCAAGAAGTAGCCATAGAACAAAAAAAGAAAACCTATAAATCCTATCATGCAACATGTTCTTCTACCAACACCTAAAAGTGCTACGTTGTGTCAAATATGATCTCCTTTACAACCTCAAATGGGGTAAAATTACAAACCTATGTCACACTTTTATAAAGGAATCGTCTAACACAAACAAAAAAAATCAACTTCGATCGCATAAAGTGGCCTTTATGTTTTGAATTTTGAAATGATGTAAACTAATGAAATGTAGAATTCTTGATAAAGTTTATGCTTGTAATTTTCAATTTTATTTTGAAACATCCATTTTATTTAAATTGTGTCAGACTTGAGTTGTTTTATTTTATGACTAGCATTACCTTATTATTAGCATGCATCAACAAAATGGTATCAAAGATCTAAATACCCTATATTTTATTTAACAATTTTTTTTATTTATAAATTTTTGAAATATGTTAGCTATTTTTCATTATTACATTTCAAGTTTCTAAGGCAATGCAAAGCTTTTGTGTAAACTTATAAGAGTTTATGATTTTATTTATCATTTTTAAAAATCTAACATTTTGAAGGTTATTTTCTTTCTCAAATATTGCAACCACTTATTTTAGAGCCAAGTGCACTCAACACTAGTATCGTACATAAAGTGTAATGGGAATTTTAATATATGTGTGATCTAACTTATAGAATGACCTCTAAGATCAAAACGACTATATCCTTGTAAGATATGTAATGATATCTTCATGATTCTTTAACAAATGAAAGGGAAAGAGAAAATTTAATGAAATTAAAACCTACTCTAAAAGGGTTTATGTGGGTTTATGTGCTAAGGAGATCGATCATCCTACTTCTATCTATTACTAGGATGCAATAGACACACAAACAAATCATAAATAAAAAGAGAAATATAAGCACACAATAGTGAACACATATCAAAGAGGTTTTCATCATCATTTCACAAATATAGGATAGAAAGTAGTTAGTCATAATTTTTTTTATTAATGTACATGGAGACACATAATTTGCATAGATAATACTTGAATTCCTTCGAAAATATGAGATACGTTATGAGTATTCAGACTTAAAAAATAAAATAAAATAACTTGTTGATAATACTTTACATATAAGGCTAGATATAAAGAATGAATGTGTTAAGTTCCATCACTAGACCTAAGTGAGTAGCTCCTATTTATACATGGTAAAAAAGGGTCAAAGTAAGAAAGAAGGAAAGAAATTAGAAAATATAAGAGTACTAAAATTTATTCCCATTAGGGATTGGATTTTATCTCCACAAATTTTCAGAGGACTGATGATCATCTCCTACAAGATGTCTAATAATTTCTCCTTCAATGCACATCACCCTTAAAATTACCAATATGAAGGCTACATGTCTTGAATCTGTAAGGAGAAGTAGCCACATGCATTGAATTTTTAGGGGGAAGATGGCCATGGGTCTAATTTTATAGGTAAAATTGTTGGTTCCTTAACTATATCGCCATTGAATTATTCTTTACAATCACATATTTTCTCCACTATCCTAAATTTTAAGAAAGCAGATGAGACATGAATTCTTGGCAAGGATTTACAACCAAATCTAACTTGGGCCATTCCTTACATTAAATTTTCTTAGATGCATCCTCTTGAGAGCTTTTGAGTTGTTGGATAGAGTAATGACTACCATTATACATGCTCATGGTAGAGAATCAACCTTTACCGTTTGTGGGTTTAGGTGCATTGAACTTGATCTATTTAACTAATAGAGAAAATCCATAGTATTGTATTCCTCTCCTCATGACTCTTTTCAATCACTAAAATGACCACATAGTATATTATTATGATGTCACAAGATATCATAGAAAAAATTAAAACAAGGAAAGGTCCACCACTAAGAAAATAGACTAATAATGGAGTGCCAAAGATTAAAGGGAAAATTACTTCTTGAACTCCCCATATCTATTATATTATGATATGAAAAACTATTGAGAGGCCAAACCAAAATATATTGTGTTGCTAAGGAACCATGTGGGCAATGGGATCATGGTGATTAATGATGTGTAGGTACTAATACATATCATGATAAACTCTTTTTAGTTACACTACTCAAAATATAATGAAAAATGGGTAACAAATTATAAGAAAAACATAAAGGGAAACATATATTAAACCTCACTAAAATTTTGATACAAGAACATTCCAAAGTGTGACAGAAATCTTGCATCACCGAAAAATATTTTTCATGTGTTTTTTATTTGTAGGATTTCAATAAAATTCTCTATAGATCCTACTACATTACACTGCACTTAAACATTTCACCTTGCGGTTTGGTATACCTATTTCACGATGAGCCTAAAATTTCATATTGACTCCCAAAAGATTCTAATCACCACAAATATATAATTCCCTTCTAGATGTATTATTGAAAATATTAAAGCACCATCTAATTTTTTAAAAAGTGGTGTTACTTTGGTAAAACAAAACTTTATTTATAGAAAGGATAAAATTATAAAATTTTAAACTTAGATTTCTAACATCAATATCTAGTGCACACATATTTTTTCATAATTTTTTGTTGCATATTTTTTCTTTTCTTTTTGAAGTGAGATTATCTATAATTTACACATAGGTTACTTTGGTAACACACATTTTTTTTATTCATCTAAATTGACCTTTTTTTTCTTTTGTTGAAATAAGAACATCAACACCTAGTGCACAAATATATTTTCATATTTTTTTCTTTATTTTTAATTTTCTTGCGTGTGTGAAACAAAGACCTTGATGTTCACTAGAAATAGAAAATAAATATAATAATAAAATTAAATATATTCAAAATTATACTTTTTGGAAATCTTATAGTAAGGGCTACATACTTACAAAATCAAATTTCTAAATGACTTCATTTGATGACCCAAAAGGTGAATCAAAAGTGGTTTTTTGTCAGCATTGTGATAGGTGTAGAGGAGACTCCACTTAGGGTTTGATTTAAGACTAGGGAGGTTCTATTCAAGGGGTTTTGATCTAACACTCTTTAATAAAAAAATATTTATATGAAACCTCTCAAGGATTAAATCATCAAATTTTCTAAAAAGGATGCGATTTCAAGAAAAAAAAACAAGATGGCACACAAAGTAGACATACTATTGTGGAAACACCCATTTAAAGGAAAATATATTTGAGATGATGAGGTTGATGAAGGTCTTATTAGATGTTATAAAGAATATATAAAAAAATGGTTTAAACCCTATTAATGGTGATAAAGGTGGCAAGGATGAGAATGAAAGAGAAAGTGTGCAAGTTGTTTGTTGTACCCAAAACCAAATTTTTTGCTTCACTAAGACATTTTGCTTAATTGAGTCCTATTCTTGTTAAAGTGTTGTCAAAAGGTCGTTTTTGAGGTTTTTCGAATATGGAGTTGGTATCAGTGTCATGTCAGTCTGTCATTGAAGAGATTTAAGAAAAGTGAAAATTTGAAGGAAAATCATTAAAAATTTCTCTCTGGAGAGGGGAGCACATTCTCAAATGGGCGCCCTATCTTTTAGGGGATCAGATCTTGTTTTTAGGGTTTGTCACCTCCAGCAGACTTTTGTCCAGCATCATGTCAGCTTCGCAGTGAGCTATCAAGCTTGTCAAACGGACCTGTTTTGTTCGAGTTACGGAAGATACAGCATAAAAAGAGGCGAAAGCCAGAAATGGCTAAGTCTGGAGTGAAAAGAGCAGCTTTTCAAAAAGGCGCCCTTGTTTTTCACCTCTCAAACGTTGTTTTCTTGGGAAATGTACCTTTACAGTTGTTATGCAGAATGAGGTCACTTCGCAGTGAACCTGAGTTTCAGTCCCGAAGTTAAGAAAATGAAAGTTATGAAGGATTTATTTTTCCCTTCGTACGAAATGCGAAGTCAAAATTTGACTGTCTGAGAAAAAGCGCAGCTTTTGAAAAAGGCGCTTGGATTTTTGAGCCTTCAGATGTCAGTATTATGACGTGCAGTCTCAAGATACCTTTTGATCAGTTTTACTCACCGCAATGCACCTGTCAGCTAGCGAATCGGAGAAGTCAGTCAACCAGATCAGAGGATGAACAGAGGTCCCGGCAGAGGTTTTAGCTTAAATTTTCATGAAATTTGGCTAAGTCTGGAATTCGCCTTAAGAGTTCAAAGTTGAATTTTCGAAAGAGAGTTGAATGGACGCCTTAACTGGAGTTCTGACTGTAGTTAGACTAAACGATTTCTGGGTTGTCATCTTCAGTTCATATATTGGCATGTGGAGTGATCTTTCAGTTTGCATGTCGAGTTAACTAGTTTGCATGTTCAGTTAACTATCTTGCATGTTGAGTTAACTTGATTGCATGTCCACTTAACTGAAGATTATCAGTAAATGTCAACTGGAGTTCACATGCATGGCGCATTTGCTTGCAATTGTGAAGATTTAGTGAAGATGGCGCTTCATTGAGTGTTAACTTCAGTTATGAAAAGGGTCGCCATTTTTAGATGAAGCATTAATTAGTGAAGCTACGCACTTTTTAAGGAAAAATAACTTTAGTTCCAAAAGGGTTGTTATTCTTAGAATTAAATTGAAGCATAAATGTGAAGTTGGCGCACTTCTTGAAGGCCAACTGAAGATTGAAAGGGTCGCTATTTTTAGAGTGTTTATTGCATGAATATGGCGAATTTCTCATCTCAATTAAGATTGTTAACTTTAGTTATCAAAAGGGTCGCCTCAAGTTCAAGTTTGTGAATTTAAAGCAAGTGTGAAGGATGGCGAATTCAATGAAGAGTGTCAACTAAAGTTAAAATCGCATGGTTTTGTTAACTAAAGTCTTGAAAGGGAAACCCTAAAGCATGGTGCTTTATTTAGAATATTTTAGTTTCAGTTAACTAAAATGAGGTCCAATTAGAAGCCAAGCGCACTTTTCATGGATTCTTTGCTTTGTGCGAATTTCAAAAGATGAAAATCTATATATTTCAGCAATGGCGTCCATTATTTCATCATCTTTTGCTTCAAAGTTCTTATTCTTCTTGAGCGACCAGCAAGCTAAAGGTGCTACGGGTGTCCGAATTCAGCGTTCTTCGAAGCAACGAGTTCAGATTGTTCAGAGGAAGGCGATTCTAGACTTTATTTTCACTTTGCATGCAGGTTTTATCAAGTTCCAGAAAAGAGATTGGCGAATTCTTCAGAAGCAGAACAAGCAAAACTTTCTATCTTCTGTCTTATTTCTTCTATTTCTCATCTTAGGTACTTTCTTCAAGATGTCAAAGAAATTCAGCGTGATTTTCTCGAGTTTGATCATGGTTGCGATATTTCAACATTTGCAAGAAAACCCACGTCTTAGATTTTTAGAAAATTGCCGTAGCCTTCATTCGAAGCTCTTGCTTTTTTCCGAGAATTTCTTTGCATGTGGGCCAAAATCACATTTTTTGAAAATCTAATCATCAGGTTTGTTCGAATTCCGTTGTGCACAAAACCCATGTTCCAGATTTTCTCAAGAAAAATTGCCCCGAGAAGCTCTAAAAACCCCTGCAGTTCTCGACTGAAAAGTCTTTGCATGTTAGGCTAAACGGCGTTTTTTCACAATTTTGACGTTGTGGGTTGTCTTAGAATCATTTTCCGGACAAAACCCATGTCTCAGAATTTTTGGTGAAAATTATCCTCCGACAAGGTATTTTTAGTCTCCCCAGGGGCCATTTTAGCTTTCCGAGAGATTTGTCAGAATATAGTCATGTTCACAGTCAACGGGCAAGTTTTTCAGAAGGCAGTTCAACTAGACTGAATTCAAGACCAAATCGGTCTTAATTTAGGTTTTCATCAGAGTAGCTGACAATGAAGCGTTAAGTTGCAAAAGGAACAGAGATTACTCCATTTACGGAGCCGCCAAAGCCACTCAAATCCCATGCCATTATCTTCGTGAAAATGGTACCTACGCTAATCTCGAGGTTGTACAAACTGAGTTTCAGAAGCATGTTTATGATATCTTGATGGAGGTTCTGATCACATTTCAATAATTTTAGCTAGTTTCAAGACGGCGACTGAAAATGTTAAAGATGGCATGCACACAATCACAGAAAGTGGCAGAGAACTAAAGAAACATACTGTTGTTTTGAACAGCGTCAAAGTGCCAGATGACAGAGAGATCGATGAGTTCTTGGTCGAAGTGTTAGACCGAGTTGACATGGAGTGATCTGCCAGTTCAAACGTGCAGTTAATTTCAAGGGTTGAGTCCTGAGCAGCAGTTAACTTGACTTCCAGTCTTCAGTTCACTTGACTTAACACATGCTTATCTCATCCTTGGAATTTTCAACACAGGAGTTAGGGTTAGGGTTTCCAGTTAACTGAAGGTAGTGTCCAGTTGACTTTGCTTTAAATAAGGACGTGCATGCTTGCACATGGTCCATTTAGGTTATTTGTACTGGTTAACTGATGGTAGCTTTCTTAACTGTATAGTTTACTTCATTAGGGTTTAATAATTAATCTTGCATGCATTTGCGAGACTGTAGTTAACACAAGGTGATTTTAGGGTTCCCTACACCTTGATGTATATAAATAAGAGCTTTTGCTCATTTGTAATTAACTTTTGCTCGAGAGAGAAATATATGCTGCGCCTACCTTGCCCTCAATATTGCTCTTTTGCTATTTGTTCATGTGTCTTCGCTATTACGATGAATTGTTATGCCACATAGGGTTTCATGCAATTGTAATGGTGAATTCTTTATGTTTTGTGAATCTTTATCATTATGATCAATTGTTATGCCACATAGGGTTTCATGCGGTTGGGATGATAAATCTGTTTTATGAGTCTTTACTATTATGATCAAGTGTTATGCCACATAGGGTTTCATAAGATTGTCATGGTAAATTCTCAAATCTTTTGTGCCCAATAAACTTGTCTAGATTGAGCTGATAGATGCGCCACCTTGCCTTCAAGTAGAGAATCTAAACACGTTTATCGTCCGATAATCATCCCTGCTCCATTTCCTCATGCTCTGTTTTCTTGAGGAAACTGGATAGATTTAAAGTAGATAGCTTAGTTGTAGTTAATGATCTGCGAAACCAGAAAATCCTTAGCTGCAACGTTCTTGGTTTTCTTAACCTTGTGCCTCTTCCAGCTGAGAACAAAAAGATAGGACTTAGATTACTTTTCTTTTCCATACATTCCAGCACAACGAGGGAGCTTCCCCTCCTAATTTGAAGAGCACTCATTGCGTAGTGTGCATAGCTGTCCGTACAAACCTGCACTCCAAAGGTGTTAGATTTTACGCCAACATTGTTAAGATAGATCTAGAAAAACTAGATGAAGAAGAGATAGATCAACTAAATATATTAAATACTATTTTAAAATTTGTTAAGAGACCTACAAAAGAAAATTTTAATTATTTACATGATTTGAATATTGAGGATTTGATTGGTTAGACAAATGGTTTAGAAGAATATTTTGAGTGTGAGGAAATTTTAGATCATACGAAGGTTATATTTATTATAACTAAATTAAAAGGATTTGTTATTTGGTGGAAATAAGAATAGTTATAAAA
This sequence comes from Sequoia sempervirens, assembly GCA_007258455.2. Lineage (NCBI taxonomy): Eukaryota > Viridiplantae > Streptophyta > Pinopsida > Cupressales > Cupressaceae > Sequoia > Sequoia sempervirens. The sequence goes on along the minus strand of VDFB02058242.1, from coordinate 693,929,933 downwards.
AAATAGGAGAGGAAAAGAAAAGATTAAAAAAAATGGGACAAGATGGTTGTAAAGTTAAAGAAATAATTTATACCTATTGAATGTGAGTTAGAATTGTTGACAAAGTTACAAAATATAAAGTAGAAAGATACCAAAATCAAGAAGTATAATAAATAATTTTACAAGATGATCGTTAGGAGTGGGCTTAGTGAATTTAGAAAGGAAAATATTAGACGATATATCAATGTAATAAGAGTAATTATTTAAGAAGAACTAGGCTTGGTAAGGTTGACAACAATAGAGGAAGAATTTCAAATGATGATGAAGGTAGAGGAGAATAAAAATAAGATATTTTAAAGTAGACATAATTAGTAAGAGGAAGAGGGGGAAGATTCCAAATAATTAGATCTTAGTATGATGATAGAAGACCTTATAACAAAGGTGTGAAGAAAGGAAGAGTAATAGAACAAAAGATAAAGAGAATAATTCATACTATAATGATGGAGTAAGCAATAATTCTTACCATAATAGAAGAGAAGGAAGTAATGTATGTTGAAAATTTTAGAACATATGGATATCAAAGAGCTAGATGAATATATAATATAAATTATGGGAGATATTTCTAAGTGTTAGGAAATAATGCATCATACCCACAATCTTAATCCATTTCCTACATAACCGGGCATGAGAGAAAACATGCATACAAGCAACCATAATGCATAGATCAAATAGACAAGCCACAAGATAACACAAGATATACCCTCAAGAGGGAAAAACCCAGCCTCCAAAAGCATCCATACTCCATCCATTATTCAAAAAGTAAATAATACATGCACTTACAAGAGTGCCCATGAATAATTTTGAAGCATCAAGCCTCTCTCATGCTTCCTCCATGTGTCCAAGCATGAATCCACACATCCCATGCCATGCTTCACATATGCACTCCTAAAAAATACTTAATAATGACAACCCACTCACCCAACCAACCTTAACCACTAAACATGTTCTTGCTTTTATAGACTCAAGCTCACACAAATACAACCAAGTTGTAGGATAAAACCATTTGAATACAAAACCATTGACCCCTCATTTAGTATTGGGTACTAATTTTTCACTTTATTAAATATTTTCCCCAATATTAAATTATTATTTCATGTCTCCCACACATTAAATAATAATTCAATATTACAATACAACATAAAAGTGGTCCCCAAATAATTACCTAGTGCAATTAACCACACCTCCTAGGCGCATCACAACTAAATAATTATTTAATTACAATATTATAATATAACATTTTATGCAATGGTGTACAACACCATATCCCAACATTATCCCACTTGTTGTATACATTGCATAATGGAACAATCAATGAAATACATCATCATAGCCTCAATCTAACCACATGAACCTCTAGCATGCTCTTGTGCTCCATCAAGATACCTGCAATAAGAACAAAGTGACCACCATCTCAAGCACGAACTCCTCTCATCCTCCAATGTGCCACCTATGGAATAAAAGGAACATGCCAAGGTGAAGATGCACCAATCCAAGAAAACAATCATAATATCCACGTGATAAAAAAGGCTCCAATCAAGCTGTTGTTATACATGAAAAACCCACATGATCAGAAATAACATCCACAACACATGCTAAATCCAACCATCCATACATCCTAGGTATAAACAACATTAGTAGACTCATGCCAACAACATATGCAACCCATAAACTGCAATCACAAGCTCCTTGTATCAAACCTGTCAATGAAGAACATACATATCCAAGATCTCCCATTGCATGGGTAATGTCAAAGCATATCATGTATACCAATCAACACAATATCAAGGTGTGATAAATGATCAAAACATGAAGTACCAAGAATAATCACAATGATACACACATGCAAAAAAATAGTTGCAAACTCTCTCACAACATGTCAGCATCATTCTCCCAAATCATATGAACATGAACCTCCAAGAAGGAACCATAAAATGAAGAGAGAAAACCTGTAAATTATAACACGTCCTTCTACCAACACCTCAAAGTGCAATGTTGTGTCAAGTTGATATCCTTACAATCCCAAATTAAAAGCCTCAACAACACCCAACTACTTAATCTCATAGATCAAGTACAACATATGAATCATGTATTATTCCAACATGGATGTAATCCTCTCTAATCAAGGAAATTAAACTCAATGTAACCATTCCAAAATCAAGAAATCAGCCCAATAACCATCTCCTAAATTCCTCATCAATGAATGATAACATAAACCCATATGCACAAGGAGATAACCATGCCATATATCTCTCAAAATGAATCCTCCAAAACTAACTATTCATAACTCAAGATCCGTATCTATGAAAGATAAATCAATATAAACTCATGCTAAATAATCCTCAAATGAGTATCCCAAAATCAATCACCATGACTCAACTCGTTCCTGTGAGAAATCAACACACAAAACATAATCACATCAAAAATAGGATTGGAAATACTTATTTGATGATAAACCATCGATTAGACCAAGAGTGGAGAATGATAAAGCTCCTCTAGGATAACCAATTCATCATGACTCACTCCAAGAACAATCTCCTCTATAGGTCCATCATGAACTCATGTCCATATCCAGGTGAAAGCTCCTTGGTCTCCATACTGAAACCTCCAAAGAGTAACTATCTCAAGAAAATGTCTCTAACCACAAGAGAAATTCAACCTCACCCATGTCTCCAAGTATCCATGAGCACCTCCAACCGATCAATCCATGCCAAGCTCCAAATGCAACATCACACTAGACCATGAAGCTCCCAATCAAAAGATCAATGTACTCAATACCAAGAGAACCAACAAGATCAATTTCAAAGCTCCATCCGAAGAATTAGGAACCTATCATGACATCATGATCTAACCATCTCCTCTGAGGAGATCATATGCAACAATGCATACATCCTGGTCTCAAGTGAGCCCATATCATGCCAAAACTCTAAGATAGCGTCAAGAGTAAACCATGACATAATACCAAAACACTCTAAACCAAGAATCGCCATTTACAATCACATGACGATAACCATCTCCTACCAGTGTACTTGTAAATGTGAAAGAACTCTTCTGCAACAATTTGATCTAAGAGCTTCGTCAAGACATCCACAAACACTAAAGAAGATCAGTCATCACTAATGATGAATCATGTCATTGTCACTAAATCCCACTAAGCCATGATATTGGGCTACACATGGCATCATGACAACCATCTCCTCCATCAAGATCATCTAGAACCACACACACAACTGAAATGTAAATCATACCAAGTAGAACCAAGATTTCTGAGCTAAGAAGATACAACTGCCATCAAACCATTAGGAACCAATCCTACATCACCAAGTCATAACTCTCAATAGCTCCCATTGAAAAGTGTAACCAATGAAATGCAACCAAGCTATCATGACATCGTGATAAAAACACATGATACAAGTCCCAATCACTAACTAATCAAGTAATCTAATCATCCATCCTCTCATCCCACACCAACATACTAATGCATAAATGACCACAAACAAACCCAACTAAAAAAAATTGCATCAACATTGAAACAATATTATGCATATAGATAGTCCACATCAAGCCATCCCACTGCAACTGAATAGGTGATCAACCCGTACAACTGAATAACTCATAGATACCAAACAATGAAGCGTGCAAACTCATCATCACATTAATAATGTGCAAACTTAGATATCAAAGAAGACAATCCTATTGAAATCAAGACAAACACCAAATCAATCTCATACTTGATTTGTCAAACATGTCCCTAAATGAGTAACCATGTAGTCAAGGAACTAATCAAGCATCAAGGAGATAAGAACAACCTCCTAAAACCAAACCATAACACCACCAAACAACCACATACATGATCATGCCGTGCTAATGTTCAAATTTACTTGCATATCCATGACACCATAATCATAGCTAATGTTGTACTTGCACTCAACCATCACCTATATGAGACTCTAAGTATCCACTCGTGTCAACCCATGCCATCAAAACTAAAGACAACCTATTTACTTACACCATCAAACTGCAACTCTAAAAAACACATATAAACCTGTACTAGGAAGCACCAAACTAATAATCATTTGTATCATCATAAATATCATATAAAAATATGTACTCCCTCAAGGTTTTACCTCTTGACTCATCCAAATTCTCATGCAATCACGCCACAAACTGATAATTTATTTGATCCGCTATGTAGTACACTATGTATGCTCTCTAACACCTATTCAAAATTGAAAATCTGATTCCATATGTAAAATTTATGACCAAAAATGTGAAATAGAGAATATCTGACTTTGGGGCTCCAAAAACTAATCAAAATAGCAAAATCATAAAACCAAACCTATATTATTGTGTAGTTCTCGAAACCACCTTTTTAGCAAGTATAAGAAGTCAAAAATATAACATCTTGGGTGAAAGTTATGTTCGCTTGAAAAAAAAATCTCCAATTTGGTTTAGAGGACAAAGCTGGTGGCTATTAGGTGGTAGGTTGGCGGTCCGCCAGTGGCGTACTGATGACTCAATCGAGCAAAACTGTCATAAGGGTGGTGGGACGTATTTCTTGTTGAATGAATAAGACAACTAAGAGGGGGGGTGAATCAGTTGTATCTAATCAAAACCTTCAACAACAATCAGATCCACATGCATTCATTAAACCCTTATTCTATTATAATGATTAAACATGAAATGCAGATAACAAAAAATAAAATAACAACACCATACACAAGAGAACACCAGATTTATGTGGAAAACCCAATGAGGGAAAAACCACGATGAGGATTAGCTCACAATATAAGTAATTACAAAACCGGTACAAGGGCTCACTGCCATAATAGGACACATTGTCCAAAAAGGCTCATAGTCAGGGCTCACTGCCACTGAAAGAAATAAAAGAAGATATAAGAGAAATGTTACACAATGAAAATTTGCTCAATGCAATAGGAATCCACCACAATTTCTCCAACATTTTTGTAGTCTAGCATGAAAGATTGCGGACACCTTTGGCTCACTGCATTCAAGAATCCAATACTTTAAAGTTTGCACTACTCTGCTCAAATTTGCATCACACACATCACTTGCATTGATCTCACATCTATCTTACTTCTCTCTTGATTATTTCTTGCAACTCACAACAACTCCATTCTTATTTATATCAGCCTCAACCTCAAACACCTTCTCCAAGGTCAACAACTATCCATTATATTTACAAATTCAAATTAGGTTGACACCTAAACATTCCCATGGTGGATAGGAATGAAAGGGGACCAAAACAACACTTAACTGGGACTCAAAATTAAATCTCACATGCCACACTATACTTCCATTAATATTTGAACATTTTTGAATGTAGTGTAGACACCAAGTTGGTTGTTACCCATGAAAACACATTAAACAATAAGTACATGCTTTTGAAACTTCTGATACACCTAGCCACAAATCCTCTTAACACAAACAAGAGAACAAAACCATTAACTCTCCTTCAAAACCACAAGTCCTGAGAAGAAATTGTAGATAAATGTGGAGCAATTATATATCTCCTCGACACCTCTATACAACACTACAAAACCAGTTCACATACTGGTGAACACAACTTCCTCTTACCAACGATCCATAACCCAAAACTTTGAATATAACAACCTCAAACAACATATCAAATTCACACAGGTATAGCATCAACACAAAAGAGATGTGGAGCACAATCTAGAGCACATGCAGCAAGTCAAACCATGACTACAAAGGGGAGTTCATTACTTCAAGCACTTCAAGGGTACCCACTTTTCAATAACTAAAACTTGGAAGCTAACACGATCTTGGGTATTGCAAACACAACATCCCTCAAAACTCTCAACATCCATATGTACCACTCACATTCCATGACACAACCATAGTACCCACTTTTCGTGCCACACCATCCTATACACTAGATTCACAAGGTTATGTTCCTAACATTCAACAAGATCAAGTGGATCTATTTGGACAAGTGGTCACCATTGATGGTTCATATTCACTCATACCAAGGCAATCATCGCAAATGTATTCACAATTCTCTATGATAACTTTGTCACACACATTGATCTAAGGTCTAACAAATCAAATTGCTTCATCAAACACATTAACCCCCAATCAAACTAATCAAATCAATTCATCCATCACACCCAATCCAAATCCAAGCATTCCGCTAACATTGCAACACCAAGTGGCCTCATATCAAGTGTCTCAACCATTAATCACACCATCAACACAAAATCAAATAGCATCCCAAGCATCCCAAAGTCAAATATCACAAGTTTTGAACACGTCAAATCCAAATCAACCATCTATCAGCCAACCTCTCCAACAACCCCTCAACACACCATCCCATACCATTCACCAAAATCCACCACCCCCACCTCACAATCCAAACACGAAAAATCAATATAGCATCACGTTGCAAGCAACACAACAAGCCTACCAAAAATCATTGCAATTGTAGACACCTAAATTTGGACACTTAATTTATCCAAATTTATCCCCTTTCGTTTGAACATCCCCTTATTTGCATTAATTAAGTAATATCACTATTATTTAATTAATATCCTTAATTTTTTCAGATCCCTAAGGTATTTAATTAATAAATAAATACCTTATCTCTTTAATCCTCGTTTTTATCAAATGAATTAAATAAATATGAAATTTATTTAATTCCTCATATGTCACATCCTCCATCATTTTTATCTAATCCTAATTATTCTCATAATCTCATCATTAGGGATGTTCACATGCCTAATCCTTGATTAGGATGTGTCACATCCTTCAACTTTTGTAAGTTGGCCTCTAATCTCTCTTAGCCACCTAACCCTCCTTTAATCCTTCACTAACTAGCCTAATCAACCTCTCAAGGAATTTTTAATTCCTTTTATCCTTCCAAGGAATATTAAATTTATTTTTCTCTTCCCCATGTGCTCTTTGACTTGTCACATCAAGTCACATGTGAAATCTAACCCTCTTCTAATATGTTATTAATTAGTCTAATCAAATACTTGCACAACCTTAATCACTCCATGCCACTTAACTAAGTCAACCCTATTAAATGCTTTTTCTTTTTGGAGAAGGCACCTCTTTCCCTATGTGAATTTTTTATTCACATTTAATCCCCCAATGCATTTAAAAGAATTTTAAATTCCTTCTCTCATCCCCATGAGGATATTTGAGGAATTTTTAATTCCTCACATGTCCTTTCACCCACATGGGGACAAGTACCTCCTTTATGAGGAGATCTTGTCCCAATCCCAAGGTACTATGTACCCCATCCATGTCATGTACTACCACTCCACCTCATGTCCACTTCACCTTTTTGAGCCATTTCACATGCCACATGTCAAAATGTGAGGGTTTGTGAGTTCTCAACTCACCATAGCCCTACATGTTGATCTTGATGGATCAATTTTGACCGTCCATTTCCCTAGAGAATTCCAAATTCTCTATAAATACCCCCTCTTTTCTCTCATTTTAAGAGAGATAATTCATAGTAGCCAAACTCTTACAATTTTTTTTCTCAATCCATACTTAGCCATTTTTCATGCTTGCATCCACTTCCATCCATTTTTCATCCATCCTATAGCTTGCATCTCTTGCCATCTAAGGATCATACAACACCTAAGATCGAAGGGCCAACCAAATAATCGATTTGAGACAAGGTAAAAGGTTTAATTTGTCATCTTTATTTTTTATTGAATCCAACTAGGCTAATCTTGAGGTGTAGGTTGTTTTTCGTGTTATTTGCTTTCTTTTGTTTTTTGTTCATTTTCCAACACCTAAATTCGCCCTATCACATTTCTGGAACGCCTGGTGGGACCCACAAACGAGTCTCTTACTTTCACATTTGCTATTTTTTTGACATTTTGTAGGTACATGTTACAGAGGGGCGGATTTGACCTTCCTAGGGTGGACCCGACCTACAGGGGTGGACCTGACCTAATAGACAGGCAGACCCTCCCTCCATAGGTAGACTTTCCCTCCATAGATCTCAGAAGTTGTTTTTGGAAAAAAATTCACTGAGCGGCAGACCTGACCTGACAGACAGGCGAACTTGCCCTCCACAGGCAGACCTGACCTTTTCCAGGGGCGGACTTGCCCTCCATAGACCTCAGAAGTTGTTTTTAGAAAACTTTTCATGGAGGGGTGGACTTGACCTGACAGACAGCCAGATTTTCCCTCACAGACAACCGGTATTTCCCTAGACAACATTTTCCAGAAGGTAAAATTTCACTTTTTAGCAATCTTTTTGGCTATTTAAGGGTTTTTAACCCCTAATTTGAAACATAGTTTAACTAGGAGGGGTCAATCAACTTTGTTTGCCATGTTTTTGTGTGAGCTATTTGACGTATCCAATCCCTTTGCACCATTCGATGATCCTGGGTGATGAGAAATCGTAGCTTACCACATCCTTTGAGTCCACCCCTTTTATTTTTCTTAGCATGACCTACTTGCGGATTTCATCACCCCAAGGGACAATTCCAACCACGCGTACCAGTGAGGTATATAAAGGGGGGAGAGCGAAAGCTGTACCTCAATCCAACCGCATTGTAATTGGCGAAGCATCGAGATGATGTGAAGAGTTGTTCCGAGCCTTTAAGGTTCTTGACTCACACTTGTAACGAATTGGTGTTCACGGTTTGGGCCTCACATACCAGGTGTATATCGAGGACTCCCTAGTAACCATGTTCATCCTAGATTAGAGGACTTTTTCGACCATACCCTCTCTAGTAGACTTAGGCTTGTTATTGTCTGAATTATCTTCTTTGTGCGAAACTAGGGATTGTTTGATTTATTTCACTCAGCCATAGCCTTTTGGTTGATGATTGTTGTGTTTTGAGTCCTTTGCCTTAGTCTTTTTTGTCAAAAATTAAGTCAAACCTGCAGACAGGCGGATTTTCCCTCATAGACAGGTGGATTTACCCTAACAGACAGTCGGACCTAACCTCTGCATAGCTGGATTTTTCCTCCTTTGTCAAAAATTTTGCTCCTTAGGCGGACCTGACCTTCTCCATGGGCTGACCTGACCTTTGACCCACCCCTTTCAGGCCCATTTTGACCAAATTTGACCAACTTTTGCTCCTTCGGCGGACCTGACCTTCTCCATGGGCGGACCTGACCTTTGACCCACCCCTTTCAGGCTTGTCTTGACCAAATTTGACCAACTTTTGCTCCTTGGGCGGACCTGACCTTTGACCCACCCCTTTTAGGCCCATTTTGACCAAATTTGACCAACTTTTTCTCCTTGGGAAGACCTGACCTTCTCCATGGGTGGACTTGACCTTTGACCAACCCCTTTCAAGCCCATTTTGACCAAATTTGACCAACTTTTGCTCCTTGGGCGGACCTGACCTTTGACCCACCCCTTTCAAGCCCATTTTGACCAAATTTGACCAACTTTTTCTCCTTGGGTGAACCTGACCTTCTCCATGGGAAAACCTGACCTTTGACCCACCCTTTCAGGCCCATTTTGACCAACTTTTTTCTCATTGGGCGGACCTGATCTTCTCCATGGGCGGACCTGACCTTATCCATGGGCGGACCTAACCTTTGACCCACCCCTTTCAGGCCCATTTTGACCAAATTTGACCAACTTTTTCTCCTTGGGCAGACCTGACCTTATCCATGGGCGAACCTAACCTTTGACCCACACATTACAGGCCCATTTTGACCAAATTTGACCAGATTTTGCTCCTTGGGTGGACCTGACCCATCCATGGGCAGACCTGACTTAACAGACAGCCGAATTTTCCCTCACAGACAACCGGATTTTCCCTGACAAACAACCATATATGCCCTGCCCCATTTTCCTCCGTTCAAGCGCCAATCTTCTCAAATTTTTCTGCTCTTTCCAATGACATATACCACTTCATACTTTTGAGAAGTTTCCCGGAGCCCCTTTTCCTTCCCCATCTGCCTCCTTGAGGGGGGCATACCCTACCATTCTCTCTCAATCTTCCGTCATAAACCTTCCCTTACGAGACCAGGGCATCCCCTCTAGAAAGTCCTCCAGACAACCATATATGCCCTCCTTCGGAGCCATACCCACCCTCCTCCAGAGCCATACCTTCCCTCCTCAACAATCATGATCAATCATTTACTCATTCTAAGTAATCTTTCAGTTACTTCAAACCTTCATCTTCTCATTTTGAGAATCATTCATCCATTATGAGCAGTCATTTACTTGTTCTGAGTAGTCGTTCATCTGTTACGATCAATCGTTTACTTGTTTTGAGTACTCATTCATCCATTTCTCTAATCAAATCATCATTTTCCCCATCCAAATCCCCTGAACCTCATCTCGGGTTATTATCCAAATTGACCTAAGTGTCTGATCTGATCGTCATCATTAACATCCTCTTAGGATTTTCATCCATCCTAAGTTAATCATCATCGTCAGCCCAATCAATCCATTTTCAATCTCAAAGTGGATTTGGTGCCGTAATCATCCATTTATCCTTTAATCTGATCAATCGGTATCCTAAGTCACCTAGGGTAATCTTTGAATGGGGTTTGTAGTCCCTTTTGTCATCCTATCCAATCAATCATTTGATCTTGTCAATCATCGATCAATCTTATCCAATCTAATCCAATCACGTCCCTATCCAATCACCTTCGATCCAATCAATCTACTTCCATCTCAAAGAAATTCAGTGTCGTAATCATCCTTTGATAATCAAATCCAATCGTTAGAATCAATCCCATCGCATCATCTAATCATCCTAATCTGAGCTTTAATCCAATCCTTATCTGAGCTTAACCTAAATCCTGATTTGAGCTTTAGTCCATTCCCATCCCAAATCTTTAAACCATCCTTTGTATCCTTTCATCATCATGAATCCTTATCCTCCATCAATAGTAGTCAAGGGAAACCCTAATTACGTCAACAACGATAACGAAAGTCTTGTTGATCAAGAAGAATGTGACATAGATCCCCTTGACACTATTATTGCTAGTAAGTTTTCTCCACCCGTTTTCCAAAATCTAATCATCCCTTCAAATTATCCTGTTATGTCTTCATCCATGCCTAATCATGCTCCCTATGCTACCTGTGACAAGGGATACCCATCATATCCATCATATCCTTCATCTACATCATCCTCCTATCCAACATCTGCATCCTCTTATCCTACTCTGCCATCACAATACCCCTATCCTTATCCCTCGTCCACATCCTTCTATCTCAATCCTTCATCCACATATACCCACTACCCTAATCTTCCATACCAATTTTCTCACCCTAATCCTACATTCACACCTTCCTATCCTAATCCAACATCCACACCAACCTATCTCAATCCGCCACCTCAATCTTCCCATCCTAATCCACCATCCCAATACCCTTACTATGATCCACCACCCACATCCTCGTGTCCTAATTCACCATTCCAATACCCCTATCTTAACCCTTCATCCAATCATAATCCCCCATCTACTCCTAGCCTTCCATCCAATCCCATTCCTCAATCTAATCCTAATCCACCAATCCATAGCCCTAATCCCCTACCAATCCCTAATCCTTCATCCACTCCTACCTCACCATCTCAGCCTAGAGTATGCAAGTCTCTCATTTCAGAAGTTCTCCAAGGACTTATAACAAAGAAGACATCTCCCACTCCACACCTTGAAATTGTGGAATCATTCCATCCCAACCCATCATCCATGATCATTAGTGATGAGGCCCTTCTCCACCCAACACCTATCATTGATGATACCACCCCTCGCACCACTCAAACCATCGAAACCATCGCATCCTCTGAATCCACTGAGCCCCCATCTCCTACCATCCAATCTACTAAATCCATTGAACATCCACTTCCTACCCCAAGAGTCGTCGAACCCATCCACAACACCCAAATCCAATCCACTTCTCCCACTTCTAGTGTCACTAAAATCCATTCCGATGACTACATCGAATCCTTCATCCTTCCATCTCCCCAACTTGAAGAGTCTCTCCAACACTTTGTCATCTGCTATCCACACAAGATGAGTCATGCCAAGAGTCTAATCCAAAGCATGCCAACATATCCCCTTCTCCAGATCAAGATCCTACCATCCCATCTAGTCCACCTCAAGATCACAGTCCCCCATCCATTCCATTCCATGATCTCCTTGTCATTCAATATTCTACCACTCCATCTCCATCTCCATCGCATGAGCCCGCTACCGCAAATCCAGATCCTATCATATCCCTTGATCCCTCTCCTGATACCACCCATCTAAATGTTTCTACCCCATCATCTCCCTCTCATGATCCCCCATCATCGTCTAAAATGGCTATCCCCACACCGCTTGCATATCCCCTTGGTACTCTCACATTCTTCCATGGTGGCCTCCTCACAGAAGAAAAGAATAGTGCATATACCACCCATCATCCTCCACCTAATAATGGACTCGCATCATGTTTTCAGAATAACACAAATCCTATCATAGATCGCATGCTCAAGAAAAAGAACTATCAAGGAAAAGGTTTAGGCCTTCATGAGCAAGGTATTTTAGAGCCCATCCAAGTCAAAGAACAAATCTGTATGCAAGGTCTTGGACCTATTTTCCAAAACTCACAATCTAAAGATGTTGGAACAACCTCTAGACGTCTTCCATGAGCCTTTTCCAAAAGACATGTTGGCTCTTCCCATCGCTCCACTAGATCATATGTTGCCATCCCTCCTCTATCGTATCACCTTAAAACAAATTTCCATATTCCTCCTTCATTTGCTCCATCCATTTTGGGTCCTTACATCCCTCCATCCACCAGTTCCCATCCTCCATCCACTCCATCCATCTTGGGTTATTATGTCCCTCCACCCACTCCATCTACTTTGGGTCTGTATACCCCAAGATCACCTCCTCCATCTCATCCTTTCACCCATCCAACACCTATCCATGTCATCCATCATAAACATCCATCTCGCATGTCCCCTACTTAGGATCAACAAAGGCACATACCTACACATCCTCCATCTGCACGTAACCCTCATAATACTACCTCTATCACTTCACATCATCCATCTCCTCGCACCCATCCCATTGCTACTAAAAGCACTTTGGGTGCTAAAGTAAAACTACATAAGTCCAAATATCCACATGAATCTAAAGCTCCCCATGTCCCCTCTAAACGACATGTTGAAGAAAAGAAAAATAAAATCCAAAATACAAATCAAACCCATCAGCCACAAAGGCTCACCAAAGAAAAAATAAAAACCATGTGGATCCCAAAGAAAAAAGATGCAATGCCATCAAACAAAAAATATGTAATAACATCCAAAGTTGCTAATCCAAAAGCTAATCATACACCCCTTTCATATCCTAAGCCTGTTTTGGGTCCCTATGTCTGGAAATTCACTATTCCATCTCCTCCATTATCCCCACATTCTTCATCCATTAATCCTCTTATCTTTTCACATCCACCACCACATGTGCCAATATTGGTCCTGAACACATCTCCCCATCACATATCCACCCCATCATTCCATCCATACCCCTTGCAACATCCCATCCATTATCCCATGTATCTCCCCTCTCAAATCCCTCTAATTCATCCTTTTGCATAATCCATTTATCCTAATAAGGTTGTACTAACATCCAACAGTCACTTCAAACATGGGCTCTTAATACCTCATATAGAACTTGATGCTTGAGTTCTTCATCCATATCCTTATCGTATGTCTTCTAAATCCCGTTATCCACATCGTTACCCTTATCCATTTTAATCTCCCTGCTATCCAAAAATCCAAAAAAATTCCAAAAATCCAAAAAAGTTCAAAAATCCAAAAATACAAAACAAAATCAAAAATACAAAAAATACAAAATACAAAATACAACAAAAAATTAAAAATAAAAAAATAAAAAAAAACTGTAAAGAGAAATAATCCATCAAATGGTGAAAACTTGGCAAACAAGTGCCTTGGATAAGTACTATGATGAAAACCTGGCAAACAGGCGTCATGCATAAATCCCCATCTGCACTTGGGGGCAACTTCTTGATATGCATTCCCTCCATCCACTATGCTTCCTGCTACGCTTCCGGCTATGCACCCATCTTCTTGCTATACATCATTTTTGTTCATCCCCTCCATCCTACCGATCTTACACATCTTGCTTGGCATATCTCATTTATCCCAAACCTTCCATCCTCATTGTGATCTTGATAACAATAGGGGAAAACATATAAACATGCTTTGGACACCTCTTAGCATGCATTTCCATCATCTGCACACTATCCTAATCCTCATTCACACTTGTCTACCTTCCTTATCCACCCATCATGCTACCTTCAATCTCCCTTCCTTATCCATGCATCCTATCTTCATCCATCCAACTCCTTTATTTTCCTATCCTTCTCTATTGCATCCTTCATGCCTCCTCGCACATGACATATCTAGACTGGGGGCATCTATCTTGCTTTGTGATATAGTCCCTGGAAACATCATTCATTCCATCAGAGCAATCATTTTCATCTCCCAATCCTCATCTCCTTCTCCTCATCCCATCTTATAATACCTTGTCATTGGTCTCTAGCTATAGGCTACTCCCCATGCAACCTAATGCCATCTACCTCATCATCATCACTTTGGCTTCTTTTACACTTCTTTTCAATCTCTTATCCTTTCTCATCATTCATCTATCTGTCATATCATCTTCCCAATTCATCTTTTGATGATTTGGATAACTATCCCATCGCTGAGCTTCATGGTCACCATCATCCTATCCAATCCAACAAGTCTATCTTGTCTCATCGTATCGGTCCCATCATTTCTTCTATCCATTGTTTATCATTGATCTTTTATCAAACTACATTGCCCTTGTGCTTTCACGTAGGCAAGGTTGATCATTTGATTCGCCCCCAGGGTTCTATCCATCCACTCCTTTATCATCTATCATCGGTCTTTTCTCCTTTTCTCCATCCCATCTTTACCATCCATTGAGGTCTCCACCATGGTCCGTCGTCAGCCTTTTATCAAACTACGCGGGCTCTGCGCTTTCACGTAGGCAAGGCTAATCTTTGATCTACCCCCGAGCCCCTAGGTCTTTAGGGTGTGTCATTCTTGTGTCATGTCTCTTGTGTCGTATTGTTGAACTATGCACTTATCTAACTAGTTCTTAACAGACAAGATCCACTTGTATCATCAGATCCAATCAGTTATGAATATCCTGTGTCATATCAATCTTTTAATTTAGTATCCATCATCGGTTCAACATGATGCATCCTTCCTAATAGACCTCATCAATCCCATCCATCCCCGTGATCCTATGACAAAGGACATTTGAAATTGATTGCGATCTTTTGATGCTTTTGGATTTTATTTATCATTTGAGCTCCCTATCATCACTTGTCATGGTCGCCTTGATCCATAATATCATGGTGTGCTTTGACTAGTCAACCTAGGGGCGTATCTTGATCTTTTTAAGTCTATTTTTTTCTTCTTGGCTATCCCACGTAGTACCCACCAGGACCCCTGAGGTCTTGTGTTACGTTGGAGCATCCTTGTGTGCTTGTGGTTATCCCAATACCTGGCCCGACCAAGGTCATCGCGACTTTGGGGTGTTGGGATAGCCTTCTTGTTTGATGTGTTTGTTTCATGCATTAGACACTAGTCTGCCTTGGTTCTTCATACCCTGGCGTTTTGTGTCTTATGCTATAGCAAAAATCAGTGCTCCAAATATGGAAAAATTGCATTAGGATTGCATTTCATCTTCCTCATCTCCCCTTGCATCATCTCATCTATTTCAAGAGCACATCCATGTTCACTTGAACCCGCATGTCCTCTCAAGGGGGCATCCTAAATCCCTAGATTTCATCTTCACCCCCATCATCTTCCCTTCCTAGTCAATCTTTTGAATGACTGGGGCATCTTTCCCAATCTAACTATCTTCTTCTAGGTTCTATGTTTTAATATTCTTTCAAATTTTTCTACTTTGTAACACCATCTCAAATAGGGGAAAAATGTGGACACTTAATTTATCCAAATTTATCCTCTTTCATCTAATCATCCCTTTATTTGCATTAATTAACATCGCTATTATTTAATTAATATCCTTAATTCTGCCAAATCCCTAAGGTATTTAATTAATAAATAAATACCTTATCTCTTTAATCCTCCTTTTCATCAAATGAATTAAATAAATATGACATTTATTTAATTCCTCATATGTCACATCCTCCATCATTTTTATCTAATCCTAATTATTCTCATAATCTCATCATTAGGGATGTGCACATGTCTAATCCTTGATTAGGATGTGTCACATCCTCCAACTTTTGTAAGTTGACTTCTAATCTCTCTTAGCCACCTAACCCTCCTTTAATCCTTTACTAACTAGCCTAATCAACCTCTCAAGGAATTTTTAATTCATTTTTCTCTTCCCCATGTGATCTTTGACTTGTCACATCAAGTCATATGTGAAATCTAACCCTCTTCTAATATGTTATTAATTAGTCTAATCAAGTACTTGCACAACTTTAATCACTCCATGTCACTTAACTAAGTCAACCCTATTAAATATTTTTTTCTTTTTGGAGAAGACACCTCTTTCCCTATGTGAATTTTTAATTCACATTTAATCCCCCAATGCATTTAAAAGAATTTTAAATTCCTTCTCTCATCCCCATGAGGATATTTGAGGAATTTTTAATTCCTCACATGTCCTTTCACCCACATGGGGACAAGTACCTCCTTTATGAGGAGATCTTGTCCCAATCCCAAGGTACTATGTACCACATCCATTTCATGTACTACCACTCCACCTCATGTCCACTTCACCTTTTTGAGCCATTTCACATGCCACATGTCAAGATGTGAGGACTTGTGAGTTTTCAACTCACCATAGCCCTACATGTTGATCTTGATGGCTCAATCTTGACCATCCATTTCCCTAGAGAATTTCAAATTCTCTATAAATACCCCCTCTTTTCTCTCATTTTAAGAGAGATCATTCATAGTAGCCAAACTTTTGCAATTTTTTTTCTCAATCCATACTTAGCCATTTTTCATGCTTGCATCCACTTCCATCCATTTTTCATCCATCCTATAGCTTGCATCTCTTGCCATCCAAGGAGCATACAACACCAAAGATCGAGGAGCCAACCAAATGATCGATTTGAGACAAGGTAAAAGGTTTAATTGTCATCTTTATTTTTATTGAATCCAACTAAGCTAATCTTGAGGTGTAGGTTGTTTTTAGTGTTATTTGCTTTCTTTTGTTTGTTGTTCATTTTCCAACACCTAAATTCGTTCTATCACAACAACAATTACAAACACAACAAGCACAAGCCCAAGCCTTGCAACAACATAAAGCACAACAATTAGCACAACAACAAGTGCAAGCACAAGCCCAAGCCTTGCAACAACAACAAGGAAAACACCAAGCACAACAACAAGCGCAAGCACAAGCCTTGCAACAACAAGCCTATCAACAAGCCCTACAACAACATCAAGCACAACAACAAGCATTAATAGCACAACGACAACAAGCATTGATAGCACAACAACAACAAGCATTAATAGCACAATGACAAAAAGCATTGATAGCACAACAACAACAAGCATTGATAGCACACCAACAATAAACAATGCAACAACAAACACTATTGGCACAACAACAACAAGAAGTATTGCTACAACAAAAACAACAACAAGCCCAACAATAAGCATTGTTGGCACAACAACAATAACAAGTATATCAAAAAGCATTGCTTGTACAACAACAAGGTTTCCAAAAACCCTACACAAACATGCAAAAAAATTCCTTGAATCCCAACATGCAAGGAGCATGTGTCACCCGACCACAATCACCATTCATGCAACAAACCAACCCCCACATACGCCACATAACACATTCAACTCATCAACCATACCACCTCAAAACACGTATGTTCCACAACCTAATTTGTAATACAATATTTCCTCACAAGTCAAAATTCTCTCACAACAAATACAAGACATTCAAGCGAGAAAGATGAAAAAATCATACGCCCAATGTGACTTGTGCCCCTATCCCTTTGGTAGGAACATTGCCATGGTCCCATTCCTGCTGGGATTTTAGATACCAAAATTTTACAAGTACGAAGGAAAAGGAAATCTCGAGGACCACATTAGAGAGTAATATATGTCATGCATGGAGGTAGCTTACAATGATTCCTATCGAATGTGTCTTTTTCCACAGAGCTTGATTGGCCCCGCAATCGATTGGTTCTCCCATTTACCTCCTAGAATCAAAAAATTCCAAGACATCATAGATCTATTCATAAATCACTTCTCATTCAATATAGATATGGATGTAATCTTGGAGGACTTGTATGAACTAAAAAAATCCAAAGGAGAATCATTTGCAACCTTCCTATAGTGATGAAGGTATAGAGCCAAGAAAAGCAAATGGTATGTGCCTGAAAAACAACAAATAGAAGCCATTATTGCTAACCTTGAGGGAGAGTTGTCCTTCTAACTAAAAATGCAATGTGTCACAATGTATGATCAACTTATCCCTAAGGCTCTTAAGATTGAGAGAGCCCTCATAGCACAAGGGCACATGCCAACATACAGGGATAATCGACCATCAACTAGTTATAATTAAAAGCCCCACACTTGGGCCAAGAACAAAAATATTACCAACAATGGTGCCATCGATGCCAAAGTGGTTATCAGTGCCCCAAAATAAAACACATGCCAACCAACATACACGCAACCCAAAATGCACCAACCACAACCCAACGTGCAACAACCAACCTACCAATAGAATCCACCATAACCAAACACACCACGACAACAATAAAACAATCAAATGGTCAACTACACAAACACTCAAAGAGGAGCACCCCCAAGGACCAATTTCCCATAAAAACAAAAATATACACCATTGGGGGAACTGTTGATGGTTCTGACAAGCACAACAACAGTTAACAGAATATCACTATTGTGTTCTCCTGAAAGAGAAAGAATAACGCATGGATATCTAACTCCCAAGGTCTTTGTAATCGGTTCTCGACTATGTTGATTTCACTCAATGGTTGATGTGAACTATAATGTTCAAGGGGCCTGCTGGTGTTGAGCTTCTGGATTGTTCTAAGATCAAACATAAATTCAAACCTACTTTAATTGGGGTTTTTTAAAGAAATAGAAAAAGATAGATCAAAGCTTTGGAACTGAAGAGAATAATAATTCATCCAACTTAAGTAGACTTGTTGCCTTTCAATGAATTCCTAACTAAAACTGCAGAACAAAATTAACTTGTGATTAACACACAGTTTCATTCATTCACAGTGCTAACTTCAACAACAAATTTTAAATCACCATTTAAAAAAAACATAAAATAAGATTTCATTCCTTGAAAGCTTTGCAAATCAAATGATTAACCCAAGATAAACACCATTCAGGAACACAATATGAAGTAGATTTAAATATGGTTGCTTCTACTGTTAGTGAAAAAGATAAGCAATATTTACAAATATGGCACAATCACTAGTGTACAGAAAACCTATGTCTTCAGATTATTTCCATCTATACTAAAAGAACCAAAAGGATACATTACTGTCTATGCTGAATCTAACTCCTAACTTAAGAAGACAAAAGAAGCTCCCATTACAAAGAAGCAGGATGCAACTCTATCTCCTCTGTCTTTCAAAAAATCCCTACTGCTGAAAAATCTATGCCTATCTTTGTATATCCTTCCCTTTACTACTACTACTAGTTTCTAAAAATCTCTCTCTATCTCTTCTAAAACCCCTACCCCACTAAAAGAGGCAAAAAATGCTATATATATAGAATGTACCAAAAAGAAAGTCGGCCCCTCTTTTAGGGTTTTACAAAATATTAGTTGGTTACAGGAGGGTCGGCCCTCAAATCTTTTTGGAATGAAGTTAATACATTCAATGTGCATCCCCGTTGTCCATGTTGGTGAAGGATCGCCCTTAGGAGAAGCCTTCAGATCTTTTACAACCACAACATTAACTTCTGGCCTGTGTCCACCCTCGAACTTCCATCAGAGCTACTTTGAATGCCTTGGAGTATAGCCATTAATATCGATCTACCTTTTGCCAGTAGACCTCATAGCTGTCCCTGAGACTCGCGACCTCTTCTTCCTTTTGGGTTTCTTCATTGCCCCAGATCTTTCTACATGTTGACCTCCTCTGGAAGCAACATCAGATTCTCCCATTGGATCTCCATACCATTGTTCATCGAGCTATTCCATCGCTTTTGATCTCAGAGTAAATCCATGTTGTTTACACTATGTTGATTTCCTTCATAGGGGCAATCAATCAGTCAAATGGCCAATGGTTTTCCTTTAGCTCCCCCTGATTGGGTGAACACATTCCACATAATATTCTCGGGTGGTCAAAGGTCATTCGAACAGAATCACATGTCGGTGAGACACTAGCTGTGTCTCCCCAATCCGATTATGCTCTATAGCAACGATCGACATAGCTTACCACTATCAGCAAGACTTCATAGCGAGCGGCCAAAGTTATATCGATATCCACAGTGGTCACCGAGACAATCGCTATCGGCCAAAAATCATAGCAATTCCTCAAGGGTTATACTGTTACGTGGCTCTGTTGGCACAACATCTGTGTTCAGAATGACATGTTTCAATCGGTAGGAGGTCATAGCGGGTGCTAAGAGTCATATCGATATCCTTTTCGATTGGAAAATCCATCGCTATTAGCAAGACTTCATATTGTCAGCAAGACTTCTTGTCGAATGCAAACTCTCGGCGATGAGTCCTACCACAACCACATATCTATCGGCAAGACTCCATTCTCTCGGAAGGACCTCATATCGAGCCCTTATTGTTACACCAAAGGCGCAAAACATATCGACGAGAATACCACTAGTTGGGTAGATATCATGCTGAGCTCTTCCATTCTCCCCGAGCTCATTTCATTTCTGCAAGACCCTACTTGGTTGGCGAGACCTTTCGCTGAGCTCAAAACACTACGCCGAAGGGAGAATCCCTCGGCGTGACTAACAACCATCGGTGAGACATCTCCCCGATGACACCTCTTTTCGCCGACACCTCACCCCTTCAGCCAGACCTTATGCTGAAGGTATAACCCTTCGCTGAGACCTCCATCCAAGACCACCATTCCATGTCGGCGAGACCCTATCGGGTTGGCAAAACCTTACATCGAAGCCACCTTGTTTCGGCGAGAGCTCATTTCATTTCAGGGAGACTTTGCTTGGTCGGCGAGACCTTTCTCCCAGCTCACAACCTTCGTCGAGACTTCATTCCGAACTCAAACCACTCTCCTTGACGCCGACACTTCACTTGTCAGGAAGAATTCTCCCCAAACCCAAATCTTTTGGCGACGCTAGCCTTGTGTGCAACAGTCAGCGAGACTTCAGCATGTCAGGGAGAGATATAAAAAACCCACGGCGATCAAAATTTCTGGCCGACCAGCGTAATTCAGACAAATAGAACGCACTACTAGTTGGCAAGACAATAGGAGGGTCTCACCAACTTTCTCCTTAGAGGAATTTTATGCCAAATGTGACTAAGGTATGCTTTCCAACTGAATTCCTTAAGAAATGTCATAAGGTGCATGATTTAATCCTGCAACACAAGGTCTCCATTAGTCCTTAGAAGCATATAAAATATATCATTTTTCATCATGCCTTCAATTTTAACAAAAAGAAACCCCACTCTGGCTGAGGCAGAACCAAAATTTGACAGAACAAAAGACAAACTTAGGAGGAAAACAAAAGAGCTCCTAAGACCAAACCAGACAACCAAAGGCAAAGAAAACAAAAGAAAAAAGGGGGACCCGTTTTGTTCAGGAATAAAATGGGGTGGTTATTCAAAGCATAACAAATGATGACTTGGCTGGGAAAATGGTTTAACCATTTTCAAGAAACTAAAAGATTCAGCTACCTAGAACTCCTGGTTTATGAACATCACAACTCCAGTTGGGTCAGTTTTAACAAGCAAGGTTGAGTTAGAATCTCAAATGTAAGTCAACACTGGCTATCCCTGAATCTAAGTGTTTGCTTAATGGTGCATCATCCTCTTATAAAGTTTTCCTCATCTTTTGAACAACAATGTGCAAGATTTGAACTACATGAGTTGATTCCCTTTAGCTATTGTGCAATGATATCCTGGGCATTGCTCCACTGCCAGTCAGACGTCCATAGCCCCGACAGAGATACCTCTAGTTTTCTCACAGCATTGCTCTACTGCCAGCTAGGTGTCCATAGCCCCAGTAGAATTACTGGAATCACCCATTCATATTGAATCTTCTTTTCTTTTTTGATAATTATTTTTCTCTTTTCTTGGAGTTTCAAATATTTCATTCAATTTTTCTCAATATGTTAGATGTTAGACATCTGTTCTGGGTTGAAAACTACCATGGACCTCATAACAACATCTGGGAATCAAAATTTCCATTCAAATCTTACAACACTATCACCCTAGGACAAATATACCATTACAAAGGGAGACGATCTTGATGATTTGCGACAGAATCAGAGGTAGTTAATGAAGATTGTTTACTTTGCACCTTGTTTTCAAGACTTTCCACAACTCTTATTGACAATGGGCATAAAACAATGAATTTAGTACAAAATCACCCAGTTAGAAAACCTGAAAATATCTAAACCACTTCTCTCCTAATAACCAAAGTATACCTCAAATAACAACCCATCATTTCAAGAAGGAAAGAATAGATAAACCCCAAGGAACAAAACAAGACAGACACAAAATAACAAAGGAAACGAAAGGACATAAAGAAAGAACAAACAAAAAAACACCAAAACTATTTACAAACAAAAAAAACTATTTACATAGAGAACAAAATTATTTACATACATAGATTATTTACAGGCAGAAACACATAAACCACTTACATAAAGAAAAACCAATTATTTACATAAATGCACAGCCCAACAAGAATACCAGACTTCACGATTCAAAATAATGTTTAAGAAACTGTCCATTGACAGGCAATGGAATAGGTTCTCCCGTTAAACTACTTAGTCAGAAAGCATTTTCTCCTAGGATCTCAGCAATTTGATAGGGACCCAACCAGAGCTTATCAGATTTCTAGTGGTTGCCCTTCTTTTCACTAGCATTATCCCATAGCAGCACAAGGTATGATATTCTGAAAGCCTTGATTTTGGCTCTTTTTTCAAACCAACATTTGACAACAACCTGGTGTCTAAAGAATTGCTGGAAGGTGGCATCCCTCTGCTCTTCTAATTTCAATAAGGCAACTAGTCTTACGTCAATCCTATCATCATTAGAGTATAATTTTTGCATAAACTCAAGGATAAGTATTTGCAAATGAATAGGGAACATAGGCTCTTGTCCATACACTAGTTTAAATGGTGAAGTCTTTAAAGCTGCCTTAATCCTAGTTCTATCTACCCATAACGTAAATCCTAGCTGGGTATGCCAATCCCTAGGACTGTTCTCTAACAATTTTTTTATTACCCCTAAGAGATTCGTATTGGTTGATTCTGCAACTCCATTTCCTTGTGGGTAATAGTTTGAAGAATACGTCAAAACAATTTTGTGGTCATAAGCCCATGACATGAAATCAATAGAAGAAAAGGAAGAGCCATTGTCACATACCAATGTGAAGGGTACTCCAAACCTAGTTGTGATGCATTCGGTGAGGAACTTGATTACTACTTTTGTCGTGTTGTTCTTGCAAGGTATGGCCTCTGTCCATCTTATGCAGTAATCAGTGGCAATCAGAATAAATTTGTGTCCTGCAGAAGAATTTGGGTTAATTACCCCAATAAAGTCCAACGCCCATCGGGAAAATGGTCTTGCCTCATAAACAGGCTATAATGGCATGGTTGGATGGCGTTCTTTTGATGAAGAAATCTGACATATGTGACATGTTCTTACATGCTGATGGGAATCTTTGAACACACACGACCAGTAATAACCAGATCTAAGGATCTGATGTGCTAATGAGTCTGCAGAACCATGACCTATGCCATGTTTCCCATGAAATTTTGTAATCACATGCTTAGCCTCTTGTCGATCAAGGCATCATAGGTACACCCCCTCGAAATTCTTCCTATACAACAATCCTCCTTTGAGCATATAATGAGAGCTTTTCATTCTCAGCGCTCTCTTCTGAGTTGTATTCATTCCCTCTGGGCATCGATTATTAAGCATGAAACAAATGATATCGGCATACCAAGGGTCGTTGGAGAAAGACTGTGTTGTGTATTGCTGACATATAATGTTCTCGCCACCATCGGCTATGGATTTAGACACTCCCAGACCTCAGACAAGTTTTATAGGGCGTATCTCTAGATCGAACTCTTGCAAAATGGCCATCCATTTCCCTCTTCGTTCCCCCAACTCACTCTGCATAAGTAGAGACTTTACAACTACATTAGGAACTACAACAATAATTTGACTTTGGAGGATGTAATGTCTGAACTTCTTGACAACTCTGACCAACGCAAAAGATTTTTTTTCAAGAGGTGGGTACTTGACTTCAACATTCTTAAATGGAGAACTCATGAAAGCAATTGGCCTCTCTTTTGCCTCTTCTTTTCGTTGAGTTAAGACGGCTGCACAAGAATGTTCAGAAGCAAAAGAATAAATATAGAATGGCTTCAAGTAGTCAGGGTTGGTGAGGACTGGCACTTTCGAGATGGATTATTTGACTTGAGAAAATGTGGCCTTTGCCTCATCACCCCACTCTATTTTGGCATCTTTCTTCATCATTTCATTCAATGGTTTTACAATTTTTGCAAAACTTGTGATAAACTTTCTCACAAAGTTGACCTTTCCAAAGAAATATCTCATCTCCTTCTTGCTTCCTGGCCTGGTTATCTTCAGAACAGACTCTACTCGGTCTGGATCAATTGATATTCCCCTTTCAGAGATTATGTGTCCCAAGAGCTTCCCTTCAGAAACCTCGAACACACACTTTTTAGGATTCAGGGAGATGCCATACTAGATACATCTTTTGAGAACTTTAGCTAATTTTGCAGCATGGTTCAGTCTATCTTTAGAGAATATTGTCAGGTCATCCATGTAAACGATGATGCATTTACCAATCAGGTCTTTGAATGCTATGTCCATGGCACGCTGAAAGTTTGCTCCAGCGTTTATCAAACCAAATGGCATCCTTCTATAAGCGAATGTTCCCCACTTAGTAGTGAAGGTTGTCTTCATTTTTTCTTCACAGTTAACCATCACCTGATTGTATCTAGAATAACCATCTAGGAATGATATCATCTGAGACCCATTGACAGTCTGCAAGACTTTGTCTAGTGAAGGGAGTGGGTAGTTGTCCTTTTTTGAAGCTCTGTTCAGATTCCTAAAATCTACACATAGTCTGATCTCTCCATTTTTCTTATGGACTGGAATCAATTTAGAAACCCATGTTGAATGTCGTACAGGGAAGATTATTCTTGCAGAAAGCAATTTTTGAACTTCCTTGAAGATCAGTGGTTCAATCAGGGCATTGACAGGCTGCTGCTTCTGCTGAAATGGTTTAGCTTCCGGCCTCAAAGGAATAGTATGAGTCATAACAGAGGCATCAAATGTCTTTAGATCCTTGTATCCCCCGGCTATTGCAGCAATATCCTTCTTCAATGCCCTTAGTATATCTTTTTTGATTGCTTCAGGGAAAGCTTTCCCTATGTAAACATTTATTTTTGGGCCAAAATCAACTAGGTTAATAGTTTCATATTCACCTCCTTTATCTTTGACTAATATCTTCTCCTAAGCCCTTGGGTCTGAATCAAAAATTCTTTCTAAGGCCACCATTCCCTTGGGAATGCTATTACTTTTTAAATTGAGGACCCCCTCTATATCACAATCTTCAAGGTTCCTATCTCCTTGATCCCTGTTAGACTCATCAATGATCTGCCCTTCAAAAACATCTGAGCTTGCTAGAAAAGCAAGGATATGTCGATCATCATCAAAGACTTGAAAGTTTATGACGTTATCAGGAACAACCAAGGTAGATATCAATTCCACTCAGAATTTGTTAAGCTTGGAGCCTTGCATGGGTTTCAAGATACTTGCAACAACAACTAATGAATCAACTATCTGATTCTCCTCTCTAGGGATTAAACTAATCTCAAAAGCATCAAAATCCTCAATCAGCTTCCATACCCGATTTCTATATGCTGCCAGCCTTTTATTGTGACATGTGTATTGGTTGCACACTTGCCTGATAACTACTTTTGAATCCATTTTAACCATTAATGCAGTAACTTTCTTCTTATGTGCAAACATCAGCCCTCGAGCTAGAGCTTCATATTCTGCTATGTTGTTGGTGCATCTAAATTGCAATCTGTAAGAAGCAAAGAAAGTTTTCCCTTTTGAGCTGGTTAATTCAATCCCAACACCATAGCCTGTTTTGGTTTTGGATCCATCAAACATGAGGGTCCACAGCTGATCATGAGTTGGGGCTGATCCTTTGGAGGTTATTATGGGCATTTGGATAAGATGAGCCATAGGTGGGGGCTCTTGATCCTTTGCATCGAATATTGGGAAGGGGTGTTCAACCGGTTCCTCAGGTGTAATTTCCAATTCCTGCACAGATATACCATATAATATGTGGCTATCCTTCTGACAGTCACTTACATCTTTGATTAATCCCTTGGGTTTTGGTATACTCGTGAGTGTAGGGGTATCGAGCAAACCTTGGGATTGTTCCTCATAAATATGCTGGTTTCAAAAGGTGACTGGGGTAAGTTCAATTTGAGAAGGCACTTCCTTTGAGGGTATCTTATCCCTGGCTAACATTACTGCATCTTTGGCTTCAAATGAGAAGTGATTTGCAATGGTCTCAAGGTGACTTAGGCTAGTTTCCTCAGCTGGGGAAACATGATTTAAAATGCTAATGCAGGGTTGGCAGGTCAATTCTGAATGATTTTGGTAGTGTATCCTACACCAATTAGGGAGTAAAAGACTTTGCAAATCGACGTCTTCCCCTAAGACCAGCTGATCCTATTGCAACTTTCTGATCAATGCCTGTTGATTTTCATTAATCGTGGGATCAGGGAACTTTTGTGTTGACAAATATTTGGTATCAAGAACCAAAAAATTCAAAATTTCTTCTCTTTTATAAACCCCTATCTTGGTCTCAAAATAAGCTACCTCGTTGGGACAATCATATTCAGTGATGATATGCTTGAGGCGAGGTTCGCTTTCAATCCTAATCTGCGTAGGCACTCCCCTCCATGGTAGCCACATATGTGAAAAGTCGAGGGAGAGATATCCTCCTATACTTTTCATCAAATCTCTACTCAACAACATACCATAAGTCTCAAGAATGTCTGCTACTTGAATATCTATATTGGTTAAAATCTTGGGGTTAGACCCTACTTGTACGTGTATATTTCTCAATTATCCAACCACATTAACCTCTATTTTATCAAGCTGGATAACCTTCTTGTTTGTTTGGATAGGGTTCAATCCCAATTTCTTGCATAAAGAAAATGGCATAACATTGCCAGAAGCCCATGAATCTAATAGACAATTATGTAAATTCTTCCCATAGATTCTTAAACTCAAAAGAAATGGTGGGGTACCTACCTTGCTTCCGTACAACGTTGCGTTCATGTCTACAGCAGGTGCCACCTTGTTTTTCCCTTTTGATTTATCAACTTGCTCCAAATCTTTCAGCACTATCTCTCATTGAGCAGGGCACCACTTTAGGATATCAAAGTATGATAAAGAATTTTTATGTTTCAGCATCTCAGCAATAATATCAAATTTGGTGTTATAACTTGCATTACATCTGACAACACCAGGTGAATTACCTTTGTTATGGAAGTCAGGTGGACCTTTTGGTGGAGGAGGGTTGTTATCAACACTTTGATTCGGAGGCACCATGTGATTAGGCGGTGCTAATGTAGTGAACGAACCCTTATTCTAATTTCTTAGGAAGTGTCCTCCTTTTGCCTAAAAAGCTTGGGCATCATACAAATCTTCCTCTAGTTCATTCTCACTTTTCATTGGGAATGAAGGTTCTTCCTCAAAGAGGTCATAAGTCATTGTTGTATCTACTGAGCCACCTTCTTTATTTGAATTCCCTTGGAATGTTTGGGCATTTTCTTGTGCCATCTTGACAAATTTCTCTATTTCAGGGCAGTTTACCTCAAAATGGGTTGCAGTATCATGCAGCCTGCACCAGTTAGTCATAAAATTAAGGTCAGCCACATTTGCAGTATGTGACCTTTCCTCATTAGCTTGATAATTGTGAGAAACTCCACCGTTATTTGGTCCTGTCTTCCATTGTCAGTTGTTATTTGGTCTTTGGTTATATCCTCTATTTTGGTTTTGATAGCCTTGGTTAGGGGAGTTTTGGCCTTGATAACCCCTCTGGTTATGATTGTTGTTATTCTGATAATTACCCTGGTTGTTATTGCTCTGATTAGGATAATTACCTAGGTTTTGAGAGGGGTTCAATCTAAGTTGAGCCATGCCATTTGTGACTTGAGACAGAGTTTTCTTTAAGGTCTCCACCTCATTTGTAAATAGGACTATCTTTTCACTTTCAACACTCTTAGCAACAAGTGGCCGATCGCCATGATTTGGTGTTCCAGTTTGGTTATGATGATCCTGTAATTGTTGAAAGAAGTTAGGAGCTTCATTGGAAAAGAATGGAACAGGAGACTGAGTCTGTAACTCATACATAGGTCCATAATGGGAAGGAGACATCCCTAGGACAGTATTGAATAAAGGGGTTGGGCTAGACATCTCATACTGCCATAATAGTGGTTTACAATTTCTGGGAGGAACTGATTTTTGCTGAAATCACATATTTTTAGAAAATATAATGATTTAAGCCTTGAAAAGTTCCATTTAAAGAATTCCAATTGAAGAGGGTTTGATCAAACTACCTTAAATAAAACCCCCTTGGATAGAACCCCGCTAGTTTTAAACCATACCTATAATAGAGTCTCCTTTACACCTATCAAAATGCTGATAAAAAACCACTTTTGATTTACCTTTTGGGGGATCAAATGAATTCATTTAAAATTTATTTTTTGCAAGTATGTATTCCTTATTATAATCTTCCCAAAAATTATAATTTAAAATAAATTTAATTTGATTATTATATTTATTTTTTATTTCTCGTGAATGTAGGTTTTCCACCGAAAATCAAGCTCTCTTTTCTACACATGTGGAAAAATAGTAGATTATTTTAAAAAAAAAATTAAAAATATTAGTGCACTAGATATTGAAGTCCTTGATCCAACAAAGAAAAAAAAATTGAATTTCGATACATACAAAAAAAGTTATGCGTTATACGGTCGCGCTATGTCTGAATTATAATTGGTTTGAATTCGAAAATTGATTAAGGAAAAAATATTCAATAAAAAACTATCTAACCAAGTGGAGGCACTAGATATCAGAGTTGTAAATCTAAATTCGAAAGAATTAGAATTTTATCCTTCATGGAAAAAAATTATGCGTTATACAGTGAGCATCACTTTTTAAAAATGTTGTTTTTTGAAAAAAACTAGTTTTTGAGGGAGATGGAAAAAGAAGTGCAATCTGATTCCAAATTTTTTGAAAAAAATATATTTAGAATCTATAGAAAAAATGTCACGAAACTCTAGTTTGCATCATCTTCAAATTCCTCATGGTTTAGCTGCTATAGGTGCTTTAAAGTGAAGATTTAGTTAAAAAAAATATTTCAGTGTCCAGTTTGGCCAAAATTTGTAAACCACTATTGTGGGATCACTGCTATTGAAGGAAAACCTCCTCCCAAACTTCCTTGTTGAGAACTAATCTGTTGTTGCAGATTAATGGCTAGATGATAGTCTTTAGATAGGGAATCAATATCTGCTGGTTGATATGTCCTTTGTAGGAATAAGCTAATCAGAGGGTCTATAACTCTAAAGTATGCTTGAATGGCACTATTCTCGGCAACTAGATAGGGGTCCTGCAGTCTCCTATACATTCATTGAAACTTGGTATTAAACAAGGGAAAAAGTTCACCTGGCTCCTTCCTAATGGTAGCAAATTGGTGGAACAAAATGGCTGGATCCACGTAAATTCTGAACTGATTGATGAAAGCATTCTCTAGGTCTGTCCAACTCATAATAGAGCACTAAGGAAGATTTAGGTACCAGTTGTACGTCATATCCTCTAAGGAATAAGGGACCAACCTATAAACTATATCATGGTGAGTTATCCGAGCTCTGGTACAAGCGTCCTTAAAAGCTTGTATGTGCTCTTCAGCACTCCTTAATTCACCATGAATGTATTTGGGACATAATTTCTCAGGATTCTTAGGCATATCATGAAAGCTTCTAGGAATAGTCCCCAATGGAGAGGGATTATTCTAAAAAAATTCCATTGGTGGTGGTTGAGCCAACTGTTGGATGGGTTGAACCAACTGTAATGGAAATTGAGATGGATTCGGTGGTGGATTGATAGGTATCCACTGGGGTATTGGTGAGAATCCTAGTGGAGTGAAAGGAGCTGACAAGGGTGGTATGATGGTTGCCCCAGTCTTGTGACTCTTGTGTCTTATTGGGGTCTTCAGTTCTATCAAAGGTGGTGGATTTTTAGCTGATCGAAGAACCCTATAGGACCTTTTTGGTGAGAAAAACCTAGTATTATCAAGTTTTCTCTTCTAGGCCCTCCTTCTAGCGCCAGTTTCTGTTGATGGTTCTAACGAGCACAACAACAGTTAACAGAATATCACTATTATGTTCTCCTGAAAGAGAAAGAATAACACATGGATATCTAACTCCCAAGGTCTTTGTAATCGGTTCTCGACTGTGCTGATTTCACTCAATGGTTGATGTGAACTATAATGTTCAAGGGGCCTGCTGGTGTTAAGCTTCTAGATTGTTCTAAGATCAAACATAAATTCAAACCTACTTTAACTGGGGTTTTTAAAGAAACAGAAAAAGATAGATCAAAGCTTTGAAACTGAAGAGAATAATAATTCATCCAGCTTAGCTAGACTTGTTACCTTTCAAGGAATTCC
Organism: Sequoia sempervirens; assembly: GCA_007258455.2. Lineage (NCBI taxonomy): Eukaryota > Viridiplantae > Streptophyta > Pinopsida > Cupressales > Cupressaceae > Sequoia > Sequoia sempervirens. The sequence goes on along the minus strand of VDFB02058242.1, from coordinate 693,898,960 downwards.
TAACTAAAATTGCAGAAAAAAAATTAACTTGTGATTAACACACAGTTTCATTCATTCACAGTGCTAACCTCAACAATAGATTTTAAATCACCATTTAAACAAAACATAAAATAATATTTCATTCCTTGAAATCTTTGCAAATCAAATGATTAACCCAAGATAAACACCATTTAGAAACACAATATGAAGTAGATTTAAATCTGGTTGCTTCTACTGTTAGTGAAACAAATAAGCAACATTTACAAATCTGGCACAATCACCAATGTACATAAAACCTATGTCTTCAGATTGTTTCCATCTATACTAAAAGAACCAGAAGGATACATTACTGTCTATGCTGAATCTAACTCCTAACTTAAGAAGACAAAAGAAGCTCCCATTACAAAGAAGCAAGATGCAACTCTATCTCCTCTGTCTTTCAAAAAATCCCTATTGCTAAAAAATCTATGCCTATCTCTGTATATCCTTCCCTTTACTACTAATACTACTAGTTTCTAAAAATCTCTCTCTATCTCTTCTAAAACTCGTACCCCACTAAAAGAGGCAAAAAATGCCATATATACAGAATGTACCAAAAAGAAATTCGGTCCCTCTTTTATGGTTTTACAAAATATTAGTTGGTTACAGGAGGGTCGGCCCTCAGATCCTTTTGGAATGAAGTTAATGCATTCAATGTGCATCCCTACTGTCTATGTCGGTGAAGGATCGCCCTCAAGAGAAGCCTTCAGATCTTTTACAACCACAACATTAACTTCTGGCCTTCGTGTCCACCCTCGAGCATCCATCAGAGCTGCTTTGAATGCCTTGGAGTATAGCCATTAATATCGATCTGCCTTTTTCCAGTAGACCTCACAGCTATCCTTGAGAATCACGACTGCTTCTTCCTTTCAGGTTTCTTCATTGCCCCAAATCTTTCTGCATGTTGACCTCCTCTAGAAGCAGCATCAGATTCTCCCGTTGGATCTCCATGCCATTGTTCACCAAGTTGTTCCATCGCTTTTGATCTCAGAGTAAATCCATGTTGTTTACACTATGTTGATTTCCTTCACAGGGGCAGTCAATCAGTCAAATGGCCAATGGTTCGCCTTTAGCTCCACCTGATTGGGTGAACACATTCCACGTAAGATTCCCGAGCAGTCAAAGGTCATTCGAACAAAATCGCATGTCGGTGAGACACTGGCCATATCTCCCCAATGCGATTATGCTCTATAGCAGTGATCAACATAGCTTACCACTATCGGCAAGACTTCATAGTGAGTGGCCAAAGTCATATCGATATCCATAGTGGTCATCGAGACAATCGCTATCGGCCATACATCATAGCGAGTCCTCAAGGGTTATACCATTGCATGACTCTGTTGGCACAACATCTGCATTCAGAAAGACATCTTTCAGTCGACAAGAGGTCATAGCGAGTGCTAAGAGTCATATCGATATCCTTTTCCATTGGAAAATCCATCGCTATTGGCAAGACTTCATATTGTCGGCAAGACTTCTTATCGAATGCAAACTCTCAGTGATGAGTCCTACCGCCACCACATATCTATCGACGAGACTCTATTCTCTCGGCAGGACCTTATATCGAGACCTTGTTGTTACACTGAAGGCGCAAAACACGTTGATGAGAATACCACCAGTCGAGGAGATATCATGCTGAGCTCTTCCATTCTTCTCGAGCTCATTTCATTTCAACAAGACCCTACTTGGTCGGTGAGACCTTTCGTCGAGCTCAAAACACTACGCCGACGAGAGAATCCCTCGGTGTGACTAACAACCATTGGCAAGACATCTCCCCGATGACACCTCTTTTTGCCAAGACCTCACCCCTTCGGCCAGACCTTATGCCAAAGGCATAACCCTTCACCGAGACCTCCATCCGAGACCACCATTCCATGTCGGTGAGACCCTATTGGGTCGGCAAGACCTTACATCGAAGCCACCTTGTTTCGACAAGAGCTCATTTCATTTTGGGGAGACTTTGGTTGGTCGGCGAGACCTTTCGCCGAGCTCACAACCTTTGCTAAGACTCCCCCATGTTGGTAGGACATCTCCCCGAAACCACAACCTTATACCGAATGCATCATCCTTTCGGTGAGACATCACTTGGTCGTCGAGACTTCATGCCGAACTCAAACCACTCTCCCCAACGCCGAGACTTTACTTGTCAGGAAGACTTCTCCCTGAACCCAAATCTTTCGGTGATGCTAGCCTTGTGTGCAATAGTCGGCGAGACTTCAACATATCGGGGAGAGATATAAAAAACCCACGGCGATCAAAATGTCTGGCCGACCAGCGTAATTCAGACAAATAGAACGCATTGCTAGTCAACAAGAAAATAGGAGGGTCTCACTGACTTTCTCCTTAGAGGAATTTTATGCCAAATGTGACTAAGGTGTGCTTTCCAACTAAATTCCTTGAGAAATATCATCAAGTGCATGATTTAATCCTGCAACACAAGGTCTCCATTAGTCCTCAGAAGCATATAAAATATATCATTTTTCATCATGCCTTCAATTTTAACAAAAAGAAACCCCACTCTGGCTGAGGCAAAACCAAAATTTGACAGAACAAAAGACAAACTCAGGAGGAAAACAAAAGAACTCCTAAGACCAAACCAGACAACCAAGGGTAAAGAAAACAAAAGAAAAAGGGGGACCCATTTTTCTCTAGAATAAAATGGGGTGGTTATGCAAGAAATAACATGAATCTATTGAATTTTTCATGAAAAAGTTAGTGCAATCAAATCTCACCACGCTCCCTATTTATGAGAATTACCAAGAGCCTTAAGTTAAACCACCATGGTATAACAAGAAGCACCTTTGTGATTTTCATAAAATCAAGGGACATATGACGAATAGTTGCATGAAGCTAAAGAACCTCATTCAAGACCTCATCAACAACGGGGATATAATTGTTGACCAACAAATAGGGAACAAAGACCTAAATATATACATGAATCTGATGCCCGATCATAACAAGGGAAAATAAAATGGTAAAGGAATAGACTATACAAATGTAAGACATGTCTACAATAATATTGTAGCATCATTAGATGAGTTCGTATCAGTCATCAATATCAAAGGGCCTAATGCAAATTGTGGAGTCACCACACGTAGAGGAAAGGTCACTATCCAAGAACCATCTCCACCACCTAGAGCACCACCTATAGTTCCAAAATACAACCCTAGTGACTATAGTGTCTTGGAATAGCTAACGAAAACCCCCGCCCAAATCTCCATCTTGGAGATGTTGAAGATATCGCCTGCACATAGGGATATCCTAGAAAAGGCCTTGTCCATATCTACCGTGCCCAATGACATTGATGCTAATCAATTCTAAGCTATGATCGAACATATCACCACACCTCAGCTTCTCACATTCTCCGAACATGACCTCCCAATGCAACCATCTGACAATCACACACTACATCTTGAGGTCTTGGTTCACAAGAACAAGGTCAAGAGAGTCTTGGTTGATGGAGGTGCGGGTCTAAATATTTGTACCTTGCAGTTGATCAAGAATCTAGGATTGTCCAAAGATGTTATTGAGAAAGGAAAGGGTATCACTATCAAATCCTATGATGACCAAGAACGGGTTTCATAAGGCACCATCCAACTTCCCATCCAAGTGGGGCCAACTATTATGGAAACTATATGTCAAGTCCTTGACCTTGAGCTGCCCTATAACATTCTCCCAGGGCATCCATGGATCCATGTAATGCAAGTTGTCACATATACCTATCATCAATGTGTCAAAAATAAGGAAGTAATGATCTATGGCAATCCCAAACCATTCTACTATTGCAAGAACCCAAAAGCCAAGTACTATAAGATCCCACAAGTTTCCAAGAATGATGAAGGACCAATATCCTCCTCCTTTGTTGACCCATCTACCTTAGCCTCCACATTCGAGACAAAGACACCCCCCATCCAGAATATCCCAGACATCAAAGCAGTAATCAAAGATAATGGACGTGGGGAGTATAGCTTGAAGAAGAATGCATTTGTGTTAGGAGAGTTACCTCAATCTCCTAAATCTCATGGAAAACTACAACCCATTGATAGTGCATCTCAAACATTCACGACAACACCTAACACTTTTAAAAAGTGGGGAGATTTAGGCAAGGGAGTTGTGGACGAAAAAGACATATCAGGCTTGCTATTTCAAGACGATAGACCCACACCCATTCTTCCAATGGAGGATGACAACAAGGGCTTACAATTGATGCTTGGATGGGGCTATAACAAGAATGAAAATTTGGGACAGAATGACAATGGCTTACTAGAACCCCTTGTTCCTGAGAAATTCCTAAAGAATCTTGGTCTTGGATGTACCACCAATAAAGTGACCATTCTTGGTAAGAGTGCTTCCATTAAAAAATTCAATCCTTCCTCTTAGTTTCTGATCTAATGGCATTCCCATTGATAATTATACCTTTGATATAACAAACCTATTTGATGAGGATTCCTATATTTTCATGATAACGACCACATCCTTTGAGTCATACCATCAAAAAACTGAGCTACAACTTGTCTATCCCCAACTCATAAACTAGGACCAAAAAGGACCACCTATCTTGGATTCATTTGAATATGACGAAGCTATATCCAAATTTATGGGACTAAGGGACAACATGCCATATGGAGATCATAAATCAAGATTCAACATTGAGCTAGATACACATGCATACTACACGGAAACGATTGAATCCCTCAGTCACAAAATTGAAAATATGAGAGTAACATCTCAATCCCTAAGTGAAAACCACATTGTGGCACTTTCATATCATAAATAGTAAAAACAAAGGACGCATCTGACGATGAAAACCTCTCTAAGGCATCGAAGGATGAGGGATTCAATCTTCCTCTTAGTGCTATACATTAGGAAGAGTTTGTAGTCCTTGCAGAAAAATGTAATCCTGTGAATGTGGGAACAAATGAAGCACCTCAAATCACCTTCTATGTAGGGTCATTTCTAGTTGAGCAACAAAAAAACTTAGGAGAATTCCTAATGGAAAAAAAGAGAAACTTTGCATGAACATATGCAGATATGCCTAGCCTTGATCCTGAAGTGGTTGTACATCATCTAGCAATACATCTTGATGCAAAATTAGTAAAACATAGCTTAGAAAGATGCATCCATAGATAGCATTACTAGTCAATCTGGAATTGCAAAAAATCCTTGACACAAGATTTATCTGGCCAATCAATTATCCAGAATGGGTTTCCAATCTTGTATCGGTCTCCAAGGCCATTAGGGGCATTAGGATTTGCACCAACTTTAGGGACTTGAATAAGGCATGTCCCAAGGATGATTTCCCACTGCCAAATATTGATATGATTGTAGACTTGACTATGGGGTACAAGATGTTATTACTGATGGATGGATTCTCTGGGTACAACCAAATCATGATCGCTAAGGAAGACCAGCATAAAACAACATTTACATGCCCATGGGGACTTATTGTTGGAACATGATGTCATTTGGGCTAAAGAATGTTGGAGCCACCTATCAAAGAGCTATGATATTGATTTTTCATGACATGATCCACAATACTATAGAGGACTATGTGGACAACATCTTAGCTAAATCAAGGAAATGAAAATATCACATAGCAACATTGGGACCAATCTTCGACAGGATTGAATAGTACAAGGTGCGGCTAAATCCAAAGAAGTGTCTTTGGTGTGACCTTGGGCAAGCTCTTAGGGTACATTGTGTCATTATGAGGAATTGAGATAGATTCGATGAAGGTTAAGGAAATTCTAGATATGGAGGCACCACGAACATTGAAACAAATGTGAGGTCTATAAGGAAGGCTACAATCTATCAAAAGGTTCATAACATAGCTAGTGGACAAGACTATCCCCTATTCTCATCTATTACATAAGGGGATAACATAAAAATGGGACAAAAAATGCGACAAAGCATTCAACCAAATAGAGGAGTACCTATTAACACTGCCTGTCCTCATGCCACCAATAGCAAATAAACCTCTAATCCTATACATCTTAGCTACATCAGTGACTCTTGGCACTCTTCTTGCTCATCATGATGAAACGGGAAAAGAGAGGGCAATCTACTATATTAGTAGGAATTTAGTGGGACATGAGTTGAATTACACATTCATAAAGAAGGATTCCCTCGCAGTCATGTTTGCTTCAAAAAAATTAGACACTACGTGCTCGCCCATCAAGTAAAGCTCATCACCAAAATAGATCCACTAAAATATCTTTTATCCAAGGCAACTCTCATAGGGAAGATGGTTAAGTGGATGATGATCCTCATAGAATTTGACATAGAATAAGTAGAGAAAAAATCCATCAAAGGGAAAGTTGTTGCAAATCAACTGGCCGAGGCACCCATGTATGCAAAGAATCCATTAGTATTAGAATTTATAGATGAGTCAGTCTTCCTCCTAAATGCAGAAGATCATTGGAAAATATATTTTGATGGTTCCTACATGCAGCATGGATCAAGAGTAGGTGTCCTTTTCATCACCCCAGAAGGGGATTGCATTTCAAAATCATATCGGTTGTCTTTCTCATGTACCAACAATATTATAGAATACGAAGCTCTTATCATAGGGCTCAAGATAGTAGTACAATGGCAGATCCTGGCATTGAAATTCTATGGGGATTCAGAGTTGATCATCAATCATATCAATGATGAGTACCAAACCAAAGATGACAAGCTCACTCCTTACAAGAAGCTGGTAGATCTCAAGGATTTCTTCATTGATATAACATTTGAGTAGATACCCCAAATGAATAATCGAGCAACAGATGCTATGGCAACCAGTGGGTCCTTGCTACATATACCAAAGAACACCCATAAATGCGAGTTCCTCATTGAACAACTTCTCATCCCAACTTTCGAGGTACTAGAATTTGAGCTTGTGTGCGACATCGTTGGTCCTGGTGATCCCTAGTATCATGACATATTCACATACCTAAAAAGAGGAATCCTCCTAGATGACATCACCTTGAACCTAAAGAAAACCTTTTTCAAAAATTCATCCAGCTTTGTTATCCTAGGTGACACCCTTTATAGTAGAAGTATCAAGGGGACACTGTTACGATGCCTTAACCCTAAGGAAGATTTAACTGCTTTAATAGAAGTACATGAAGGCATTTGTGGATCACATTTGAGTGGTATGACCTTGGCAAAGAAATTGTTGAGGAAGGGATACTATTGGCCCACCATGGAATGAGAAGCTGATGAGTATGTCAAGAAATGTTTACAGTGTCAATAGTATGGGGACCTCATCCATGCATCGACTCAAGAACTTCAACCCATCATAACATCTTGGCCTTTTTCACAGTGGGGACTTGACCTCATAGTGAAGATCACACCTACCTCATCCAATGGACACATTTTTTATCATTACCACCATGGAGTACTTTATGAAGTGGGTCAAGAGGCAATTCCTATGACCTATATCACGGGAAAGTAGATCTCTAAGTTCATCCTCAACTACCTTATTTGTCGCTATGGTGTTCCACAAGACCTTATCTTAAAGATAATAGAACACCTTTCAAGAATCAGGATGACCATGAGTTGCGTCAAAGATTCAATATTCAACACTGGTTCTCCACCCCCTATTACCCCCAAGGCAATGGTCAAGAAGAGGCCTCAAACAAAACCATCTTGAAAATCCTTAAAAATATGGTCAATGAAGCTGGTCGTGATTGGAATTTACAACTAAATCCTGCCTTATGGGCCTACATATCCAGTATTTGCACACCTATAGGTGCTACACCCTATTCCCTAGTATATGGATCTGATTTTATCCTACCTATTGAGATCGAGCTCCCATCACTAAGAATATCCTTGCAAAATCTTATCACTGATGAAGAATACAAGGTGTCATAGTTGAATGAGTTGGATCTAATGGATGAACAGTGTATGGATTCTTTGAATCAATTACAAGTTTATTAGAACTACTTGAAGAGGAGCTACAACAAGAAAATCAAAAGTTGGTCCTTCCAGGTAGGAGAACTCATGCTAAAGGGGAATTAGAAGAATGTACCTAATCCAAAAAGCAAGGGAAATTTTGAACCCAGTTGGTTTGGACCCTTCATTGTCACAACAAGTTACAAATCAAGAGCATATCAGTTGTCTCTTGAAGGCGAACCCTTGCAAGGTATAAATAAGCAATTACCTTGGTGAAAACTTTGCAATTAGGTGCCTTGTGTAAATAAGCACCATACATCCATCATCAATTATTTGGCTTGTTATGCATCGCTTTCCATCACATTCATCGTATTCATTCCGTCACCCATTCGCATTCGTAGCATAAGCTGGAAATTCTGTAAGTATCATGTTCCCCTTTAGTACTATTTGGCACATTCCTAAGGTTAGTTTGTCTTGCCTATATCAAGGTAGTCTATCACATCATGCTAGGGGAATTTCTTTATCCTTGTATCAGATTGGGTTCATGTATATTCTTTAAGGTCTTTCATAACATCAAAAAAATCCAAAAAACATTCAAAAAATCATAAAATCCAAAAAAATTCATAAAATCAAAAAAGCCAAAAACATTCAAAAAATTGAACACTCGAAGATCCAAAACATCCAAATCATATCAAAATCCCAAAAACAGGTCAAAATCAGAAAAAATCAAGAACATGGTTATTGAACTAAGTTGTCTTTGAGCTTGAATGTAGGAAAGGATAATCATTGATCAACCCTCGAGGCCTTAGGATAGGTCCTTTAGGAGTCTATCATAATAAACTGGTAATCCACCAAGTGTTCATATCTCATCAATAAATTGTTATAGGTATGTGTCAGTAGAACTACAAGCTCTTTGCATGTATAAATTAGGTAAGGCTAATCTTTGATCAACCCCCAAGGCCCCTAGGGTGTTCTTTTAGGTTTGGTTCTTGGTCAAAATATCAGAACCAAAAAAAAAAACATTTGAAAACTTGAAAATTAAAACATTTGTAAAACAACCCAAAAATTCCAAAAACAACCTCATAACATTGTGAAAACACCAAAAACATTGAAATATTCCAAAAAAAATTGAAAAACCACCCATCCCATTTTTCTTTCACTCACAATAAACTTTCATCCACAATTAAATGCTCGTCATCTTCACCCTTTGGTAACACAAGTGGAAACAAGTCTAGCAAATTTATAAAGTGTAGGCGTAAACATAAAGGTCTTGAGTCTAGGTCTGTGGGTAAACACGCTGGTTAACTTTTTATATCAACAACCTATCATCCAGTTAGTTTCTAAAATCATATGATAAATCATGTCCTAGGATGCATCCTTCCTACAATGGACATCAACATCAGGCATCAGCATAGTGTTAGTATCGGCTAGAGGTATGAAGAACATTGACTTGTTTATTTACTTGAACTTTTCTTATGATTTATCTTATTGCGTACATTCCTATAACCTTTCGATGATGTCTATCGAAACTGTTGAAAGTATAAAGTGTTGTCATTGATGTCAATTGGTTGGTTTTTTCATTGATGTCAACTATGTATAGAGGAAGCTAGTTATTTACCGCATATGTCAAGGATATTGAGAAAATTGTAATAAAGAAGGATTGTTGTTTGTGCATGTATAGTTGATATTTTGAAGAAGTTCCATGAGGACATGGTGTTATACTTATGTTGCTATGTCTAGAAGTGTGTTGAGTGAAGTAATCTGCTGAAATGATGTCTCTGTTACTTGGTCTCCAAGTGCTTTTGAGAAAATTTGATAAATAGAGAAAACAATGTCTTGCATGTATTCAATGTATGCTCCAGGATGTGCTCTATGTTTATTCTATGCTTGTGTGGATCTGAGGTATTGTTCATGGTTGTTGGTAGTTGCTATATCTAGAATTTGGGCTTCCGGATCATTGTACAATGCGAGATATTTTCACCAATATATGAACCAATTGTTCAATGATGTTCTCTATTGTTTGGGAGAAATGTATTTGCTCTGCATTTCTCCGCTATTTGGATTCAGGTTGTGTAGATATGGGAAGCTTTTTATAATGCTTTTTTTTCTTTCTATGCTCAAAGTTTCATTTATCAGTATCCAAACAAGGGTTATTAGTTGTCCTAGGTTAAATTAGTTTTTGATGCGAAGCTTGGATGAAGTATTTGATAAATCTTAAGTAGTTCATGGAGTGTTCTGGATTGATTTCAAGTGAATTATGTTGTCTGAAACTTTCAACTTGATCTAAGGAAGTGTGTACTTAATGTCTATGGTATTTTGCACGGGTGTTGTCTGACCTTGTGTTTAACACTACATGCGAGGCTTGTAGAAGTGTGTTGAAGGGTGTTGGGATCTATTTGGGTCCTAATTAAGGGTTTATGTAGGTTGTCTTTCATTCCTATCCACAGCATGAATGTTTGGGTGCCAACCTATTTCAAATTTGAATGTATAACAAATAGTGGCTGACATTAGAGAAAGTTTTGAAGAAGAGGTTGATGTAAATATGTATGGTGTTGATGCAAGAGTGTGGACGAAAGGAAAAGAAGCAAGATAGATGTGATATTGTTGTGAGTGAAGTGTAGTGAGATGCGAATTTGGGCAGAGCAATGCAACTTTCATGTTAGCGTTCTGAAGGTAGTGAGTTGAAGGCATCTGATATCTTTCATGTGAGACTGTGAAAGTGTGCGAGCAATTGTGGTGGACTCCTTGTTGCATTGAGAATTTTTTCTCTATGTAACATTCTTCTTCTATTCTTTTTGTGGCAGTGAGCCTTTTTGGATAGTGTGTCTTATTCTGGCAGTGAGCCTTTGTATTTAGTTTTGGAATTCTTTATATTGTGAGCTAATCCTCACCATGGTTTTTCCCTCATTGGGTTTTCCACGTAAATTCAATTTTCATATGTGCATGGTTTTACTACTTTTAGTTTTTATTTCTGCATTTAATAATTAAACACATTAGAAGAGTAAAAGTTTTGTGAATGCTTGTAGATCTAACTTCTGTTGAGGGTTTTAAAGGTTAAAATTGTTACAACTGATTCACCCCCCCTCTCAGTTTTCTTGTTTAAAAAACATGATTTAGAGAGAAAGGAATGGGGCACTGATCATTATCTTTTGTTTGCTATACTTGTGGGATGTTCTTGTAAAATAACCTTGGAAAATACTTGCTTTGTTAGGTGTGTATGGAAGGTGTTTTGGATATCTTGTTGACTATTACATTGGGAGTTTATGCCTTTCCATGTTTTGGTCTTAGATGTTTGAAGCTTCTGAAGTACATCCTAGAAAGGTTTTCATATGTCAGGTGTGAACAAGATACTCTTATCTATTTGTTGAGTCAAAGTCCATCGCATTGGATACAACACCATCTTGGTTGGCCATACCTTGATGCATCGTATCTATGTGTTTTATCAAACATAAGGAATATTGTATCATTTGTGTCCCAATCCTTGAATAAATAAATCATCATCACTCATCACCATATCTAATAAAGTCTGGATGACTCATAGACTTATTGGATTTCTGAATAAATCTTGTAATCCATGATCAATGTTCATCTTGTTCTTCTACCTCCATCCATCTTATTATTCTTATTCTTCTATCTTTACTAACAGTTCTATCCAAGTGTCAAATATGTGTGATATATCAAAATATACATGAGGCTACCCATTGCCGATTACTCTCTATACATCATCAAATCTGTCTACATCAAACATTTGAGCTTTCTAGTCCTCTTTAAGTTGAATTGATTTTCAACCTTTGTCGCGAGCTCAACCTAAAATTGAATTTTTTTGCTCGATCTTTCGAGGGGGAAGTGTAGCAGCATATTCCTTCTGTTGGGGCAACAGTGGGGCATCCAAAAAATTAGGATTTTTTTTTTAAAAATGATTTTGACAATAGTGTTGATTTTGAGAAGCGTCAATCTTTGAACCAATGTAACAAGTACCTCACTTCAAAGAGGGGAAAAATGTAGACACTTCAAATTGTCCTGATCGATATTACACAAATTTGATTCTAACACCATTTCCTCATAAATCACCTCTGACTAACTATTTAATTGAATAATCTATATTGTTTAATTAAATTTATTGTTTCCTCCTATTAATGAAATAATTAATTTTATTGGATTAATTAACCCCCTTTCTTACTAATTCCCATCCCGTTTAATTAAATAATGCAAATCATTTAATTAAAAACCCTATGTCTTCTCATTTGATTAAATAAATCTAGTTATTTAATTAAATGTCATATTCTTCTAAAACCCCTAACCCACCTAAGATTAATTAATTCTAGATTAATTAACCTTAAAACCACCTGCTAATCTTTATTAGCCAATCCTTTGGCTTTTAACCCCGCCAAGGTTAAATAAACCTATGACTCATTAACCCCACTTGCACCAATAATTAATTTCCTCAAATTAATTAATTGTCTATTTTCCCCACAAGGGAATATTCCCAAGGAATATCCTTTTCCCTTCCAACTTGCACAAGTAATTATTTTTTACAAATTAATTAAATAGCTATTTTCCTCACAAAAGGATATTCTCATAGAATATTCCTCACTTCTTTGACTTTCCCTCCCAAACTTTAAAAGCTCTTACAAAGGCTTTTAATACCTCTTACAAAGGCATTCAATAGGCTCTTACAAGCCATCTTGTCTCTTACAAGGGAATTTACTTCTCTTACATACCCTTACATTCTCACCCATATTCCTTAAATTCTTCCAACCATATGTCTTAACTCCCTCTTACATCTCTCTTCCTAAGATGTGCACACACTTGTGTGAGGCACATATCCCCATTGTTTCTCTTAGCCTTATGACACTTGTCACATGGCTAATGATCCTCCATTTAGTCCCACATTGCTTAGGTTTCTCCCTTCTTCTAACCCTTGATTCCTATAAATAGAAAGCACTTCTATGGGCAATGGATCCACCTTTTCATGCAAACTTACTATACACATTTTTACCCACATCTACATGCATTTTCATCTTTTGAGCTTGAATCCACTATCTTATTGCATCAAATCCATCACTTTGCATCATAATCTTGAAGCTTATCCAACAAGGGATTGGGAAAGGGCCATATTCCACATCAATTTGGCACCAATCCCCTTATGGGATGAGGTTTGGAGTACTCAGATAGGATTCCATGCTTATATTTCATGTTGTTTCATGTTTTTATTTAGTTTGTCTTCATCTCTTTGTATGTTCAAGTATTTCACAAGGAATGTGATTTAGCCTACTAACATGACTAATTCATGTGTGTTTTGTTCATGTTTAGGCTAGGTTTATCTCGCATTCATAATTATTTCTTCAACTTATAGATCCAGGAGTCATATGGTTAGAATAGATGTGCATATCTTTGTCTTGGCCAAAAATATATGAAAGCGTGTTTCAGGAATTCTTGACACCATTATGGAACATACCACTAGTTGGTGGTAATTCTAGTGTCTTCTCTCATTTTACACATTGGACCTCTTTCCTAATGAAAGTCTCCTTATCCCTCACACTATTTTACTATAAATGATTGAGCTTATCAACATTTATATTGTATCTACAATGGGGAACCTCCAATAGTTTTTATATTTTATCAAGACTTGCCACTACTTAAAAGATGATATTGATCATTTTTATGTGATAAAGCCAATACAAGCATCATAAATTTTAACATAGGATTTGACTAACTCTAAATAGCCTCAGGGATCATATATTGGTCTAGTGTGATGGACCAAACTCTAGCATTAAGGGTCTTATCTAGGGTTCCCCTATTTCTTGTCCTAGCATAAGCTCCTTCTCTTAAGGAGGTGGTGAACTTGGTGAAGTTGGATTTTACGACATAATTACATTATCTTGAACTAAGACATTGTCTATGTTATGGGAGTGACTTTTGATCCTTTTCTCAAATATAGTTTCTCTATTTTGTAAGTACAAAGAACTATGTTAGGCAAAAGAAAGTAAGGGCGGATCTTAAGATTTCATACCTTATTATAAGACAAAACTTTTTTGAACTTGATAGTTTTTTTACTTACCCTTTTAATTTATCTTCAACTACGAATTATACTCTTGTTAATTTGTTATAAGAGAGAATGTTGAAACTCTATATGTTCTTCTTTATAAATTGTATATGAACAATGACTATAGATTTGAGACTCTAACTTAAAAAAAATTAACTATAAAATACTTTAATATCTTAAAAATTGAATTCCATTATGACAATGACTTAAGTATGATTCCCATAGACACTAGAAGACTTCACCAACAACCACCATAAGTTATAATAGATATACCACACAAATATTGTGAATTTTTAATTTATATTTTATTGGCTAAAAAAAGTTGACATGGACGTTGATCTATATTCTCTATGTGTCACTTCAAATCCCTTGTGTCCCTTTCCTTTCTAAAGTAACATTCCTTATTAGTCCCTATAATATCTAATAGCCTATGGGAGTTTCTTACCCTAAAATATGTAATAGTCTATGGGAGCTTCTTACACGTTTATCACCTTTGCGACCAAAGTCCTACTTTTTCGAATGATATAGAGAGCTAACATTTATGCGGGAATATGAGGTCAACCAATTATATTTGTCGTTTTACTTGAAATATACCATATTCTTTAATTCCAAATGATCTCTTAAAAATAGGGAGCACATAAAAGTTTGCTAGCATAAATCGCACTTAGTGGCTTCCCCTTTGACATTGCATATTTCCTGGCCACTTTGAGCAAAGAAGGAAAAAATAGCAATTTACTTATTTGGAGGTTAAGGTAATCTATAAAAAATGGTGTTATCATCTTATTTGAAAATAGAATTACTGATACTAAATATTTGTGGAGCATCTTTTTTCAAATTATTTTGTCATAATATTGGTGTCTATGAAATTAATGTCTAGTTTTCTCTTTGTTTTTCCAATTTTAACAACTTTGTTATCTTGATATACATAATGTCATTGTCTTGTAGCTACTCATGCAGTAGACTACTCTAGATCTAGAATCTATATTTACATAGGAATTTATGATTTTCCATACAATAGAGTGAATGGAGAACGCCCTATCACCTTCTTAGGTGTAATTTTATTTTCCCATAAATTTCTGTTTAGGTTCACATGCCATTATCATTATTTCTCTACACCGATTTTTTCGTGATTTGGATAAAATTATTATTGGCCAATTTAATTAGACTATTTCCCTAAAGATAACTATTTTTAAGAAGCCTTTAGATAAATTGCATACTTTAGAGGAAACGTTGAATTTTCTCTCTCATAAATTTCTTGGTATTTCCTACTATAAAAGTACTTGGGACTTTGAATCTAGTGGTTATCTCCTCTAAGAATTAATAATTACCCTCTCATTACTTCCATCAATAGTTCTAGTTTTGTCCATTTAGTAAAATAGTATATGGTCATGATGACCCAATTGTGCCTTGCACTTGATGAAAAATTCACCATGCTAATAAAATCTAAGTCCCATTGGGTGAATGGATAGTGTATTATTATGGGATTCAAGGGAATGATAGTGTTTCTCTTTCTACCAATGAAAATTTAACACTCCTTAAATTTCATTATCCAAACATAGGAAATAATAATATCCCACCCTCGTGATCTTCCTTGCAGTTATTTTTTTGGAGTAGTCGCCTCCTAAAAAATATTGATGGAATTCCTATAGTAATTATTTTTCTTTTTATAGTTCAACACCCCTCAATAATACATGCCATAATTTCTCCTAAAGAAAATCAAATTAATCAACATGAAAGGAGCATTCTATAGCCTAAATTCCCTTATTTTTATAAGATTAAGATTGCTTGGGTAGGTACCTTTCTACATGAACCTTACTCTATATTCTACCCAAATTAGGCATACTAGCCTCAAGGTTAGCAAGCATCTCTATTATTGCTTACTATTGACAAATTTTTAACCAAATGTTGACAAAATTTCCTTCCTTTAATTAGTTTAGTTGGTCTAATCTCAATTTCGTACTCTAAAATATTAGCATTCTTACTAGCCCTTTTCTCACTCATTTCTCTATCCATATTATAGTATTTTATGGTGGAGTGTAGTACATGGTGAAGATAGATTGTTCTTGGATGCTAAGTTAATTTCCTATTTTCTATTATCTCATTTTTATACAAACATAATAGTGATATTGTGGTCACCCCCATATGTGTAGATAATGAATTCCTAGTTGAATTTGGGCTTTCAATTGGCTATATACTTTGATCTATATTCCTTGATGTTATTAAAGGCCCTCTTCCCTTCCATTTAAAAGCTTGGTCTTTCCTTGGTCCTTCATTATAAAGGTAAGAGGCCTAATAATTCTTATAAAATTAGATATAGACCTTCTAATAAAATTGATCTCTAAAAAATGTCTATAGGTATTTTATATGGTGTGGTAATGATAGTTCAAGCATAGCTTTAATTTTATTTTTATCTATAGCTAAGCCCTCTTTGGATACAACACATCCAAGGAGTCTTCCTTTCAAGATGTTAGTAATACATTTCTTGAAATTAAGGCATATAAAAAATCTATATTAATAATTATAATATCTTCTCTAAATGTGTAAAATGATATTTTATTTTTAATTAAACTATTAGTTTATCCAAGTAGATTAATATTGTCTCGTTAATAAGGTCCTAAAATACTATATCCATATCCTTTTCAAAGCTCAATACCAACATTGGGCAACCCAAATGGTATGCTTTGACAAGAAAAAGTTTCCCATTTTATAGTTAAGGCTATTTTATGCTAATCCTCACCTTTTCACCCATTTTTTATTATATCCTAAGAATCAATTGAACAAATGGAAAATTCCAAAATTGGTGATCATCTATAGGATTTGGTCTATGGATAGCGAAGGATAGAGGTCCTTTAGGGGGGCCATATTAATGTCCCAAAACTCTATGTGTAGTCTAATATCATTACTTTTATTTCTTATCAAGAATAGATTGGACACCTAAGTTGTATCCTTATGGGTTATATAATCTTGGAGTCCATAAACTTATACAACTTCTTCTTCATTTATGGCTCAATTTGGGATCGACTAGGAATTGCTTCTAGTGGAATAGTTGCACATTAGGATCTATCTCAATGGTGTTCTAGGTAATATTTTTGTCATATCCACTTAGGTCTTCATAGTGTCATGTCATAACATGGCCATATCTCTACATAGTATAAGAAATAACTCTATCCTCTTTTATGATAAACTTTTCTAGTTATAAAATGTGACTAGAGAATATTTCAACTTAATTTTAATACTTTTTTGGTTATGATCATCCCTCTCTTATTTTGATATTGATCATTATATTTAAAAAATACTATAGAGTCACCAATATATTTAATAGCTTATTGGTATTTAACTAGATAGTTTGGTCCTCATATGCCTCTTCAATTTTAGACTTAAGTTTTTTACAAATTCTATAGAATTTAGATGAAATGACAAATATACCCATCACTTTTGAAGACTTATTAGTGTGAGTAGTTATTAGGAATTCTCTCATTACCAAATTCATATTCTACTCATTTGTAAACAAGTGTTTTATAAGATCAAATTGTTTCCCAACCATTAAAGATATTTACTATGACAAGACAATGATATTTAGCAAATAAATTCTCATAATGACAAAGATTCACATAATATATCATGAAAACATCCATTATCTTTGTAGACTTACATATCCATGTATGAAAAGCTATAAGAATTACAAATAAATTACATTTTACTTTTGATTTATCAAATTTAAAACCATTTTGGAAGAGGGGACTACAAAAGAAATATCGATGCAGGTGTCTTGGCCTACCAAGTCAAAATAACCTGTATTTTTACATTATAGTACTAAAAATATAACTTGATGATATATTAAACACTTATCACCTTATAATAGTGAGATCTCCATGAGCCTACAATATAATCCTACTTAATAATCAAATTTGAAATCATAACACTCTTGTTATCCCTAGGTAAGCATTTACACTATTCCTCAAACAGACAAAAAACCATGAGATAAACTCATTATAACATATGTGTATTGAAGAATTTAATTACCCTTGATTATTTCCTTCAAAATTATTACATACCAAAACTAGATATAATCACATTATGTTATAATTTGCATATATGCCACAAATCAAGTTTCAACATTACTATAATGAAATGACTAACAACTATGTACTACACCTTTGACATACTTAAACCAATTTTCTCTCTAGAGTATTTCATACTTAGTTTCCTCATAGACTTTCCTATATCTAGAAATTCAAAACCCTCTCAAATGCAACAAAAATTACATTTTAAGAGAGAGAAAAACCTAGATTTACTACCTAACACACACTCGGCACACTTAAGCCCTTTGATTTGAAATAGACTGGCATGAAAGAATATGCCACATTAATCCTATCCATTCTTTTCATCTGAAATTGGTTTTCCCACTTCATTATTTGCATTCCCATGCAAATATTTAACTACATATAAAAATCAATTTACTCAACTGATTTATCTTTGCAGGTAAAAATTTGAACCTCTAAGCAGTTATTCTCTTTTATTGGTAGCAAAATTGTGATTTTACCAAACATTTTAATCCTCAGAGCCTTCGAATTTACCTCTACAATTAGTTTTTCATTTTTTCAAAAAGTTGGTTGGTCACCATTCTCTGAGAATTTGCTAAACATTGTCTGCAAATTTTTTTTCATACTTCAAACAATTAACATCATGTTAAATATTTTTTACTATGTATCAAATTGTATTAATGATTGCATACTTTACCCCTCACACCTGAGCACTTTTAATTTATGCTAGAGACCTTTCTAAAATCACATGACAATGATGTTTTTAAATTGAAGTAATACTACACAATGTGTTGTCTTCTTAATTTTGATAATTTACAACTCTTAAAACACCCTATGTCCAATACCTCCTTCAACTTTCTTTGTTGTAGAAAACACCATAGAAGAAGGTTTTAAAATGTTGTTTTCATCTAGTGCAAGGTATTTCACTCTCCATGGCTAGGAGTTTGGACTATTTGCTGAGCATTTTCACTTAGTTATTGTTAATTTCATTTGACTCAACATTTTACCATGACTGGTATATTAAAAACTTTTAAAACACCACCAAAATTGATGCTTGGGCATGGGGAATAATTTCTAGGTCATTTCTTGGGGATGACCCCATAGTGCAATGGAATGTTGCAAGTAGTAGTGAAACTACTATCCAGTGTTCGAATCCCACCGTGGATGGTGGGATGAACGTGCGTCGATCATTGGCTGAAGATCAGAGAACGGTGGAGTGGATTGCGCTCAAAGGATGGAGGAGAACAAAAGAGGATCAAGCATTGTTGCGGGGTCAAAAGTTGAAGGGAACGATGGAGAGGTGGAGCTGGCAAGGGTGTTTAGATGGAGGATTGACGTCGAGTCCTATAGGGAGCTTGGTGGGAATGCAAGCAGGCGAAGCAAAAAGAGGAATGGCACGGGTCTTGCAGGGAGCTTGGCAGGAATGCAGGCAGGCGCAACAGATGGAGGAATGACGCTAGGTCCTGCAGGGAGCTTGGTGGGAATGCAGGAAGGCGTAGCAATAATCAGGGATATGGAGGGTATCGGATCAACGGTCGTCGAAGATGACGGGATCGATTGGCTGTAGAGGAATATGAATGGCAAGGATGAGGTCCCCTGAATGTGGCCTTACTAGTTCATAGCTCTAGTTAAAAGTGATCCAAGTGCTGCCCCTTAGCAATGATTCACTGAACAAAAAAAAAAAGGTCATTTCTCACTCATTTAGGTCATTTTTAATGAAGGTGGGTAGTTGAAAACATGTCAAACAATCTCAAAACTACTGCAATTGCATAGGAAATGGTCCAAGAATATTTCAAGAGGTTAAAAAATATTTTTTAGCTTGTAAATGGCTCCAAAACTCTATCAAAAGCTCTTCCACATGAAGACTCTCCATTCTAGCACCCAAAAACTTAATATTGCAAGTTTGAATAAGGCTAAAAGCTCCAAACTAGTGTTGTTGCAATGAACAAGAACAAAAAACATAAAATACAAGATGCACATGAAGGAGAGAAGGAGATTAGGCACCATAATTGGTCTCAATCAGCAGGAGTGTCAACCAATGAGAAGACCATCTCCCAAAATTTTCCTATTGCAATATTTATTTCATTATTTCCCTCAAACTACAATGGGGAGATGGCTAAAGTGTAAACAAAATGCACCTATATACATACAAAAATGCATAAAAACATACATAACAACATACATAACATAATGAGACGGCGTAGTGCGGGGCCCACTAGACGGATGATAAAAGTGACAAAACCAACAGATGGAAGGAAATGTCATGGCAAGGAAAGCGAGGAGGTGTCTTGTCACCGAATTATGTTGATGTTTTTTTGCCTTGTGTGAGAAGCTATCCCTTACTCGTGGGCGGGAAGGCAGTGATGTGATTAAGACATGTGTTTTAAATTGTAACGAGTATTATTCTTGGAAAACACTCTGTGTTCTAGGTTTTCTCATTCTGAAGGTTGAAGTTGAAAAGTTGGAGAGTAAGGGTGCATTGCAGGCAGGGGAGACGACCAACCAACTTGAGGTGAGGGGTTTGTAACTGACTGTTGGAGTGCAATTAACAATGAGAGGGGTGGGTGAATCAATGTTAACAAACTAATCAAATCTTTTTAAACTTTTAACAATAATTTGATCATGAATGTACTTATGTTGAAAATATAAATGAATAAACAATGAAGCAAATACTTTTAAAATATTGACATAGAATTTTTCTTGAGTGGAAACCCTCCTGGGGAATAAAACCACTCGAATGTGGCCTCACTGGCCTAATCTGAAAAATATTCTTTGTACAAAGCCTTACTAGAAAATTTGTCTCACTGACAATGGTGCTATCTCACTGATAATCTTTTGAAATGTACAAGTATGAAAGTAATATAAATACAGAGTTGATCTCTATTTCATTAATCACATACTCTGTTCTACAATGACCTCAGAATCATAGTTACAAAGTTCCAAGCCTCAAAAACAATATATTGTCCTTCAGAAAGATATAATATGTGCCTTTCAAAACCTCTCATCCATCACATCGAATGAGCATTACAAATTATATATATGTTCTATGTTTTGGAATAAAGAATCTGTTTGAAAACTATATGGGAAACTTCCACATGAAACCGAACCAACAACTACCTTTACCAGTTACACACACATTTTTTATGCAAATCTTCAACTATAATCCCTCAAGAAAACAATCTTGTCAAGAAAACAACTTATGAGTGAACAATATATAACTATTGTTTTTAATTGTAAGCACACATTTTCTTACACAATACTAAATCATAACCCATCGGATCTATACAAAATGTATTTTGCTAAGAAAGCATTGAAGATAATCAACAGATAACTATCACATACCTTACAAAAACTGACACCCTTAACAAAGATGAATAACCACATACAAACACACAATAAACCCATGGGACATTTGAATAAACCTATAAAATTCAACAGCAGGCCCGACAAGGGTTCATCAACAATGAAAACACAAGTATTTACAATCCTGACACGAGGGTAAACACTAAATGAACAAAAACAACTACTAAAAATTGGCAGAAAACCCGTTAAGGGTTAAAAGAAAAACATTATCAACTTAAGCGCGACATACAGATTGTGAACTTCCCAAACAAACGTTTAGATCTTTTAACAACCGTTCATTTTTAGATTCCACAAAGAACTCAGGTAAACATGACAAACCCCAATCATAATTAAATGGTGTCAAGATCACCAAAAACACAGATTTAATCCTTATTGTTCCACATCGACACAAAGAAAAAACAAAATAATGAGAAAGAGTACACCTGGGGTCTGAAGAATACTCTCAAAAGATTCTTCACCGTCATGATTTTCACTGCAACTTCTTGTCCAAGCAGCTAACATCTAAAACAACCTTTTCTTTTCGCCATCACCATGATTAGGGTAACAAACCCTAACCGACAAAAATGAATTAAACACTGAGTTTCTCAAAGCTTCATAAAAGCTTTCAAATGCAACATAATGATATTTCATGTCTGGGTATTAAGATGGGAACAAAATTCCCATTCAATAACAAAATAATTACCACCGAGGATGCAAAAGATTCTTGTAACTTTGTCTTGAGAAAAAAAACATTATCATTACATCCTTTTATCATTTTCCACCTTTTAGATTAAGAATCTCTCCATGATAATGATGCCTTGTATAAAAAGTGTCAATATGCCCTATTTTTTTATTTGGAGAACAATATTTCTTTATGATATAAGTAGCAATGCCCCATTTTAGAATATAACCTATATCACTGCACTTCAGTAAAGATGTCGATAGATATGCAAATGAATGTTACAATACCAAATGCAGGATGAGGATCAGCATAGATATATAAACACATGCAAAACTGAAGAAAATCACCATGTGCACAACTTGTAACGTCAACCTTAGTGTATTGACATTAATGCCAAACAATACTGAGGGACAACACTAACTGTATGTAGATAGGTTCCATTTTGTATGTTTTTATATATGGTTTCATGCTTTTTGTATGTACATAGGTGTGTTGTTGTTGTGGGTTGCAGGTTTCTCAGTGTTTTGAGAACCTGGAATCTTAGAAAATAGTATGAATGTCTTCAAAATATTTTGTTATTAAAACCGTAGGAATATAATGAAATTTGGACCATTTTATAAACACCCATTGTTTTCCAACAACCTTTAACACTCTATGTTTTCTGCTATTTCATTATGCAAGTTGAAAGTGAAAGGTTGGAGAGTAGGGGGAGATTAAAAAAACATTTGAAGTGAGTTGAGGGGTTTCTAATCATTTGGGTTGTTAGTTGTAAAGGGTTTTAAAACATTATGATGGTTTTTGTTTGTAAATTATTTTCAAACTTTAAGTGGGTTGCAAGTTTTGTAAAACGAGCAATGTTTTGCATATTAGATTTTTACAAAAGAATATAAATGTCTTTAAAAGCTTTTGTTATTTATACCTTGGGAATGTAATGAAAGGCACCATTTTATAAACACCCATTGTTTTCCAAGAACCATTAACACTCTGTGTTTCACCACTTTCAACAAGTTTACTCATTATTGGCGATAATGGCAAGAAATCGATGTTCTTGCTATTTGTAATGCACACATACATATACAGGCCTAAAAACCATGAGTTTGGGTATGTTGTGATATAGGTTGAATTTTTATAAACACCTAGTTTTTCCATTTCATTGCATTGCACATCTTTCAAACATAAAGCATTACTTCACATTGCATAACTAATAAGTAGATGTTGATAAATAGATGACAAAAATTTAATTACAATATAGTTTTTTTACATAGTCAACCTAAAATCAGTTATACAGTTAATTCACATTGCATTTCATAATAACTATACCCACAACTATAGGGAACTCCACCTGTGCAACCAAGTACTATTCTCAAATATATTAATTTCTTCATTCTAGAGTGATTATTGCAGTTGCCAATTGTGTTTTTTTCTCATGGAATTCCATGAGACCACATTTGTTTGAGTTATTTTTGAAACAGTTCACTGAATTTTCTATGAAAGCATAATAGTAAGCAACAATATAGACAAGGTAGTGAATTGTTTGAAAAAATGGTTGAAAGAAATGTGGTCTCATGGTCAATGGAATGTCATGCCAAGTCATAGACAAGGAAATGAACAGTTTCTATGTATGATTGCTTATCTATGGCTTGCCACTATGTTTTAGAAAACATACTCATCTCCTACTGTTTTTTCAAAATAATTGCAAATAGTTAGAGTGATAATTGTAGATATATGATGATAATTAGAGTGATATTTGTAGATGGAGACCCCCTAACCAAATTTTGTTAGAAAATGGGAAACACCTTATTTAACAAGCAATGCAACAGTTTGGCTCGTAGATATATATTGTCATCTTTAGTAGACATATCAAAAATATATTCTAAAACTCTACCTACAACTATAGGGAACTCCACCTATGCAACCAAATACTATTCTCAAAGATATTAATTCATTCATACTATAGTGATAATTGTAGTTGCCAATTGCATTGGTTTGTCATGGCATTCCAAGAGACCACATTTGTTTGAGACATTTTTTCAAATAGTTCATTACCTTGTCTATGAAAGCATATTAGTAAGCATAATAGTAAGCAACAACATAGACAAGGCAGTGAATAGTTTGAAAAATGCCTCAAAGAAATGTGGTTTCATGGTGATTGGAATTGCCATGAAAATCCATAGACAAGGAAATGAACTGTTTGTAAGTATGATTGTTTATCTATGGCTTTCCATTGTGTTTTGGTAGACATATACTCACCTCACACTGTTTTTTCCAACTTGCAATCATATAACACATGTATATGGTTGTTGGAAAACATTGTATGTTTATTATCAAAGTATAATAGTAGATCTGGATTGTCATGGCATTCCAATACCAAGGTGATTGGAATGACATGACAAGCCATAAAAAAGGTAATGAACTGTTTCTATGTATGATTGCTTATCTATGGCATGCCATTATGTTTTGGCAGACATATACTCACCTCACACTGTGTTTTCCAACTTGCAATCACACTATCCATTAATATGGTTTTTGTAAAACATTGTGTGTTTACTATCAAAGCATAATAGTAAATCTAGATTATCATGGCATTCCAACACAATGTGGATTGGAATGCCATGACAAGCCATAGACAAGGAAATGAACCGATTCTATGTATGATTTCTTATCTATGGGTTGCCATTGTGTTTTGGAAGACATATACTAACCTCACACTGTGTTTTCCAACTTGCAATCATATTGTGCATGTATATGCTTGTTGGAAAGCATTTGGTGTTTACTATAAAAGCATAATAGTAAATATGGATTGTCATGGCATTGCAACACCATGGTGATTGGAATGCCATGACAAGCCGTAGACAAGGAAATGAATTGTTTCTATGTATGATTGCTTATCTATGGGTTGCCACTGTGTTTTGGAAAACATATACTCACCTCACACTATGTTTTCCAACTTGCAATCATATTGTGCATGTATATACTTGTTGGAAAACATTGGGTGTTTACTATCAAATCATAATAGTAAATATGGATTGTCATGGCATTGCAACACCATGGTGATCAGAATGCCATGACAAGCCATAGACAAGGCAATGAATTGTTTCTATTACTTGTCTATGGCTTGTCATGGCATTCCAAGACCATCATGTTGGAATGCAATGACAATCCCTATTTAAAATTACGCTTTGATAGATTTTTTCAACAATCCATATTTACTATTTAGCCATGGTGTTGGAAGCCATGAAAATCCATATTTACTATTATGCTTTGATAGATTTTTTGCAAGAATGCATAGCTTGTTCATAAGAATCTATTGTAGGCTTTGAGCCATAGCAGCAAGGCAGTGAACTGTTTGATAAAATGCTTTGGTAGACATGTATGAAAAATGTGGTAGCATAGTGAATTGTTTGATAAAATGCCTCAAAGAAATGTGGTCTCATGGTGATGGAATGCCATGACAATCCATATTGCTACCTTGCTGCTATATGGATTGTCATGTCATTCCATCACCACAAGACCACATTTATTTGAGGCATTTTATCAAACAGTTCACTATGCTACCACATTTTTCATACATGTCTACCAAAGCATTTTATCAAACAATTCACTACCTTGCTTCTATGGCTAAAAGAATACAATAGGTTCTTTTGAACAAGATACACATGCTTGCAAAAAATCTATCAAAGCATAATAGTAAGCAACAACATAGACAAGGCAGTGAACTGTTTGATAAAATGCCTAAAAGAAATGTGCCCACATGGTGATGGAATGCCATGACAATCCATATTGCTACATTGCTGCTATATGGATTGTCATGGCATTCCATCACCATGAGACCACATTTCTTTGAGGCATTTTATGAAATAGTTCATTTCCTTGTCTATGCTACCACATTTTTCATACATGTATACCAAAGCATTTAATCAAACAGTTTAGTATCTTGTTGCTATGGCTAAAAGCCTAAAACAAGTGCTTTTGAACAAGCTACGGATGCTTGCAAAACATCTATCAAAGAATAATAGTAAAATATTGAACATAGTAAACCTATCAATGATAGTCCAAAAATTCGATCACATGAACTCAATCAGGTACCCCTTAAAGGCATTTTAATTACACTCAAGCATAGAGTAGTCATCATGATAATGGGCAGTTTCTGAAACTTTAAAGGTTAAAAGTGAATAAGGAGAAGCCTATATTACTGAGATTGAGACTTTTGGACAAGCATATGAAGATACACAAATTGAAAACCAGTGATTGCTTCAATAGGTTATAGATAGATGGTTATAATAGCAACCTAGTATATGAGAAGGGGCATGAATCAATCATGGACAGTGATAAATTCATGAAGTAGCCAAGAGTTGTGGTGAAGTAGAAGGTAGAGCAGACCTATGACAGTGGTATGTAATGAATAGTCATCATAAGGACAAAAAGGAAAAATTTATTAAAGGAAACCTTTGACTATCTCTGACAGTCCCTTATGATGATAACCATGAAAAGAGGACATGCATTGCTTCCTAGGGTAGTCCTATCAATGAAATTCATTATGGAAGTCAAAAGCACAAAATTTTATTAGACAATAAAGCCAAGGACAGTATTATCTTGAAGGTGAACATAACAAAAAGAAATTATTGATGGAGTAACAACCTTAAGGACAGTCATGACAAGCACTCTTCATCATCAAAGGTGTATGGTTAATGAGATGAAAAGAGTAAATTTCTATGCAATATCAAAGTATGAAAATGGAAAGTCGGACCTATGATAATGGTGTCATATGACTATTGAAAATGTATTATTTTTATAATAACAAAAGTAGCAGTCAAATAATGATGTTGCCAGTCCCTACAAAGGAAGCTAGGGTAGAGTTTGAGAAGGCATTAGGTGAGGTTTAAAAGAATAGTTAAGAGACAAAAAAATCATAATGGTTGGCTATCAAAATCAACACGACATTCACCATTCTCAAGGAAAAAAAGGAGCAAATTAAATGTAAGCATGGGATAGTCATTCCAAAAGGATTAGCACCATGATCAAGGATAATCATTCATTGGAAATGTTGAAAGCCAAATAGGAAGCAATGCAAAAGTTTGATACGATACAATGATATGGATGAATAGGTATGTCAATGTTCAAGAGTGAAATGATAGAGTATAAAGAAGGAAGGAGATGGAGGAATACTGCAACACAAACATAAAACAATGGTTTTGAGAAGAACAGTGTCATGATGCATATAAAGAGGTTTGTTATATGACAGAAAACCTTAGGGAAAATGAAATGGGGATGATAAGTCATAAGAAAAAGACATATGATAGTAAAAGTGGCATGAACATCCATAAAAGCATTATATAAAATCAAATTTTATCAACGGTTGCATTTACAAGTGCCCTGGTAGACTATTGGAGTAAGTAGTAGGGACGGTACTACATATGTTATTGACTTGCTAAGTCGGTTAAGCCAAGGAGTAGGGTCAATTTTTTATGAGTTTAAAAACCTCAAGACACAACTAAAGTGTCTTTCCACCGGTTACAGTAAGTCACCAACAAAATACAACAAAAGGTAAACCTGTTATAAAATTTGCATAATGAACCTCATATAGGGTTTAAGAACAAACTTGCAAGCAATGAAAGAACCCAAAACAACTTCAAACAAACTCAATGGGCTTGAAAACATGTAATTGATTTGTAGCCTTTGATTCTAACCATATACCTTTGATGCAAAATATTATACTTTTGACATTGGTTTAGATCCTTGTAGAAGCATGAAGATCTCATCAACAAACACCAATCATGTCTCTATGCCAAAAACCTATCCACTTAATACTTTTGAGTCACAACATCAAAATGTATTAGTCATTAACAATAAAATGTGAATGATGAATGTGCAATGAGTACTTGTTCAATACCTCTGACTTTGTCATGAAACAACTCTGTCAAACTTTTGCAACAACTATCAATACCTTTTGTACCAACACCATGTGAACAAGTAATGAATGAACAACAAGGACTTTGACATGAATATCAACAACCACTTTGGCTGTAGATCACCAAATGAATGAATAATCTCTTTGAAACCAATCCATGACAACACAATGAAGCAACTCACTCTGCATGTAGTTGGCATCAAACACCTTTTGCATTACCAACTCCATTTGCCTTTGACATCAATGACAAACAACATCAACATAGAAATGTATGAAAAATGTTGAAGTATACATAACGAATGCAGTCTGTTTGATGGAATTCCACAAAGGGTTGTAGTCATGCCTCATATTTGAAGATAGTTCAAGGAAATACCCAAATATGGTAGAATCTGAAAGTTAATGACCAATAAGTTGCGAAGGTGTTAATCATGTCAAGAATACAATTGCTAACCTTCTAATAGACAAGGTAGATAGTCACTATTGGTGGAAATTAAGGTGTCTTGACAGTGAGACGAGATGACTTATATGTCATCCCTAAGACCTTGAATGAGGGATGAGAATTTTTAAAAGTGTTCTATAAACCTAATCATAGTCAATAGATTTGCTATGAAGGTTAGGGTAGCAACTTATAGCTAACAAATGAAGAATGATCATAAATAGAATGATTTCTCTATGCCATATGGAAGATAAATATATGAAACATGCTCCATTATCATGTGCCAACAATTTGAAAAAAAAGATAAGTTAAGAGCATCTAGAAAGCATGTAGGAGCGGATTATGGAACAGTCAAGGTAGTTTGGTAGAAGTTGGGACATCAATCAGCAGTTTGAGCTTTCTAAGGGAAATGTAGAAGCATCTAGGGGCAATTCAACTTCTCCCACAAATCTAGAAGCCTCATCACCAACTAGAGCACATTTCAATGAGCTGAAGAGATTAAGCCAAACAAGGAAGCTTCTTTGGCATGCAAAGGAATTTGGCCTAATTTCAGCCTTCTAACTTAGTCAAAAATACTTCATATATGCTCTCCTATGGTTGGGATTATATATAGGACCCCCAATCTAGAACTTTAACTTAGCTCTTTCATATTTTTTAGTTGCTACAAGTAGAAAACAACATTGTAACTCATACATTTTTCAATCACAACAAGTAAGAACACTTTTCAAGCAAGAAGAGACATATTTCAGACTTCTATATGAACAAGTTAACACTTGAGATCTGTGAGCACCAATTGTAAACCTCAATTGTGTCTAAGAGCTAGAAGATAATGCATGCATGAAATGAAGCAAACTCACCTTGAACATAGACTCTTAATATGGTTGTTTCCCTCAGACTTTGATTACATAACTTTGATATTTCCTTGATATTGATCTTGATATGGTATGGTTTCAATCTTGATATGATAGATGAAGGTATGTTTGAGCTATAGATAGATAATGATATGCAATATTTAGAAATATGAATTACCTAGGTGGACGCAAATAAGAAAGGAATGTGACACATTGATTAGATGCAAGCAAAGCATATAAATGGCTTATGAAAAGTATTTGATATGGGAGGAAAGGATATGAAAGGTTGGATATGGAAATAAATGGAATGAAAAGGATTCTAAGTGATCATTTTTGAGTTGTAGATAGAAAATGATATGCAAGATTTAGAAATATGAATGACCTAGGTGGATGCAAAGAAGAAAGGAATGTAACACATTGATTAGATGCAAGAAAAGAATATAAATGGCTTATGAAATGTATTTGATATGGGAGGAAAGGATATGAAAGGTTGGATATGGAAATGAATGGAATGGAAAGGCTATGAAGTGATAATTTGTTTCATCATAGAGTGGAATGAATCCCCCTTTGTTATTGGTTATTCCTTTTGTAATCATCATAGGACAAACTGAATTGATACACACACACAAGAAAGACTCATGCCCCATTCCTCACTCTCCTTTATACACAACAAGGTGTAGAGATCCTCATGAAAGACTCATGAAAATTGCAAA
Source organism: Sequoia sempervirens (assembly GCA_007258455.2). Classification (NCBI taxonomy): domain Eukaryota; kingdom Viridiplantae; phylum Streptophyta; class Pinopsida; order Cupressales; family Cupressaceae; genus Sequoia; species Sequoia sempervirens. Next base: position 693,869,043 of record VDFB02058242.1, on the reverse strand, counting down.
TGCTAATGCATATGATAAGGACTAGTGCAAAAAATAGCTGCAGGATGGAAAACATAGTGGGTTGTGACTCACTAAAGCCCAATGTTTTAGAATGTTAAAGATTTTATGGTTTTTTTAAATGTGTTGCTCATAACAATGATAATGCAATGATAAATAAACATTTAAATGATAATGATAAACAAGATCTTATTCATTAATCAAGCTAAAAACCAAAGGAGATATGGATGGATAAGGATCAATGATATGGGTTAATGATAGGACATGTAAGGATACACCCTATATGGAGGATGAAGATAGATGGATCAAGATGTGGAATGCTATGGGTGGAGGGAACCAATGAAAAGGGAACCCAAAATGTTTGCTCTTATACAAAGGATAAATAGATGACCTATGGAGGACTCCAAAGATGGCATGTCAAAGTAATAACATGCCCCCATGCTAAGATGTATGACAAGTTATAATGACATGAGATGGATATGGAAGATAGGTGGATATGAAAGGAAACATGAGATGGATGACAAGTGATATGGAGGATGGAAGACACAAATGGTATAAAGCATGCATTAGATACTTGTTCTTGCTATTTTTCCCCAATACTTTATGGAAGATCAAAGGAAGGTGGATGGATAAAGTGGATAGCATGGAATATAAATGAAGGAATATGATGGCTAAGTGAAAATAGGATAATCAATAATGTATCGTACGAATGGAAAATTCTTGGCCCCAAATGTACAAGCAAGGGTATGTGGATGGATGTGAAAGCTAGCGGATATGAATGGATATGAATGGCCATGGGAATGGAAGTTGATGAAGGTGTATGGATATGAATGGAGGACTCAAGTGTCTCTTTGCGGAAGATTTTACCCCACTGAATAAATGTTTCTTATAGACCATGGCTAACATGTTCCCACTTAAAGACGTTGGTAGGAAAATTGGTAAAGATAATGGAATGGATAGGGGTAGGCAAAAGGGGGTTAAGGATTCACACAAAGGATTGGATTAAAGGTATGGAATGAGGGATGAAGGTTGGATGGAAGTATGGAATGGAGTCATTATGATGGAATATGGGCAAGAAAAACTTTGGCACACACCTTGAAGGGTGGTGAAAGTTGAAGGATCGAGAGTGGGTTGGGATAATAAACTTGGGCATATAAGGACCCAAAACGGATTTGGAGGACAAGGAAAGACTTCTAATTGGCTTATGAGATGGACTATTCTTAGATGGAGGAATGGATGATGGTGGAATAATGGAGTCTTTTGAATTAGCAAGTTGGGATACCAATTTTGATTTTTTATTTGAATGGATGGATTCTTTTGCTTTCTTTGGAACCCACATTGTTTTCACTTTTTATTTTTCTTTATATCCTTTTGATTTTTTCTTAATTGGTGCCTTCCATTTTCTTGGAAATTTTTTTCTTTTGATTTTGGAGCATATTTTTCTTTATTTTGGCATGTATTTTTAGTGAGACATTATGATATTTAGGTTTTTGTGGATTCTTCAATCTATGCATTTCTTGTTTGGTATCCTAATTGCTTGGATAGGCCATAGAGGGATTTTATGATAAAAGAGGATTTTGAAGTGGAAGGTGTTGGAAGGAATTCAAGGGTACGTGCCTTTGTCATTCTTGAAAGGGCACGTAAGGATATGCATTAGGAACATATGGGCCCAAGATGGATGGAAGGGTTGATGGATAGGGACCAATAATAGATGGTAAAGATGATGGAGGAGGTGGACGTATTGATCTAAAGGGAGGTCTTTTGTGTTTGAAAGAGCTACCAATGTCTTGAGAAGGAGGTATGTAGCCAAGGCCATAAGAATTTAGATGTGTTTTAATATTAGGGTCTTCAAGTAAATGGAACTCATGAAGGCGTGTAGTATTGTAGGAGAAAACCAGCTTTTATAAAGGTGGATGAACCAAGCTTATGTGTTTGTGGTTCATGAATGGGATCTTGTAACATATTAGGATTATCATGTGATGTGAGGAAAATTCTTATACCTTGGGGGTCTTGACTTTATTGAATGGATGGAAATATTTATTGTATGAATTTATGGACTACAATTATGGTAGGGAGTTGAGAGACTTGAATCATGAGATGGTATGGCATCATGACATGGAATGGAATGATGAGATGGAATGGGATCATGAGAGGGAGTACTTTGATCTTCACATAAAGGGGGATCTATGATGTCATGCTTTGGTTCAATGAGGCCAAGTGAGTGACATGGTTGACTTTCTATAGGTGCTATGAAGGTGGGAAAACACAAAATGGATGAGGTGGATAAACATGGGATGGATGAGGTGAAAGCGGGTGGAACTAGAAGACTAGGACTATTATTTTGTCAAATAGATTTTTGCACCGGGTATTGTATTCCTTTCAAGGTGACTTTTGGTGTTCCTTTGGTGAAATAGGATGTATAGGTGTTGGTTGAACATGGCAGAAATTTTGGTTTCCCTTGTCAATGGAGGAAAAGGATGACATGGAGGGTGACATGAGTTGGGTATAATTTTTAATGGTATGAGTTGGAGAAATTCAAAAAGATGTTGAGGTATGAGATGTAAGATGGAGGATATGTTAGGGTCATCTTGATCCATGGTTTTAGGTAGGTTTATGTTTTTTCTTGCTTGATTAAGATTTAGATCTTGAATACAACATCCCACTACAAAAGATCATACACACCTCCAAGCATATATACATTCTAATCAACTATGGTCTTCAAACATATTGTTGGATGTTTGATAAATGCACAAACACAAATAATCTATTTGATAGTGAAACAACTTGCTGCAATGAGCACTTTTTGTTATGTACACTATAACAATGTATTGAAGTCCACCTTCATGTTGCAGTCTAGAAAACACAGTGGGTTGTGACTCATTTCTCAATTCCTATTCTATAGACTGTAACAAAAAAATGTATATAAGTCCACCTTCATATTGCAGGCTAGAAAACATAGTGGGTTGTGACTCACTTCTCAATTCCTATTCTATAGACTATAACAAAACAATGTATTGAAGTTCACCTTCATATTTTATAACAACCCTTGGTTTGAGTAAACATTGCATTTGAATATCTCCATATGTTTGGAACATAAAATGCACATAATAGTTGCAGGTTGGAAAACACACAGGGTCTTGACTCACTTCTCAATTATTGTTAAATGCTTAATGGTGTAGAGTTCAGGGTGGAGTTGCAGTGTGGGGGATACATAAAAATAACTAGATGGAGGTGAGGGTTGAATAACTAATTGGTTTGTTGCATTTAGAGGGTTATGGAAGAGTATGTGGGATGTAGGTTGTATGGCACGCAGTGTTTTCCAACATGCAATTATACATAGACAGTATGGTTGTAATGAAACTCTTGTGTTTTTTAGACATTAATAATTTAATGAAAGTCACCTACAAAATTTATAACAACTCTTGGGTGGACAAAATTTTGGGTTTCAATATCGTCATATAAAGGTAAAAGATAATGCACTGAATAATTGCAGGTTGGAAAACACAGTGTGGGATCGCAATAGATGCTTTTATGAATCTTGTATTTCCTTTTTATGGTCAGAAAGTTGAGGAACACATGTATTGTGATGTTCTCCTATTGTTAACGCTTCAAGCTTGCAGATTTGTAGCCTTTTTTTGTCCTCGCTTGTCACTTCTACTAGTAAGAAGACCACTTGGTTGAAAAACGTCCCCTTTGCAACATCTAAATTGCTACAAACTCATGCACTATGAAATACAACTTGCATAGCTAGTTCAATTTCATCTTCATATGCAACAAGAGATAGTGGCAGCCTTGCATTTCCATTGCTCACCAATTTGGCTAGTGATTGTTGAGTTGCTGAGGAAATGGTATGGGATTCGATTTTGTTTGAAGGGATAATTGTTACTCATGTATGCAGATGTCCTATTTGAAGTGGGAGCTTTCCTATCTGTTTGGTATCCACTACCGCATTACACAAATTCCCTCCTCCACCAACCTCCAATCAATGCATCTATTGTTGTGGCATCTTAAACTTTTGTCAGTTGTGCAACAACACCTTTGACTTTTGACCTATCAGTTGTGCAATAACACCTTTGAATTTTGACCTATATTAGTTGTGCAACAACACCTTTGAATTTTAACCTATCAGTTGTGCAACAACACCTTCCATTGCTATCTTTGTTTTATCAAATTCTTGTCTTTTAGATTGCAGCTCTCTCCAAACAACATTAAGCTCCTCTTCTTTTGACCAAGACAACTTCTTGTGTTTTAATTCCTTTTCTAATTGGTTAATTTTAGGCTTTGGTTTTTTTGCTCCACTTTGAGCATTTCCAAATCTTGTTTTTGTAGTGTATTTATCATTAGAGTATGCAGATGTTTCTTTTGGAAAGCTCGTTACGAAACTTGTCTACCTTTTCAAATAAGACTTTCATGCCTCTACCTAACTGATTCTCCTTTTCTGCACTTAGATCTAGTTTTTCCTTTTCCTTATCATCCATTTCCAATTGTATTTGTTCCATGGAATTGCTAACTTCAAGAATGCTTGACTTCATTTGTTCAACTCCACTTATAGCATCATCTCTCTCTTTCTTTGCTTGCACAAATTCATATGCAATAGAAAACCTTTCAAGTTAATCCACTTCTACATTGCCATTTTCCCCTTACACACACTGCACATGCTCCTTCCTCCACTTCTCATGAGAAAGAAAAACCTCTTCAGTCAATACATTATCTATCTTGTTCACTTTGGTCTGCTTCTTCCCAAGTGTTTTTAGAGAAAATTCCTTTTTAATTACATACTTCTAGTACGTCCTCATATTTTTCACTACTAGCATGTCATAGAATTTTCATAAAAAATATTTTTGGGATTCTGTCAGATTTGTTGTAGGAAAAGGGATAGAGTTTTGAATGTATAGAATACTTTCATGTACCTTTGCAAGTGCTTTTTTCCCAACTTTGAGAGTGTATTTATGATTACATAATCCATATATTTCTTTTAACTCGTTATTTTCAACAAGTGTATTTATGATTACATAATTCATATATTTCTTTTAACAAGTTATTTGCAACAAGTGTATCTATGATTACATAATTCATATGTTTCAGATAAGAATTTCATGTATCCACCCAACTGATTCTCTTTTTCTGCACTTAGATATGGTTTTACAACAATGAGTGGGTTGCAACTTTTATAACACCCTGTGTTTTCCAATTTGTAGTTTTACAAAATAGTAATCATGTAACTAAGACCTTTTGTTTTCATAAATGTATTGTGATATTTATTTATTTTCTCAAGTAGTGGATGAATCAATAGTTGCAAGTAAATAACATTTTTTTTACATGCCCACAACACTATTTGTTATTGAATATTTTTCCCTTTTTTTGACAGTACAACTGAAAATGTTGAACTCAAGGATTCACATCAGCTAGCTTCCCAATGATGCTCAGGAAAAAAATGGAATTTCGTTCACTACATAGAGGCTGAATTTTGTTTTTAAATTCAATTTTTAGACTATGGAGAATGTGATTCGTAAGATTGACAAATTTTCGGAGCCCATGAAACCTACACTCCCCTATTCTGAGGCTGATGTAGTATGTGGGTTCCTCTCAAACTCCATGGACCTGCTCACAAACTGTACTATGGTTCACATTTTATGTGCGAATTATGTGTGGAATTCAGTGGTAAATACAACACAACTTGATTAAGCATTGCAAAGATATGATGTTAATCATGGTGTATACCCCATTGGTGGCATCTTTTCATGATTCTTTCTTGAATCATCTTCAGATATGAGGTGTGTAAAAGCAACGTTTAATAGAAACCTACAACATGAGGGTCCTCATTTTTTTGACCAAGCAATGCAATTTCATGGTCATGTAGTGGATCCATACATTGAAGAAGATATACGGGAGATGTTTCATGCCCTTCGCACACTGCTAGACCACCCCGTACCAATTCTGACAAATGATCAAAATGTTATTCAGTATCTTGGATTAGGATGCCCCTATCATTTGAATTAGGGAACAAATGTAAAGACTGGATCTGATTAGGATCCACAAAGACTAATGTTAAATGAAAAATGAAAACTTGGAATTTTATTTTGTATTACTATTTTGAAACACTAATGTTGAATGAAAGATATTTTGTATTACTCTTTAAATTATGATTTATTATTGTATTTTGTTTTGTTGTTATTTACTTGCAACTACTGATTCATCCACTACTTGAGAAAATAAATAAATATCATAGTACATTTATCAAAACAAAAGGTCTTACTTACATGAATACTGTTTTGTAAAACTACATATTGGAAAACACAGGGTGTTGTAAAAATTGCAACCCACTCACTGTTGTAAAACCATATCTAAGTGCAGAAAAAGAGAATCAGTTGGGTGGAGACATGAAAGTATTCTTTGAAATATATGAATTATAAATACACTTGTTACAAATAACTTGTTAAAAGAAACATATGAATTATGTAATCATAAATACACTTGTTACAAATAACAAGTTAAAAGAAACATATGGATTATGTAATTATAAATACACTCTCAAAGTTGGGAAAAAAGTAGTTGCAAAGGTACATGAAAGTATTCTCTATCCCTTTGCCTACAACAAATCCAATAGAATCTAAAAATATTTGTTATGAGAATTCTATGACATGATAGTAATAAAAAAATATGAGGATGTACTAGAAAGTATGTAATTAAAAAGGAATATGATCTAAAAACACTTGGGAAGAAGTAGACCAAATTGAATGAGATAAATAATGTATTGATTGAAGAGGTTGTTCCTACTGATGAGAAGTAGAGGAAGGAGCATCTGCAATATGTGCAAGGGGAAAATGGCAATGCAGAAGTGGATTAACTCAATTTTTTTTCTATTGCATATGAATTTGTGCAAGCAAAGAAAGAGAGAGATGATGCTATAAGTGGAGTTGAACAAATGAAGCCAAGCATTATTGAAGTTAGCAATTCCATGGAACAAATAAAATTGGAAATGGATGATAAGGAAAAGGAAAAACCAGATGTAAGTGCAGAAAAAGAGAATCAGTTGGGTGGAGGCATGAAAGTTTTATCTGAAAAGGAAAACAAGTTTCGTAATGAGCTTTCCAAAAGAAACATCTGCATACTCTAATGATAAAGATATTGCAAAAAAAAATAGTTGGAAATGCTCAAACTAGATCAAAACAACCGAAGACTAAAATTAACTAATTAGAAAAGGAATTAAAACACAAGAAGTTGTCATGGTCAAAAGAAGAGGAGCTTAATGTTGTTCAGAGAGAGGTGCAATCTAAAAGACAAGAATTTGATAAAACAAAGACAACAATGGAAGGTTTTTTTGCACAACTGATAGGTCAAAAGTCAAAGGTGTTGTTGCACAACTAATAAAGGTCAAAATTCAAAGGTGTTGTTGCACAACTGATAGGTCAAAAGTCAAAGGTGTTGCTGCATAATTGATAAAAGTTTAAGATGCCATAACAATAGTTGCATTGGAGGTTGGTGGAGGAGGGAATTTGTGTAATGCAGTAGTGGATACAAAACAAACAAGAAAGCACCCACTTCAAATAGGACATCTACATACAGGAGTAACGATTATCCCTTTAAACAAAATCAAAGCCCATACCATTTCCTCAACAACTCAAAAATCACCAACCAAATTGGTGAGAAATGGAAACGCAAGGCTGCCACTATCTCTTGTTGCATATGAAGATGAAATTGAACCAGCTATGCAATTTGTATTTCGTAGTGCATGAGTTTGCAGCAATTCAGATGTTGCAAAGGGGACGTTTTTTAGCCAAGTGGTCTTCTTATTGGTGAAAGTCACAGGAGAGGAGGTGAATTGTATGGGCTTGGATTTTGTTTAAAGGGATAATCGTTACTCATGTATGTAGATGTCCTATTTGAAGTGGGAGCTTTCTTATTTGTTTTGTATCCACTATCACATTACACAAATTCCCTCCTCTACCGACCTCCAATGCAGCTATTGTTGTGGCATCTTAAACTTTTATAAGTTGTGCAACAACACCTTTGACTTTTGACCCATCAAAATGCTTTGCAAGACCATTATAGGTAAGTTGAACATTTCCTGCAACTATTTTGTGCATTTTCTGTAAAGGTTTGTTATAAAATATGGAGGTGAACTTCAATACATTGTTTTGTTATAGTCTACATTAACAGAAAGTGGTCATTGAACAAGATTTGAGAAGTGAGTCACAACCCTGTGTGTTTTCCATCCTGCAACTATTATGTGCATTTTCTATTTGAAACATATGATGATATTAAAATTGAATGTTTGTTGCAAGTAACGGTTGTTAAAAAATATGAAGGTGAAATTCAATACATTATTTTTTTATAGTCTGCATAACAGAAAGTACTCATTGAACAAGAATTGAGAAGTGATTCACAACTCTATGTGTTTACCATTTCCTACAACTATTTTGTGCATTTTCTTGTTATAAAATGTGAAGGTGGAATTCAGTACATTGTTTTGTTATAGTTTGTATAACATAAAGTGGTCATTGAACAAGATTTGAGAAGTGAGTCACAACCCTATGTGTTTTCCATCTTGCATCTATTATGTGCATTTTCTATTCGAAACGTATGACAATATTGAAATGGAATGTTTGTTGCAAGTAAGGGTTGTTATAAAATATGAAGGTGAACTTCAATACATTGTTTTGTTACAGTCTGCATAATAGAAAGTGCTCATTGAACACGAATTGAGAAGTGAGTCACAACTCTGCAAGTTTTCGATCCTACAACTTTATTGTGCATTTTTTGTTCCAAACATATGGAGATATTCAAATGCAATGTTTGTTGAAAGTAAGGGTTGTTATAAAATATGAAGGTGAACTTCAATGCATTGTTTTGTTATAGTCTGCATAACAGAAAGTGGTCATTGAACAAGAATTGAGATGTGAGTAAACCCTGCATGTTTTCCATCCTACAACTATTGTGTGCATTTTCTGTTGGAAACATATGATGATATTGAAATGGAATGTTTGCTACAATAAGGGTTGTTATAAAATATTAAGGTGAACTTCAATACATTGTTTTGTTACAGTATTTATAACAAAAAGTTCTCATTGAAAGAAAATTGAGAAGTGAGTCGCAACCCTATGTGTTTTCCATCTATAACTTTTTTGTGCATTTTTTGTTCCAAACGTATGTAGATATTCAAATGCAATGTTTACTCAAACCAAGGGTTGTTGTAAAATATGAAGGTGAACTTCAATGCATTATTTTGTTGCAGTCTTCATAACAATAAGTGGTCATTGAACAAGAATTGGGAAGTGAGTCACAACCTACGTGTTTTCCATCCTGCAACTTTTTTGTGCATTTTATTTTCGAAACGTATGACGATATTGAAATGGAATGTTTGTTGCAAGTAAGGGTTGTTAAAAAATATGAAGGTGAAATTAAATATATTGTTTTGTTGCATTCTACATAATAGAAAGTGTTCATTGAACAAGAATTGAGAAGTGAGTCACAACCGTGTGTGTTTTCCATCCTGCAACTATTATGTGCACTTTTTTTTGGAAATGTACAACGATATTGAAATGGAATGTTTGCTACAAGTAAGGGTTGTTATAAAATATGAAGGTGAACTTCAATACATTGTTTTGTTACAATATACATAATAGAAAGTGCTCATTGAACAAGAATTGAGAAGTGGGTCACAACCCTGTGTATTTTCCATCCTGCAACTATTATGTGCATTTTTTGTTCCAAACATATGACGATATTGAAATGGAATGTTTATTGAAAGTAAGGGTTGTTATAAAATATGAAGTCAAACTTCAATACATTGTTTTGTTACAGTCTACATAACAGAAAGTGCTCATTGAATAAGAAATTAGAAATGAGTCACAACCCTATGTGTTTTCCATTTTCTGCAACTTTTTTGTGCATTTTATGTTCAAAACTTATGATGATATTGAAATGAAATGTTTACTAAAAGTAGGGTTGTTATAAAATATGAAGGTGAACTTCAATACATTGTTTTGTTACAGTCTGCATAACAAAAAGTGCTCATTGAATAAAAGTTGAGAAGTGAGTCATAGCCCTATGTGTTTTCCATTTCCTGTAAATTTTTTGTTCATTTTATGTTGGAAACATATGATGCTATTGAAATGGAATGTTTGGTGAAAGTAACGGTTGTTATAAAATATGAAGGTGAACTTCAATACATTGTTTTGTTATAGTCTACATAACAGAAAGTGCTCATTGAACAAGAATTGAGAAGTGAGTCACAACTCTATGTGTTTTCCATCTTGCAACTATTATGTGCATTTTTTATTCCAAACGTATGATGATATTGAAATAGAATATTTGTTGAAAGTAAGGGTTGTTATAAAATATGAAGCTGAACTTGAATACATTGTTTTGTTATAGTCTACATAACTTAAAGTGTTCATTGCATGTGCTTACATTTTTAAGTAAGTTTGACATAAATAATAATACTTGAGGTGGTGTTTCCTACGATTATTTGATGGAATTTGACATTGTTTATAATAAAATTTTACATGGCAACAAAAAGTGTCATGAAGTTTGCAAGAACATAGTCTTTTTATTTTTAATTAAGAGGGGTAAACGCTTTTGATCCAGAGCTATGAACTGGTGAGGTCACAGATAGGGGACCTCATCCCTAATATAAATATTCAAAAACTATGCCTAAAAGGGATTCGAGCCTTGATGGCAAGATTAACAATACAACTTAACAATCGCACCTTGCCATTATTGGCAGAAGACCGTAGTCTTCAAACATACCAAAATAATGTAATTCCACACCATAATTTTTCAATAATTACATGATCAAAGATAATGTAATTCCACACCATAATTTTTCAATAATTACATGATCAAAGATAATGTAATTCCACACCATAATTGTTCAATAATTACATGATCAAAGATAATGTAATTCCACACCATAATTGTTCAATAATCACATGATCAAAGACCGAATGGAAAATGACTATTCTCAGCCTCTCTCATCCTCTCCTGTAGTGCCTTTTATGTGCAATTGAGGAGATGCTTAGATAAAATCTTATAGGCTTCTTTGGGTCCTTAGCATTGACGGTGGGGTGATTCCACTTGAACGGATCCTCGTTGTTGTATGTGTAACAAGAGGGTTTGGGGAAGCCTCTGCTTTGACCATTGCACTTTCAACACCTTCAACTTGTAACAAACCCACCAATATAAATGACTACATTCAAAAATTAACGTATGGATATAAGGAAAAGGAAACATCAAATCTAAGCACAGAGAAAAAGAATCAGTAGGGAGACAAATGAAAATCTTATCTAAAAATGTAGAAAACTTTCATAACACATTTATATATACAGAATGCAATCATTTATATGTATCTATAGAGGATAAATACAATTGGAAATAGATGAGATGGAAAAGGAAAAATCAGACAAACTAAGAAACATCGACAATAAGGTCAAGGCCCGATTTTATTGCTTCTTTGATAGAAATTGAAGGAAATTCAAAAATTAAGTAGGCTAGTGTCAAGAATCAATAAAATCGAACCTTGAACTTATTGAAGACATTTCTTCACACCCGCCACTTCCTTGTTCATCCTTTCCCTATAACGTGAAGAATGTTAACATCACATAAAATTCAAATGCATGCAACCAATTCATTCAAAATATGAAAATACACGTTCAAAAGCAGATTTCAAAATTACCCTTTCTTCCACTTTCTTCCTCTGAAAGTACCAAGGATAGTGTGTTTCCAATATATTGTCAAAATTAGCATATTTGTAACAAAGATTAAATTTTCTAAATGAAATCACAAAGACACTCTAAAAGTTGAGCAAAAAGCAACTGCAACAGCACATAAAAGTATTCAAGATATTGAAAACTCTATCCAAGAAACAAGGCCAAGAGGTTCAAGGCTCGATTTTTCCGCTTCCTTGCCAGAAATTGAGAAATTGGAAACCCGTCATCCTATTACATCAATGTAGTAGGATAACGATTTTCCTATTTCTCAAGATTTCTACCCAAGAAAATGATCTCCTCCCCAGGCACCCTTTCTTCTTACTGTCCTGTTGAGGCACATTTTCCTATCCCAAATGGACACTAACTTGCTCGCGCCCACCACTTCCTTGTCCATCCTTGCCCTGTAATGAAAGGAATGTAAATGTCACATCAAATTCAAATAAATGCAACCAATTCATTCAAAATATCAAAATACACGTTAAAAAGTAGATTTCAAAATTACCCTTTCTCTCGCTTTCTTTCTCTTTCCCTTTTAAAGTACGCATCTGTGGTTGCCTATAATATGTAAAAAATTTGCAAGTGTTACGAGATAGTTAAAGTTCCAAAATTTATTGCACCATATGTTGTAAGCAAGCATATATTTTTTCAATCATAAGAAACAAAATTTTAAGGTGGATTTCCTTACATTCTTGGTGCATAGGAAACAAAAACTTTTCACAAGCAAATAAATGATAGGGGATAATGTGTTTTCCAACACTGTAAATAATGTGAGATTTTTTTGTTGTTGCAATCAAATGAAGACAGTGAAATTATATTTTTACTGTTACAAATAACATTTAGTACGATTATTCATTTGAAAGTATCCATGATGAGAAAAATAGTTGACCTCAAACAATTTAATTGTCAACCTTTTTCTTTCGTTTATAAGCAAACTACCATAAACAATAAGACTCCAGGTGGCATTGACTACAGGTATATTTCATATTAACATAAATAGAATGCACATTATAAAAACATAGTCGAATGACTATTTTTATAGTTTGCATAACATAAAGTGCTCATTGAACAAGAATTCAGAAGTGAGTCACAACCCTGTATGTTTTCCATTTCCTGCAACTTTTTTGTGCATTTTTTGTTCCAAACGTATATGACGATAGTGAAATGGAATGCTTGCTAAAAGTAAGGGTTGTTATAAAATATGAAGGTGAACTCCAATACATTATTTTGTTACAGTCTGCATAACAGAAAGTTCTCATTGAACAAGAATTGAGAAGTGAGTCACAACCCTATGTGTTTTCCATCCTACAACTATTATGTGCATTTTTTGTTCCAAACATATGACGATATTGAAATGGAATGTTTGTTGAAAGTAAGGGTTGTTGAATACATTCATATTGTCAATATAATTTTTGGTGGGGGATACACAAAATTATCCAAAATCAACTGAGGTGTCACCAACCAATGGACTCTCACTGTGTAAGTAACCAAAACATTTTCATTACATTCATATTGTCTATGTGTAATTGCAGGTTCAAAAACATTGGGTGTTATGAAACTTGTAACTCAAATACTATTTTCCAACCCTTTACAAGTAACAAACCAATTGGTTACTCACCCCTTATGTGAATTTTGATAGTCTTATATATCCCCGACCTACTACTCCCTACAGAATGAAAAAACCTAGAACATAGAGTGTTTTCCAAGAACAATACTTGTTACAATTTAAAACACATGTTTTAATCACATCAATGCCCTTCCCTCCCATAGTGAATGGGTAGCTTCTCACACAAGGAAAAAAAAATTCGATGTAGTATGATGTGATGGGACACCTCCTCGCTTTCCTCACCATGACGTTTCCTCTCATTTGTCAGTTTCATCACTTTTATCATCCATCTTGGTGGGCCCTGCACTATGTCATCTCATCATGTTATGTATGTTTCTATGTATATTGTTATGTATGTTTTTATGCATTTTTGTATGTACATAGGTGCATTTTTTCAAGAGATTAGTTGCGTCCATACAATATTTTAAAACATCATGTGGGTTGAAGGTTTCATAAATCATGCACTCACATCCCACTGTGTTTTCCAACATTTAATCATATAGAGTGTTAATGGTTGTTGGAAAAAATTGGGTGTTTAAAAAATACTTCCTTTCATTGCATTCCTACGGTCTAAATAACAAAATATTTTCAAGACATTCATATTGTTGTATAAAATTCCAGGTTGCAAAACATTGGTTTTTTGAAATATGCAACCCACACAATGCTTTAAAACCCTTTACAAGTGACAATCCAATTGGTTACAAACCCCTCAGCTTAATTCCATTGTTTTTTCGTCTCCCCCACCTAATCTCCAGCCTTTCACTTTCAACCTACAGAATGAGAAAACCCACAACACAGTGTTTTCCAATAATAGTACTTCTTACATATTAAAACACATGTCTTAATTACGTCAACTCCCCTTCCTGTTGGCACTAAAAGGATAGCTTCTCGCACAAGGAAAAGAACGTCGACATCATTCAAATCAATGCAAAAACCAACCTAACAACACTATTAGGGGAGAAGCTAAAGTGTAGACAAAACACACCTATGTATGTAACATTATATCATAACCCCCATCCCACGTGTTGGACAAAACGCACCAACATAAAGACTTGATAGATAGTTAGGCACCTGCCATCACATGTCTCATCGCCAGAAAAGGACTACATGGCCGGCGGGAAATGAAAAATCAATAGACAAAATGCACCTAAATGTCTCCATTTTCCACATTTTCATTTTACAGTTTGTTGGGGAGCACGGGTGACAGAATGGAGTTGCAGGCATTCGCATTTGGAGGCTGAACGAGAGTCGAGAGTCTACACTACCTAAACACATTCAACAGGTGCAAAGGCTAGCTAGAAGGTATATATATCTGTAATTTCTATATATGTCATGTTCATTAAGAAAATGGGTTTTCATTGACGAGAAAATAAAGGGTTTTCCTTGCGTAAAGGGTTTTCATTTGAAATGCAGTGATCTTTATGTTTTTTTTGTGTAAAGGGATAATTAAAAGGATGCAGTATCATCGTTCACTGCTATTTTGATCATTTCCCATGTAAACACTCACACTTCATGGAGGAAACATCCTTCATGTAAAATTTTGGGATATAATAGGCACACAATAATGTAACATTTTTTAAAAAATTCAACTGGAAATTCTTTGCATTTGCCACAGTAAACATCTCATCTATAAAAAAATCATAACTTCTTAATGCAAAATAAAATTTGGAAGTTTAACTGACCAGTACACTTGCAATTCAAGATATGATAGCTAGAATCACTTGTATTTAGTGCAGAAGCTTCACGTCTCCTAAAGCGTCCTTCTCAATCCACCTGCCCTTGTTTTCTTCAATTTTGTTTCCTCCAATATATCAACCACCTGGAAGGAAGACAAGTGTTAGTGATAGATTAAATTGGAAAATTAAAGACATTTGGTGCTACAAAGAATTATTTTTATTCCAAATTTCACCAATATAGGATTATATGTTGTGGTGAGTGAAAAATACCATTTTGTACAAATAATAGACAAACATATTAAATTATACAATGGGAATTTAATTTCCAATTTAACCTATCACTAAAACTAGTAATATATATCAACAATTATATCTGCCATTTTGCCATTATGTAGGAACTGTGAAGCACTGAACGTTCATTCAGATATAAAAAAGATTCATCTCTCCTAACATACGAAAGAGGCCATAACTTGCAATAATCAATAAGGGCATAGAAGACAGACAAGAAGGATACCATGTACCACTATCAAACTTATGTTAGATCCTATGTCTCTTAATGAACATCTAAATGACATATCGGTATCGTAACCATTGTTCAATGATATTGTAAACTGAACCATTACTTGTACAAAGAATTGACAAAATACATATTATTGCAAGAATAAAGGTTAACAAGTCAACAAAAGCCTTGGTGATATCCTTGATTGACCAAAAAATAGCAGCTAATCTACCGATAAAACACATCTATGTACATACAAAAATGTATAAAAACATACACAAAAACATACATAGAAACATACATAACATGAAAGGAAGGAAAAATAGGATGTCAGTGCAAAAAAGAGAATCGGTTGGATGGAGACATGAGAGTCCTATGTGAAAAGGTAGACAAATTTTGTAAACAACTTATTGAAAACAAAACATCTGCATTCTCTAATTAGAAAGACACTCTCAAAGCAAAGAACAATATTTGGGTTATAGGTTTCATAACACATATTATTTTCCAACATGCAATTATATATAGACAATATGCTTCTAATGAAAACCTTAAAGTTTGTAGATAGTAAGAATGCACAAAAGTTCATTCACCTTCACAATTTATAGCAACTCTTAAACAAAAAAATTGCAATTCAATTTCCTCATATGATTTAAAAATAAATGCATAATATAATTTGTAGGTTGGAAAACACAATGTGGTTCACCATTTATTTCATTCTATACATTCAAAGTTACATGGTGGAGAGCACGAGCAAGAACGTCTTGAAAATATTTTGTTAATTAGGTAGTAGGAGTGCAATGAAAGGCATTGTTTTATAAACACCCACTATTTTCCAACAACCATTAAAACTCTGAATGATTGCATGTTGGAAAACACCATGGGAGGTGAATGCATGATTTATGAAACCTCCAATCCAAACAATGTTGTAAAACCCTCTATGGACGCAACTAATCTCCTAAAAAAACACCTATGTACATACAAAAACACATAAATACATACATAACAACATACATAGAAACATACATAATTGTTACCTATTTTTCACTTCGAGCTCAAACAGGTAGAGCTGAATGAAGTTCATCATTTATAGGTACAAATTTTTTTAATGTTTTGCTAATTAGGTGTTCATTGATCATCATTGAGATCGTCTTACATATGAATCATAGTTTTATTGTGTAAACATTTAAAACAGAAAATTGAGAAAATTTGCATAGTAATGCTTTTATTCATTTTGTAAAAAATGTTGAATCCCGCACAAGCCGTGGGAGTAACTCATTTTGTTTTTTACAATCAAATTAAGGATGCATAAGAAATGGTATGCTATACAACTGAAAATAATGAAAGCATAGGGTAGAAGGTGATTCTTCATTGCCTGGGATGACGAATCGTTGACAGTTGAGGTTTTCAGTTGTGACGTCAGCTCTAGCTCCATTTCCAGCTTCAGCTCCAGTTCCAGCTCCAAAAGTATATGCAAGAAAGATAAAAAATGACGTTAGAGATGGTCTCTAAGCGATGACGAATCAAATCCTATCATATACCTATGCTACCAATAGAAATATATGATATAGTCGATCAGGCATCCATCATATGATTGTGAAAATCAAGAGGAAAAACGTAATTCAATGGAAGTTTTTAGCTTCTTTTATTTTACTAACATGTTTGTTTCGGTGTG
Organism: Sequoia sempervirens; assembly: GCA_007258455.2. Taxonomy (NCBI): domain Eukaryota; kingdom Viridiplantae; phylum Streptophyta; class Pinopsida; order Cupressales; family Cupressaceae; genus Sequoia; species Sequoia sempervirens. The sequence continues at coordinate 693,851,885 of VDFB02058242.1, read as the reverse complement.
CAAGTACAAATTCATCACGTTCATGGTTATTTTATTAGATATGTGGATAAAAACGGGCTCCCACAAGGGTTGAGCTCAACATATCAAGGAGGATATACTCACATGTTTCATACAAAGTTCATGAATGTTGATAACAGCCATTAAAAGCATCAAGCCATTAAAAGCATCAATGTTGCACTCTGTTCAGCTCTACCTTATATTTTTCACATTACATTTAAATGAAGTTTAGAGCCTCTTTGCATTGAAGAGAAACATTGGAATGTTTTCATAAATCATATCACAGTATAGGACAGATTTGCAATAATTCAATTCTCTACAGGTTCTTCAAAAGAAAAGCAGCAAATTATGGCTTAGACAACATTTAAGGGATATGCTCTTACAAAAATCTGTAGGGCGTGTAACATAATAATAATAGAAATATAATGATCAAGTTACAGTTCATGCATCAATTGCTATGAGAAGCAACAAATTTGAATGAAAGAATAACCTTTCATTGAATATGACAAAAGTTCATCTCATAAATGATTGAAGTAAACTATGATAGAACAGTCCAATATCTCATTACCAAATGTTTGACAAATGATGAGAATCAGAACAAGGCTATTGGCTAGTTAATTAAATTCCCAAAGGATTGCTATCCATATATTACAGAGAGTGCTTAACAGGTGTGCCAAGAAAAGTTCAAAGGAAGCCACTAAGGATAGAAGCTCGTGCTGAAGCAGAATTGAATGCTAATGTTGTTGCATATCAATGTGTATTACTATCTGGGTAATTCGTGAGGTATGTTCATACATAGGGAGCATCAAGCTATTTCATTGTTGAGTTGTAATAAAAGCATACAACCACAATAGCATCAAATATATCAACAAGAAGTTAAGAAGGCATTAAAATGACAGTCCTTTGGAGGCCTCACAGGACGAGAGTATTTAAGCAAGGAGTGTTGGGCCCAAAAGCATTGATAGGAATAATATGAGGAAGCAGTCATCAAATCACATTATTTGGAGATTTTTATTAATTCTTGCCTATCATAAGATGATTGCAAAAAAGAAATCCTACAGAGTTCTCAAATGCAAGTAACTTCAGATATCACAGTTTCAAATCAAGAAGATAATAGAATGGAGGTAAATAAGCATAATACAATAAAGATAATCATCGAGCTTGAGAAAAAATACAATTCTTGTTCCTTATAGAGAATGATTTTCAAAGACAGCAAGAAAGAAATAAAGAGTTTCAGAAAAATCATTAATGTTCTCTCAAGATGCAGACAAGGAATACCCAGATACAAAATAAAATCACCCAATGGAAATGTTACTGTGTTTACTTCAATCTTGATAAAAAGTCAGATTTGTCTTACCCATGTGAGGTTTTTACTCAAAGATGCAAGGATACAGTGAGACAAGAAATACCCAGATCAAAACATGTAAGTTGTAGCTAGATTCATAAGTATGCATGTATTTGTATCAGTCTCAGCTGCAAGAGCTTCAATATCATATAGATATGTAGAGCACTCAAAAGATCAATGGCAGTTAAGAGGTTAAGAAGAATTTATTTTCAATCACAAGATAGGTGCAAGGCTCGAGTTTCAGCATCAAACTGCATGAAGATTTCCAGAAATTGAAATAAGAGTTTTATGCCACAGCCATAATGTATGATAGGATTCATAAAAAGGATAGATAGAAATCACACAGAATCCCAATATCATGCAGAATGAAGGAGGAGAACAAAAGCTATAAAATAAAAAGTTTCTTTGTTTTTTTGCAAGAAATTAAAGGAAAATCAAGGATGTTACCTTCAATTTGAGCTTGTTCCCATGAAACTTCAGCTTTATTTTTGTTTTTTTTTTTCTCTCAGAAAGACTCCAACCAAGGTGTCCATGGTAGCCAAGTAACATAAAATGAAGGTAGTAAGGGGAATGCATCAAGAATTTATTATGGCCGCGGCTGTAGAAGCCATGGAAAGATTAAAAATGAAGAGGAACTAACTTACCCAGCAAGCCAAAGTGGAGATTTCGACTTCCTAGTAGAAGATTCAAGTTTTCTATGCATGAAATGGCCCAAACTTACCCAGCATGATGGCGGTTTTAGAACAAAGAGAAGACACATAATATATTAGATTTATAAATAGCCGCACCTCTTAGGCCTCAAGATCTTATTCAAATGCTCAAAAAGTTTCATATTTGAGAAAAAACAAGCTCCATATTACCTGTTATGTTCAGAATATCTCAAGAGATCATCAAAAATCGATAGGGAATGGCCAATTTCGAGCTTCAAACCCTCCATGGCGGCGGTCAGTGATTTCTTCAGGAAGCTTCTCAAGTGTGGTCGAATGGTAACAATTTAGGTTTGAATGTTGTTTTGTCCATTCGCCCTAAGTTCATTTTTGGTATTTTTGTGAATGATTTTCAATAATCATTGTGTTTCTTATGCTCCCTATGGCCATGACTTTCAAGTCAATAGGCCTAGCATGGAAGTCGACCTTCTCAATGATGAAGTTTGGTGCTTAGGTATTATGGCGAACAATTTAAGTCATTGCCAACTTATTTTAATGGTCTATGGTGGTTGAATTATACCCATGGTGATTTTTAAATGGTGAATGTTGAATGTATATTTTAAAATAGATGCCAAGTATAAAGTCGTTGAATAGGATTCAACTTTTGATTTGATATTTATCTTTTATTTTTTGTATTTACCAGTGTAAGCTAATTAATTAAATGATGGATTATAAGTCATTTAATTAATTTAGCATTTTAAAGTGCAAATAAAAGATATTATGGAATTCCATGCAGATTTGAGTAAAGTTGACTGGAAGAGTTAACTTAGAATTTTACTTCAGTTCTACATCAAATTGTCAACTAGAGATTTATCATGAGAAAGATGGACTTTAAAATGTGCATGGGTGGATTGATACAAATGAGGTGATTTTCACATGCTTTAGTCCACCTTTTCAGGGATTTCAGTTCAGTTCGAGTTGCAAATCAATTGCATGCTTTATGACTGCCACTTCGAGATTGAGTTCACTCATTTTGCATGAGTTTGAAACACATTTTTAGGGATTTTTCTACTTGTGCTCGGATTTCACTTTGGAGTTGTCTTTTTTCAATTTCAGATCACTTTCAGTGGCTTATTCATGCACTTTGAAGTGCATTCATTGTATATATTGAAAAAGTTTATCTTTTTCAATTCAGTTCTTATTTTTCCTCCTTTGTACTCTGCAAAGTGAATGATTTGTAACTCAACATTATTTTCAGATTAATACATAGCAGGTTTTACTGGTTACCCTTGGTTTTAGCATGTATTTTTTCCCTTTTTCTTCTCAATAGTGTCAGGTTTTTCCTTCAAGTGTGATTGATTTTGATCGAATTATATCATGTTTTAGCATTAAAACCTTTATTTTTCCTGTCTCAATCATAAGTATATGTATGCATTCAGTTTAATTCATAGGTCATACACTGAGTTCGTAATTTAAGAGTATTTTCTTAATTGTGAGAACACTATTCTTTTCCTTTGAAAGAAAATAGTCTTATGATCCTCTTTATGAAGCATTTATATGGGTTCAAACTGTTTAGATTTTGATGTGCAAGTTAGATATATTGAGAATCAATTGTGAACTAAACTGCTTTTTAGATCATCGTTTTTAGGTGCAAGCATCACCGTAATTAAAATTTCATAGTTCTGCAATTGAGTTAGATCTTTTTATCATTTTCCCAGCAATTCACTCGAGTATTAATTAGAAACAATTCATAGGAACAAGCCTAGAATCTGGAGGTCTAATTCCTTATAGGATACCCACAGCCCAGAATTAGTACCAATGTTTCAACAGATTGTTGAATTTCAATATTCAAGCATTCGGGTGCAATATGATTGACAACAGTTTTTGGCACGCTCGGTGGGACCTTGAATCACTTTTCAGAGCAAGATTTTTTTTACAATTCGAGCTGTTGTTTGGTATATACAACAGTTTATTCCAGCCTTTCAAAGGATTATTTTCATATACTTGGCGACTCCGTAATCAAATTTTAAAAGCAAATCAGTAGCAAACATATGATAAATATCCAGACGAGAAGAAGCTCTTCTCCATTTGAATATCTGCAGCTGTCTTTGCCAAAAAGAAAAGGAAGGACAACCAATAGAATTTCTGAAAGGCCTTTAAGAAAACTCTCGGTTTCTCCAAGTTTCAGAAAAGAACCAATTGTTTACACATCAGGGAGAGGCAGATCAAGCACAAGGCAACAAGGCTCACAGTCAACTTCACCAAGCTACTGACAATCTACCTCACCTGTACCAGTTCTGTAAGCTGCAAATTTTAGAACAGCAGCAACTCCGATGGCAAGAGTGCATGCGCTTGTACCATTCAATGGGGGCAGCCCATTGAATCTGGTTCAGCATGATGATATTCCCGTTTCAACATTAAAAAGCTTACCCTTTTTCACTGGCAAAGAGAAAACTACTACACTTGAACATATCAGAGATGTAGATTCACTCTATGGAGTTCACCACGTCACTCAAGAAAATGTCACGCTAAGGTTGCTAACAGCATCATTCAAAGGTAAAGCGCTTCAATGGTTTCGTAATTTACCAGTTAATTCAATAGCAACGTGGGATGATCTTGGAGATAAGCTGAGTAAGAAATTCTCAGACAAATCTAATCATCTATCTCTAGTTGAACAAATGACGACTATCAAGAGAGCGCCACAAGAACAGATGATGGATTTCAACTTCAGGTTTCAATGAACTTGGACAAGGATTATGATAACGGTAAGACCTACTCCTGATCACGCTTTTCTATATTATCTTAGGTCTTTAAATAGTGCTATAGCATTAATGATACAGTCTATGGGTGGGTTAACATTACCAACAACTTATGAAAATGCTATTAGAGCTAAAAATAGCCTTATACAAGTTGGTAAAATTGCCCCAAGACCCCCTATGCCAATTTTCCCAGAGGTACAGCCATATATGCCCATTCAAATACCTCCAATAGCCAGTATACCTGTTGTTCCAGCCTTAGAATTCCAAACAATACTACAAAATAATGTTGTTCCAGCAAATTCTGATTTGCAAGGTCTCAAAGATACTCAACAACACCTAATAAATGACCAACAACAAATGGCCAAGTTACTACAAACTGTGAGTAACAATTTGGTAAGTCTTAAAAACTAGGAAGGTCAAAATTTTAGGCCTAATCAGTCATCCTTTCAAGCAAATAAGCCTGCTTATCAAGCTGATTACCAGGGATAGAAGAGGAATTTCAACTTTAGGCCTAATCAACCATTTAACCAAACTGTTGCTAGCTCTTCAAAAGAGTTGATGCCAATACAGAACAACTTAGCGTAGGATTATGTTTGGTGCTATCCCTACAATCAACCTCATAATCAGGCTACTTGCATGAATGGGGTGATTAATCAAGCACTCATGGTGCAAAATAGTTATGCTGCTTCTGAACAGACAACTAAGGAGGACAATAATTAGTAAGATGAACAAACACAATAGAGTGACTTTGACGTTGCCATGATGAATTGGCAAGGAAGTGATTTTTGCGGAGTTAATCATAGGCAAAGCCAAAATCAGTCAGCCACTTCCATTGCAGCCAATACAAGGGCCAAAAAGAGAGCTTTTGATCTAAGATAGCAAGTTGTTCCTAATAAACAATAAGCAGAAAAAGAGAAACAACCTACTATTCACCAGAAAAATCAAGATTTTACAGCCCAACAGGGGCAGTTTCAGCCTTCAACAACTCAGAATGTTCATATTTTACCAAGACAGCAGCTGGACCATCAAAGAAGTAGCCTAAGGTTCAGTTCCAGCCTCAAGCAGCTCAAACAGACGTTGTTGTTCAAAAGGTACAGTCAAAGGTCAGTGCTTCTTCTTTCAATATTGTTGAACACATGAAAAAGACAACTGTTGGCATTACCATGATAGATGCATTATGCTTGCCTGGGAAAAAAGAAAGTTTGCAGGAGGATTTGGCTAAGATATCAATTTCTGATGAAGCAAATGCAGAACAGCTAAGAGTTCTTGTGAACATTCAGATCAAAAGCAAGGACAACCAACTAAAGAAGTAAAACCACCACCTTTTTATGTCAGTTTAATAATTGGTGAAAACATAGTGCATAACTGCATGATCGACATTGGAGTAAGTAGCTCAATCATGCCTAAACAGCTGGTAGACAGGTTAGGACTTGAGCATGAACCATTGACGAAAGGGGTAGTTCAGTTGGATGGTACAACTGTTAAGTCTGTAGGAGTTATTAAAAATTTGCCTCTTACACTACATGTCTATCCCAACTTTCAAATTTCACAAGACATATATGTTATTGATCTTCCACCTTATTTTTCCATTTGCCTATCTAGAGATTTCACTACAAAATTAGGCGGTTATTTGTCATCAGACTGGTCGCACATATTTTTAGGACTAGGTATGGTACTAGAGTCTCGATTAAATCAAAAACATTAACTAAAGATCATATTGAACCATATGTTCTGAACCCCATAAATGCAAACCTAGCTTTCCATGATTAGGAGGATCAATCCATGACTCTTGACCCCACTGTACCTATAAAAGGCGTACCAGACATAAATCTAGATGAGTGGGCAACCAAGAATCACGAGGTTGATCCGTTCAATCTCATAGATGAAGTAGGTTTGGGCATTTATATGGTTCGAGAACCTGATGCAATTATTCCAAATCTGGTCAAAGAAGAAAAACAAGTACAACAGATTGATCAGTTTTGGAAGCTATTTTTTGACGATTCTAGGAGTAAAATTGGTGCTGGTGGAGGAGTTGTTCTGATTTCACCTTAAGGAGACAGGTATTATTCAGCTTTTAGATTTGCTTTTAGCTGTTCTAATAATGTTGTTGAATATGAAGCATTAATACATGGTTTAGAATGGGCCAGAAAAAGGAAGATTAAGTGCTTGCAGGTGTTTGGTGATTCAGAATTAATAGTAAATCAAGTCAAAAAATATGAATTTAACAAAGAATGATTTGGTGAAATTGTGCAAACATCATGTTTGGGACTTGATTGAGGAGTTTGATGCATTTAATCTACAATCAATGCCCAGACTTTAGAATAAGCAAGCTGATAAACTTGCTGCTCTAGGGTCACAGTTTGACATTCCAACTAAAATTCACAATGTGGAGGTACAGCAGCACGTGAAGGTAGTTGTTAGACCTTCAGTACCTGATAATAATATAAGTTGGCAGATTTTTGACAATAATGAACAAATAGTTCATTTTATGATGGAAGAAGTAGAGTTTTCTGCTAGAAATCAAAAGAAATTTGATCAACAATACAGTGATCAGATTGTGCAACTCAAGTCCAACAAGCTACCAAAGGGTTTGGTGACCCTTGAATCCATCTTCAACACTGATGATCAGGTTAGAAGAGATAAATCAAGTATTACAGTAAAGCAGGAGCATTACGAGTCAATAGAGATTTTCAAGGACAAATTGCTTAAGCTTGGAAAAGTCTGCACAAAGGCAGAACAACAAGCATTTATCTTGCTTTGTCAATAATTCAGCGATATATTAGCTTGGCAGTATGGAGATTTGAAGGGTTTCAATCCTGAATTAGCTCAACATACAATTGAGCTTGAACCCAATGCAAAACTGGTAAGACAGAAGTAGAGGCCTCTGAACCTGAAGTTAGAACACCTGATGAAAACATAATTAAACAAGCTGATCGAAGGTAGCATAATATTTCCAATCAAGCACACTTCTTGGGTGTCAAATTTGGTGCCTGTCAGAAAGAAGAGTGGAGAGATAAGGCTGTGCGTTGATTTCTATGATCTAAACAGAGCTTCACTCAAAGATCACTACCCGCTGCCTTCAATGGAACAAATATTGTAGGTTGTTTCAGGATCAAAAAGGTTTTCATTGCTGGATGGGTATTTAGGTTACAACCAAATCTTGGTTAAGGAGGAAGATCAGTATAAGACAGCCTTTACCACCAAGTGGGGTACTATGGCTTACAGAAAGATGTCATTTGGACTGTCAAATATAGGAGCCACTTTTCAGAGAGCGATGGACATGGCTCTCCAAGGTTTGATTAACAAATTTTTTCTTGTTTACCTAGATGATATTACTGTTTTCTCACGTAATGTTGATGATCATTTCAGTCATCTTAGATAGATTTTCGAGAGGTGCAAAGAATATGGAATCTCTTTGAATCCAAAGAAGAGTATTTTTGTTGTTCACGAAGGTAAGCTTCTAGGTTATATTGTTTCAAAAGATGGCATTTCTATTGACCCAAAATGTATTGCAACCATTCTAGCTTTACCACTGCCCGCTCATAAAAAGGGTTTGTAGAGCTTCCTGGGAAGAATTAACTTTGTGAGGAGGTTTATTCCCAATGTTGTAGCGTTATTACAACCATTGATAGCCATGCTGAAGAAAAACATTCAATTCAGCTGGTCAAAAGAAGGAAAGAGCAGTTTTGAACAGATTAAAGAGGCACTTGCAACAACCCCTACTCTCGTAAAACTTGATTTTGATAAGGATTTCATACTGTACGTATTCAGAGGAATGGATACTATCTCCACAATGCTCTATTAGAAAAATAATGAAGGTATGGAGTAGCCCATAGCTTTCTTCAATCAAGTCTTGCATGATTATGAAACAAGATATTCATTCATTGAGAAGCATGTACTTGTTGTAGTGAGAAGTCTGAAGAAATTTAGACATATGCTATCTAATAATAAGATAAATCTGTTGGTAGTTCACCCAACAGTCAAGGAGTTTCTGTTGAATAAAGACATTAATGATAAGCGAGCAGGTTGGATAACCAAAGTCATGGAATATGACATCAGCATAAAGGTTACCAAGCTTGTTCGAGGTAAAGGACTATGCGAAAAGCTTGCAGAAAATAAAGAAAACAACAATGAAGAAGTTGTTGCAATTCTAAATAATAAAGATGAACCTGTTGTTTCAGCTGTTCCAGTTGATTGGATTCATTAGATGATCCATTACTTACATACTGGAGATTGTCCAGAAGGTTTAGAGAATTCTAAACAAAGATATTACAGGTTACAAGCAATTCCTTATGCAGAAATTGATGGTGTTCTTTATAAGAAGGATTACAATGGTGTTTTTCTCAGGTGTATTTATCCAGATCAGACTGAAAGAATTCTTGAAGAATTCCATGATGGACCTGTTGGAGGTCATTTTGCACCACGTACTACAGCTCTAAAAATTATGAAAGCAGGCTATTATTGGCTAGATCTTTTCAAAGATGCTCATACTTATGTCAGAAAATGTGCCAAATGTTCACTTTTTGCAGGAAAACAAAAGTTAGCAACCCTGCCCCTGAATCCAATTCAGGTTGAACAGCCATTCAGAAAGTGGGTACTCAATTTTATCGGTCCAATCAATCCACCCTCAAGTGCTGGGCACAGATGGATTTTAACTGCCACTGACTACTTTACGAAGTGGACTGAAGCAATTGCATTAAGAGATGCAAATGAAACATTAGTTTTAAACTTCTATCAGGATATAGTTTCCAAGTTTGGTACACCTGATTCGATTATTTCTAATAATGCTTTAGCTTTTATTGGTTTAAGAATTTCAGATTGGTCAGTAAAAAATATTATTTATCTAAACACTTCATCCAATTATTACCCCCAGAGTAATGGACAAGTTGAATCAATGAATAAGAATCTGATTAAGATCATACAAAAGACTATTGAGGATAATCAGAGGTCATGGCATGACAAGCTCAAGTTAGCCCTGTGGGTTGATAGAGTTACACCAAAACGATCAATAGGATTTTCACCTTATGTTTTGGTTTATGGAAAAGAGGCCAAACTGCCTATCTCAATTGAATTTCCAACTTTGAGTTACATCAAAGAACTTGAGTTACTTGAGGAGTAGCCAATGCAAGTTAGGCTTGCTCAATTAACGAAGGTGGAAGAAACGAGAAAAGAAGCTTATAGGAAGCTTTAGATTCATCATTCTCAAATGAAGAGGACATTTGATAAGAAAGCAACAACAAGGATCTTCAATGAGGGTGATCTAGTTTTCAAGTGGGATGAGCTCAAAAGTAGGCCTGGTAAACATACAAAGTTTGATGTCATGTGGGATGGCCCGTATGTTATTTCAGAAAAGAAAGAACACAATGCATTTTAGCTTTCAAGGCTGAATGGTGAAGTACTGCCAATCCCTGTCAATGTGATTCATTTGAAATAGTGTTATTAAGCTTTAAGCTTTCAGTTGCACATGGTAGAATAATTTTCAGTTTTGTAATGCTTTCAATAGAAATTACTGTTGTACGCATTTCATTTCGATTTTGTCATTTTCAATAAAGTGCGATTGTTGCACACAGTTTCGGATTCATCTTCAACAAAATTGCGATAGTTTCTTCGGTTTTTGTTTGATTTGAGTTACAAAGTTTTTCGAGAGGGAGGATAAGAAAAAATGGACTCCATGCCCAATGGATAAGCTACACAAGCTGATCTATGATATTTGTGAGGAAAACACTTTTCCATGGAGAGTCGCCAATTTATTTACCTATTTTTCACTTCGAGCTCAAACAGGTAGAGCTGAATGAAGTTCATCATTTACAAGTACAATTTTTTTTTATGTTTTGCTGATTAGGTGTTCATTGATCATCATTGAGATCATCTTACATATGAATCATAGTTTTATTGTGCAAACATTTAAAACAAAAAATTGAGAAAATTTGCATAGTAATGCTTTTATTCATTTTGTAAAAAATGTTGAATCCCACACAAGCCATGGGAGTAACTTATTTTGTTTTTTACAGTCAAATTAAGGATGCATAAGCAATGGTATGCTATACAACTGAAAATAATGAAAGCATAGGGTAGAAGGTGATTCGTCATTTCCTGGAATGACGAATCATTGACAGTTGAGGTTTTCAGTTGTGACGTCAGCTCTAGCTCCATTTCCAGTTTTAGCTCGAGTTCCAGCTACAAAAGTATCTATAGGAAAGATAAAAAATGACGTTAGAGATGGTCTCTAAGCGATGATGAATAAAATCCTATCATGTACCTATGCTACCAACATAAATATAGGATACAGTCGATCAGGAATCCATCAGATGATTGCAAAAATCAAGAGGAAAAACGTAATTCAATGGAAGCTTTCAGCTTCTTTTATTTTACTAACATGTTTGTTTCAGTGTGCAGGTATAGATTCATCATGTTCGTGGTTATTTTATCAAATATGTGGAGCAAAACCAGCTCCCACAAGGGTTGAGCTCGACATATCAAGGAGGATATACTCACAAGTTTCATACAAAGTTCATGAATGTTGATAACAGCCATTAAAAGCATCAATGTTGCACTTTGTTCAGCTCTACTTTATATTTTTCACATTACATTTAAATGAAGTTTAGAGCCACTTTGCATTGAAGAGAAACATTGGAATGTTTTCATAAATCATATCACTGTACAGGACAAATTTGCAATAATCCAATTCTCTACAGGTTCCTCAACAGAAAAGCAGCAAATTATGGCTTAGACAACATTTAAGGGATATGCTCTTACAAAAATCTGTAGGGCATGTAACTTAATAATAACAAAAATATAATGATCAAGTTACAGTTCATGCATCAATTTCTATGAGAAGCAACAGATTTGAATGCAAGAATAACCTTTCATTGAATATGACAAAAGTTCATCTCATAAATGATTCAAGTAAACTATGATAGAACAGTCCAATATCTCATTACCAAATGTTTGACAAATGATGAGAATCTGAACAAGGCTATTGGCTAGTTAATTAAATGCCCAAAGGATTGCTATCCATATATTACAGAGAGTGCTTAACAAGTGTGCCAAGCAAAGTTCAAAGGAAGCTGCTAAGGATAGAAGCTCGTGCTGAAGCAGAATTGAATGCTAATGTTGTTGCATATCAATGTGTATTACTGTCTGGGTAATTCGTGAGGTATGTTCATACATAGGGAGCATCAAGCTATTTCATTGTTGAGTTGTAATAAAAGCATACAGCCACAATAGCATCAAATATATCAACAAGAAGTTAAGAAGGCATTAAAATGACAGTCCTTTGGAGGCCTCATAGGACGAGAGTATTTAAGCAAGGAGTGTTGGGCCCAAAAGCATTGATAGGAATAATATGAGGAAGTAGTCATCAAATCACATTATTTGGAGATTTTTATTAATTCTTGCCTGTCATAAGATGATTGCAAAAAAGAAATCCTATAGAGTTCTCAAATGCAAGTAACTTCAGATATCACAGTTTCAAATCAAGAAGATAATAGAATGGAGGTAAATAAGCATAATCCAATAAAGATAATCATCAAGGTTGAGCAAAAATACAATTTCTTTTCCTTATAGAGAATGATTTTCAAAGACAACAAGAAAGAAATAAAGAGTTTCAGAAAAATCATTAATGTTCTCTCAAGATGCAGACAACGAATACCCAGATACAAAATAAAATCGCCCAATGGAAATGTTACTGTGTTTACTTCAATCTTGATAAAAAGTCATATTTCTCTTACCCATGTGAAGTTTTTACTCAAAGATGCAAGGATACAATGAGACAAGAAATACCCAGATCAAAACATGTAAGTTGCAGCTAGATTCATAAGTATGCATGTATTTATATCAATCTCAGCTGCAAGAGCTTCAGTATCATATAGATATGTAGAGCACTCAAAAGATCAATGGCAGTTAAGAGGTTAAGAAGAATTTCTTTTTAATCACAAGATAGGTGTAGGGCTCGAGTTTCAGCATCAAACCGCATGAAGATTTCCAGAAATTGAAATAAGAGTTTTATGCCATAGCCATAATGTATGATAGGATTCAGAAAAAGGATAGATAGAAATCACACGGAATCCCAATATCATGCAGAATGAAGGAGGAGAACAAAAGCTATAAAATACAAAGTTTCTTTGTTTGTTTGCAAGAAATTAAAGGAAAATCAAGGATGTTACCTTCAGTTCGAGCTTGTTCCCATGAAACTTCAGCTTTATTTTTGTTTTTTTTCTCTCAGAAAGACTCCAGCCAAGGTGTGCATGGCAACCAAGTAATAGCAAATGAAGGCAGTAAGGGGAATGCATCAAGAATTGATTATAGCCGCAGCTGTAGAAGCCATGGAAAGATTAAAAATGAAGAGGAACTAACTTACCCAGCAAGCCAAAGTGGAGATTTTGACTTCCTAGCAGAAGATTCAAGTTTTCTATGCATGAAATGGCCCAAACTTACCTAGCACGGTGGCGATTTCAGAACAAAGAGAAGACACATAATATATTAGATTTATAAACAGCCACGCCTCTTAAGCCTCAAGATCTTATTCAAATGCTCAAAAAGTTTCAGATTGGAGACAAAATGAGCTCCATATTACCTGTTATGTTCAGAATATCTCAAGAGATCATCAAAAATCGACAGGGAATGGCCAATTTCGAGCTTCAAACCCTCCATGGCGGTTAGTGATTTCTTCAGGAAGCTTCTCAAGTGTGGTCGAATGGTAATGATTTAGGGTTGAATGTTGTTTTGTCCATTCGCCCTAAGTTCATTTTTGGTATTTTTGTGAATGATTTTCAATAATCATTGTGTTTCTTATGCTCCCTGTGGCCATGACTTTCAAGTCAATAGGCCTAGCATGGAAGTCGACCTTCTCAATGATGAATTTTGGTGCTTAGGTATTATGGCGGAAAGTTTAAATCATTGCCAACTTATTTTAATGGTCTATGGTGGTCGACTTATACCCATGGTGATTTTTATATGGTGATTGTTGAATGTATATTTTAAAATAGATGCCAAGTAGAAAGTCGTTGAATAGGATTCAACTTTTTATTTGATATGTATCTTTTATTTTTTGCATTTACCAATGTAAGCTAATTAATTAAATGGTGGATTATAAGTCATTTAATTAATTTAGCATTTTAAAGTGTAAATAAAAGATATTATGGAATTCCATGCAGATTTGAGTAAAGTTGACTGGAAGAGTTAACTTAGAATTTTACTTCAGTTCTACATCAAATTGTCAACTAGAGATTTATCATGAGAAAGATGGACTCTAAAATGTGCATGGGCAGATTGATACAAACGAGGTGATTTTCACATGCTTTAGTCCACCTTTTTAGGGATTTCAGTTTAGTTCGAGTTGCAAATCAATTGCATGCTTTATGACTGCCACTTCGAGATTGAGTTCACTCATTTTGCATGAGTTTGAAACACATTTTTAGGGATTTTTCTAGTTGTGCTTGGATTTCACTTTGGAGTTGTCGTTTTTCACTTTCAGATCACTTTCAGTGGCTTATTCATGCACTTTGAAGTGCATTCATTGTATATATTGAAAAAGTTTATCTTTTTCAATTCAATTCTTATTTTTCCTCCTTTGTACTCTGCAAAGCAAATGATTTTTAACTCAACATCATTTTCAGATTAATACATAGCAGGTTTTATAGGTTACCCTTGGTTTTAGCATGGAGTTTTTCCCTTTTTCTTCTCAATAGTGTCAGGTTTTTCCGTCAAGCTTTCAGGCAACATTCTTGTGATTGATTTTGATCGAATTATATTGTGTTTTAGCATTAAAACCTTTATTTTTCTTGTCTCAATCATAAGTATATGTATGCATTCAGTTTAATTCATAGGTCATACACTGAGTTCATAATTTAAGAGTATTTTCTTAATTGTGAGAACACTGTTCTTTTCCTTTGGAAGAAAATAGTTTTATGAGCCTTTGTATGAAGCATTTATATGGGTTCAAACTGTTTAGATTTTGATGTGCAAGTTAGATATATTGAGAATCAATTGTGAACTAAACTGCCTTTTAGATCATCGTTTTTAGGTGCAAGCATCACCATTATTAAAATTTCATAGTTCTGCAGTTGAGTTAGATCTTTTTATCCTTTTCCCAACAATTCACTCGAGTATTAATTAGAAACAATTCATAGGAACCAGCCTAGAATTTGGAGGTCTAATTCCTTATAGGATACCTGGCCAGGTGGTACCAATGTTTCAACAGTTATTTGAATTTCAATATTCAAGCATTCGAGTGCAATCGGTTGACAGCAATAACATGATGAGACGACATAGTATAGGGCCCATCAAGACAGATGATAAAGTGATGAAACTGACATACGAGAGGAAACGTCATGACAAGGAAAGCGAGGAGGTGTCCCATCTCATCGAATTACGCCAATTTTTTTTTCCCTTGTGCGAGAAGCTATCCGTTCATTGTGGGAGGGAAGGGCGTTGATGTGATCAAAACATGTGTTTTACATTGTAACAAGTATTGTTCTTGGAAAACACTTTATGTTATGGGTTTTCTCATTCTGCACCTGGGTTGAAGTGAAACGTTGGAGAGCAAGGGGGTGTTGCAGGCAGGGGAGACAACCAACCGAGTTGGGGTGAGGGGTTTCTAACCAGTGCCATGTCTTGTAGACACAAAATTAACATTATGCACATTTGATCATGTTCATTCATCAACGAACTAGGCGTTGCATTGGATATTCATCACTTTCATCCATTCATTAAATAATCTCATTTATCAAATAAGCATTATCATTCAACCTTCATCTTGCATCATCCATTTAATTAAATAAATCAGAACTTTATTTTAAATCAAATCCAAATCATACTTCCATCATTTTCTAAATTCAAATAAATCAATTATCAAAGTCTTGAAAGTCAAATAATCTAATCAACATTAAATCAGCATAATCATCATCTAACCCTGATTGAATGTTAATCCCATCCCACTTGCATTATCTAGATCTAGCCACTTGCACAATAAATCAATTTTATTGATTTATTAAAACACTCATTTTCCCTCAACATGACAAGTCAAACATGGCATTTATTGCTGTTTTTCTTGTCCCCCTCTCAAAATTTATTGCAAATTTGAATTCAAATTTTCCCTCTCATGGGCACTCTTCCCAAATCTTGCACATACATCAACCAATCACATGATGACAAGTGTCTTCCTCTCATTGGCTTAATCTTTAGTCCCACATTGGTCTCTCATCAACACTTAGCATTTTGAAAATCTTTAAATAGAAGCTTCAACATTGAGCAAATCCTCCACAATTTCATCCAAAAAGCATATGCAAAGTTACTCTCCTTGAGAACTAATTTTGCTCATCATTTCTATGGCATCATCATCATCTTAAGCTTATTAATCAAGGATTGGGAAAGGGTCACTACCACATGTGACACCAATCCACTATGGGATAGGTTTAATGTCATGTTTTTGTATGCTTTTATTTGATTTCCCTTATTTCATTTATGGCATGATTAACATGGCTTATTATTCCATAGGGATGTTGAAATGTTGTTTTATTTTAAACTAACCAAATGCAGATTTTGACATCTACATGTACATAGGTGTATTATCTCAGTTTTCCCGACTTACCAATTGGGTTGTTAAGTCTAGAGGGTTTACAACATTGTGTGGGTTGCAAATTTCTTAAAACTCAATGTTTTCCAATCTCATCACATTCTTACTATCTAATTCAAAAAAGGCTCTGAAGGAAATCACAAAACATACCAAATTGAGGTGAGGGGTGAGTAACCAATTGGGTTGTTACTTGTAAAGGGTTTTAAAACATTATGTGGGTTGCAAAATTTGGAAAACTAGTGTTTTGCAACTTGGAATTTTACAAAATAGTATGAATGCAATTTAGACAATACAAACAATGTGAGTATGAGTTGTCATTTTCGGAGCTTTTTTTTGGCATGGGAATTGGAGGAAAACTGATGTGTGCATTTTCAGTTTGGAGAAAGAAGGGGGAAAACACTATGTTCAATGTTTGCACATTGAAAGCTAATGGTTGGAGTGCACATGTAGGAGTTGGAGGAGAAAACTAGTGTTTTGCAACCTAGAATTTTAGAAAATGGTATGAATCTATTTAGACAATACAAATGTAATGAAAGGCACCTTATAACAAGTCTTACATAGAGTAAAGATTATGTTTCAATTTATTATTATGATCCAAATATACATGTACAATATGATTGCAGGTTGGAAAACATAGTGGGAGGTGAGGTGACAACATGATGTACGAAACCTCCAACCCACAAAATGTTGTAAAACCCTCTACACACTAAATCCAAATACCTTATTGGGTGTTTACAAAATGGTGCCTATCACCACACTCCTACGGTCTAAATAACACAAATCTTTTCAATACATACATACTATTTTGTAAAATTGTAGGATGCAAAACACCGTGTTTTACAAAACCTGCAACCCACCTAATGTTTCAAAACCATTTAGACACCAATATTTGAGGGACATTTAGGTGCATTTTTTCTATTGCTTTACACTTTTTCCTGCTACTCCATTCTATCACCCGTGCGTCCCTCCCCAACAAACTGTAAAATGAAATGTGGAAAATGGTGACATTTAAGGTGTCAATTGTCTATTGTTTTTGACTTTCCCGCTAGCCGTACATCCTTTTTGGGCGACGAACACATGACAACATGTGGCTAATCGTCCATCAAGTCTTTCTGTCGGTGCATTTTTTCCAGCGCGTGGGATGGGGGATGGGGGTTATGATATAACGTTACATACATAGGTGTGTTTTGTCTACACTTTAGCTTCTCTCTTAACGGTATACCATACTAGTATTAAAGGACGATTCATATAATATACTAGTATTAAAGGATAATTCATATAATATACCAGTATTTGAGGGAACAACTGAGAGGAGACAATGTGTTTTCCAACACTACAAATAATGTGAGCATTTTATTTGTTCCAATCAGATGAAGAAAGTGAAATGCCATTTTGACTATAGCAAAGAGTTGTTCAAAAATTTGAAAGTGGATTTCATTGAATTCTTGGTCATAACAAAACAAAAGTTTTCAAAACGAACTAATTGACATGGGACAGTGTGTTTTCCAACACTGCAAATAATGTTGAACATTTTATTTCTTCCAATCAGATGAAAAAAGGGAAATGCCATTCTACATTTATCCAAATATGTGTTTCAATTTCTTAATATGGTCCAAATATACATGCACAGTATGATTGCAGGTTGGAAAACACAGTGGGAGGTGAGGTGACAACATGATTTACAAAACCTCCAACCCACACAATGTTGTCAAACCCTCTACACACTGAAGCCAAATACCTTACTAGGTGTTTACAAAATGGTGTCTATCACCACATTCCTACGATGTAAATAACATAAAGCTTTTCAATACATACATACTATTTTGTAAAATTGTAGGATGCAAAACACTATGTTTTATAAAACTTGCAACCCACCTAATGTTTCAAAACCATTTAAACACTGTAACCTTCATAATGAGAATTTCAATGGGAAAATAAAAGGTTTTTTTTGCGTGTACGATTTTGGGCTTTCTATCCATTCCAAATTATGATTTTGAAAACCCGTTAGCACATAATCCACATTGCTTTTCAAATGAAAACCCATTTTCACAAGGAACAACCTTTATTTTCTCGTCAATGAAAACCCATCTTTGCAATGAACAACCAAAAGGAAAAATTTAAAATCCAACACAAAAACCCACTAAAACACATAAAACACTTCTGCATTTCAAATAAAAACCCTTTTATTTTCTCTTCAATGAAAACCCCTCTTCCCAATGAATAGTTGTTCAATTCTTCACAGTGAAATTTGAAAACCCTCATAATAAAAAAAACATAAACAACTATGCATTTGAAATGAAAACCCTACACGCAAACAAAACATTTTATTTTTCCATCAATAAAAACCCATTTTCTTTAATAAATAGTT
Organism: Sequoia sempervirens; assembly: GCA_007258455.2. Classification (NCBI taxonomy): domain Eukaryota; kingdom Viridiplantae; phylum Streptophyta; class Pinopsida; order Cupressales; family Cupressaceae; genus Sequoia; species Sequoia sempervirens. The sequence continues at coordinate 693,833,194 of VDFB02058242.1, read as the reverse complement.
GTTCAATGCTTCACACTTAATACACAAAATGGAAAAATGGCATATATATGTGGCATATATACATAACTATTGGCTAGTCATCGTTCCTGTCGAATGTGTTGCTCTCATTCAGTCTCCATTTTGTCGCCAGTGCTCCCCAACAAACTACAAAATGAAATGTGGCAAATGGCAGTGTTTAGCTGCATGGACGTGGAAAAAATGTAGAAAAAATGCACCTATGTACATAAAAAAATGCATGAAACATATTGGTTTGGCCTCCAAATGCTCTTGCCTGTAACTCCATTCCGTCACCTGCGCGTCCCTCCCCAACAAACTGCAAAATGAAATGTGGAAAATGGTGATGTTTAGGGCATTTTTTCTATTCTTTTTTTACTTTCCCGCTGGCCCCGCGTCCTTTTCTGACAATAGACACGTAACTGCATGCGGCTAACCATTTTTCAATTCTTTTTGTCGATGCATTTTTTCTAGCGCAGGGGATGGGGGACGGGGGTATGATATAATGTTACATACATAGGTGTGTTTTGTCTACACTTTAGCTTTCTCCCTACAATGGTACACACTTATGCCATGTAGAAATGCAATTAATTTGGGGTCCATTCAAACCAATAGAGATCAAAAGTCTTAAAATCCCTTCATGCATGTGAAGAAATGTAATTTATAAGGCACCACTCCTTTAATGTTCCTCGTCAGCAAGTGAAACAAGTCAATGAAAACCCATCACTGGAAATTAGTTCATCACAACTTCATTTTTACTTCCCTCTTCAAAAAAACAATGGAACGATTTTCCTCCATATGTGCATTTCAAATACAGATTAAAATCCCACTTAACCCCATGTTTAGAGCAATTAAGGAGGTTAGCACAATTTTGAAGTTACACAGGAGATTAAATTTGTTACGTACGCTAAAGTCATTAAATATAACTTTTAAAATAAAACTTTAATTAAAAATTTTGCATATCACATGCCTTTCTTAGGAGGAACTGATTGAAATGTTTTAAAAATAAATATTTTACCCCCCAATTATATTTTAAATATTAACAAATGTTAAATATTCACAAGTTAAAAACATTGTGAATCTAGCGATATAAAAAACTTTGTAAGTGGGAGACAAAATCAACACCAAAAGCACATATGACATTTGGGTGCCATAAAAATTTGTAGACGAGGTTAACATGTGATGTATATCCTCATTTTATTATTGAAAATTGCACATCAAATTGATTTCAAGGATCTCCTTTGTAATGGAGGCCATCTAATAGCTTGTTTAAACAATTTTTCGAGTTGACCTTGAAACTTATTTCCAAGGCAACAATGAAATCAAAGTTAAAGACACATATTGGAGAAAATACTTGCACCATCGATAGAATGGAGAAATTTGAATTTTTTTATGACACCTTATAGACCCGCTCAAAAACATTGGAATATTAAAATTGACCTTAAAACTTTTTCAACGATCACAAAATTGGGTTTACATGCTCACCATGAATTATCTAGAATTTATCCCCCAAGTGTATTCTAAAGAAATGCCTTTGATTATGATATTTTAATGCTAATATCTCTTGGTCAACTTGCCACTACAAGGCTTGAAAATAGGTCTCTTTGTCAAACTAAAAGTCATATTGCATGGGAAATAATGCAAAAACACAAGGTGTCAACACAATACACTAAAAAATGAAATTAGAAACACCTAAACATGTGGACAATCCATCATAATAGGTTTCCCTACTAGGGGGAACAATCCCTCTACCAACTAGAACAACGATGGGTTGCTTCTAAGAAATGACATGCTTCCCACTACAACTAATTGCTTTAAATATTAAGGTATGATAGTTTTTGATGAAGTGACAACATGGGAAGCCTCATGAGGCTGAGGGGAACAACTTTTGTATGCAAAGTTTTCTTGAGAAACTACCAAAATATTAAACAGATAACAAAATAATGAAAACAAGGCACTAGAGGGCACTAGTGCCCAAGAAGGACACTAGTACAAGTGCACAAGTGTCCAAGTCTAGTGCTAGAGTCCTAGTCTAATGCAAACATCCTATTTTGGTGTCAAAGTCCTAGATAGGTGTTAGGGTCCTTCCTAGCATTGTAGTCCTAACTCTAATGCTAATGTCCTCATTAGTGAGCAAACCCATGCTCAATTTTGGTCCCCGAGACATGCACAATGTATGCAATGACTACAAAGAAAGGAACATGATGAAAAATGGACTGAAAATGGAAAACAATAAAGGAAGCAAAGTGGTCCTTGACACTTAATCACACAAGACACACTAGCCCACAAAGGAGATGACTTCTAAGGGCTAGGAGACCACAAGAGGCTCCAAAATAATACGAATGACACTAGAGGTGAAGGGAAAGGTGACCTAAAACTCCCATTCATGCCAAGACCACACAAAGAACCCCTAAACAACCTCACAATGAGGTAGGTCCTCTCAAACAAATACACTAAGATTTACATGAAAGGAACTTAAAACTTTCAATGATCAAATTACATATTTTGTAACTTAGAGTTCATTTTAAAACCCAAATCAAAGCATGTTCTACATTAATTTTATCCAACATTTCAATAAATTCAAAGAGCATAAAAGATGACAAGCGTGTTTAAATCAGACATTGAAACACATAAAATAATCCACATATTTGATATCACTTATGTGGTCAAATTATAATCACTCCATTCAGGAGGTTCCGTTAACATGATTACAACATGAGAAGAGGACTCAAATGTCCTTCAAATTACATTTTACAATATATTACAATAGTAAAATAAATGAATTGAAAAGTGTTTACCAACTTAATCACGATCTTGGAGCTCCTCCCAAGATCCTTGAATCCCCAATGGTGGTTCCATGGTACCTAACCACGTGGAACCCAAAGGCCCACTCCCACCATGCTAGGAGATAGTTAGATAGGCCACAAGTACACTCACACCAAACACATGGGAGAAGGATTACACACATGTCATATGCAGAGAATACACAAAACATACAAACAATGCAAGAATCACTCAATCACCATCATATGATGGATGAGAATAAAATTACTCTAAACACCAATGTCACAAAACAAGATATTCTCATTGGGAATAATATTCAATGGAACAACTAATAAACTCTCATTGGGCACACACACCAATTGAATAAGGATAAGATGCTAGATAGGAGGTAGGGAGTGTCATTATAAAGCTCATAGTGATGACTAAGTGAAGTTGGGTATGAATCAATTGGTCCATGTGAGGAACCCAACTATCAAGACCTAGTGCTCCTAGATCAAACATTCCTTCTATGATCATACTAGGCCTATACAAGTGCTTTGGCTATGCCATAAGGATCATTAAATTGGTTATTTTCAAATTTTATGTCATTAGTTATCACTTATTAACGAGACTCTTCACCCATCATATCCTTAGGCCCCTTTGTGCCCTAAATAATGTCAAGATCACTCCCCTATGAATTTTTAGTAGCTTCATCCTAGGTTCATCATGAATCATCACAATTGAGTGTGGCATGGAAACAAGTTCCCACACAAAATTTTGAACATGATTCTAAAACAATCCTTGTGAAAATCCATGAAGGAGGCATGAAATCCCTCAATCCAAAACATCCAATTTTACTTTCAAAATTCAAATTTTACTAATTATGTTTGCATGTAAAAACCATAAATTTTATTCATACTCCATTAATGAAGCTCAAATTTTTCCATTTTTCTAGAACTCAAAATCTCAAAAGATGAAAAGTGCCCTTTTGGTTAAAATATGAACAAGACCTAATTCAAGCAATAAAATTTGAATTTTGAGATTTCTGTTTTTTTTAATATGGTGAGGGCGAAAAATAAAAATTTTGAATCTTAAAAAAAAAATACTATAGTTTCTTAAAATTGCAAACCAAGAGTGAATTCCTATTCTTCCTTAAGGGTGAGCATGACATCCAATATGCAAAATAAATCTAGAAACAAGAGAGGGAAGGAGAATTACCTTAATTTCAAATACACCAAAAACATGGATTTAATGCAATTATGACACAAATGCGTGAAGTTTAGCCCACACACATCAAGCAATATTTTTCCATTCCAATCCAATTCCACTCCCAAGCTTTCACAATTCAAAATGCAAAAAATCCTCCAATTTCAAATTTTCAATGAGAGTGATTTTTGGGAGCTATTTCTCTTCCAATAAATAAATAATGAGATAAAAGACTTGTTCTTTTCTTTTTAACCTTTTGGCTTATTTTCTATTTTCGTACAAAAATCTTTTATTTTCTTTTATTCTTTTTCTCATTCTTTTCCAAATTTAATTTAAGAAAAATAAGACATTCAATAATTAATTTGTTTGCACTCTATTGAATATATACATTCCCAATCCAAAGGAATTTTTTGAAAAATAGATAAGTTAGCTTTCTTTCTTTTTCCTTTTTTTTTGAAACATAGAAATATTTCGCTAAGTAATATATATTAGCAAACATTTAATTCCTAAAATTTCAAACAAGGAATTCAAACTATTAATTATATCAAGAAATTACTAGTAACTCACAACATGAACAAACTTCAAAATTGCCTTTGTTTTAGATGTGGGTTAACCTCAGGTCAAACATGACACATCTCGTACTTTATTCGAGTATGATCAAGAATAAAGGGGGAGGCCTAGTGTGAAATATTTAAATTAACCACCATTGGGGAATAAATTAGACATGCATAATCAAGTGGATAAATAAACCTCTACCTATAACCACTCAACACACATGTCAAGTGTACTTGGTTAATATATATAATGATCGAAGCATAAAATAATCACCTAATGAGGTACAACATTGTATAAAACATAAATTAGTGCATCTAAATGTCATATAATCATGATAGCATTTAATCACAACATGAATAAAAATATGCATATCCATAAATTAAATCATTATGATAACTTAGTCATATAAGCATCACACATGCATCTCAAGAAATACCACAACAATATAAAACATCAAGTCCTCACAAGAAACTTGGTACACTGCCACACACACATCTCAAAGAAAAAAAAAGACCAACAATTGACATGTTGAGGAACTTCATATTGAAATATAGAGGTGTTCCATACACACCATAAGTAACAAGAATAAAAGTTACAACCAAAACTCACAATGAAAATGGTGAAGCTAAAACATTGATAAACACCCAAAGCAACAAGCACAAGCACACCTATGTATCCCTTAGATACATAATTGAAAAAATACCAATAACAAGACATCTCAAGGCTATAAACATGAGGGCATTACAAAATTACCTTTATTTGACTTGATAATGACTAGGTCATTATTGCTAAAAAAAACTCTTAAAGGCTTGGATCTCAACTTTGGGGATGTTACCCTTGGGTGATTTGACATGCCTTAGAGTAACACAGTAATCTTGCCTAAATTCTTTAGCTAGGTTGATAGGAAGATATTGAAAAATCTTTTTTAAATTCAATTAAAAATTGATGTCATGGATGAAGGGAGGGGTAATCGCAAGCCCAAAGCCTCTTTTTTAAAAATTGAAGACACTTGGGTCTAAGGTGGCATCAAAAAGGTTAATGACCAATTTTTTCCGCTAATTGTGCATGATGTGGGAGATAAGGGTTGAAAGATTAGTGTCAATGGGGTTATAGACATGTGGAAAGACCAACCCTTGGGGAAAGTGAAACAAATGGTGAAGGGTGGAGGAATGAGGTTCAATGGTTTTGTCAACTTGGTGAGAGAAAAATAGGTAGGTTGAGTTTAATGGGGGATATGGGGAAGGATAATATGGGAGGGGTTGATATTGACCACCTCACAGTTGGAATTAGTGGTGAGAAGAATCAAAAAGTGATAGGAGAGAGGTTGAGGGCTTGAGACAAGTCATAGAAAATATTGGAGAGAAAATCACCATTACTATAATTCTAGTCAAGAAACAAGAAAGATGTTGAGAAATGTCTAGATAAGGAGGCATATGTGAAAATACTTGAGGATGACCATTGGGAATCTAACATACCTAATTGTTGGAACCACTTTTTTTAGGAGACCATTGAGTTTGTAATGGACCATTGTGAGATTTGAAAACTACACACAAACATGGGCTCATAGAGAGATGGCCTTGAAATGTATGAACAATTGATGGCACTTCTACTTTGGCTATAAGGGAATTACAAATTTATGCTTATGTGATCACATTGACCTAGAGATCACCCACCTCTCCCAATTCTTCCAATTGAATGGGTACAAAATGAAAGCACATTATAAGAGCATTCAAGCAAGCCGAATTTTGATGTGACCCAAAACTCAAGGTTATCTCTCCCCCTTCCCTCCCAATTTCTTCCCTCCCCTACATCAAAGGCCTCTATAATAAAATCTCCAAGATTCTTCTTAAAATGGCCTTCATTGTTCCTTAAGCCCATTTGTAACCTTAGAAATCACACGCCCTCTCAAAAAAACTCTAGAGACATCCTTCTTAATGCAGGTGTCTATAGTGATATGTTCTTGTGGCACCCTACATTAGCGAGACAAGTCACTCAATTATCACCAGAATTAAATATCATCACATTGAAATAACTAATGAGTGAGTCTTGAAAACAACCCCTTAGAAGATACCCAAATCATGGCCAAAAAAGATAATTTCTACTAAAATTGAACATCACAAACCCTTAGAAGATACCCAAATCTTGGCTAAAGAAGATAATTTCTTCAAGAGAAAACTCATAGAAGCCATACAAATCTCCAATCATGCCTCCAACCTTAATTGTGATGGTGGTTGGAGTCTAAGTTTCTCTTAGCAACCCCTAATAAACCACCTCATAAACTAGTCTCCTCCTCCTTCCTAATTGTCTTGCTCAATCCCCACCTTAGCCCAAGCCCCCTTCCCTCTTTTATATTTTCCACCTATGCTTGTTTCCTAACCTCTTTAGCCTTATTTTAGCCTTTGTTACCCATCCTCACCTCTGCTCATTAACCTTTCAATACTTAAAGCTTTAGGTTATCCTTCTCTCCTTGTGCTTTTGTGAGTTAACCTTCTTCCCTCTTAATTGACTCTTCTCCTTCTAATTTTGTCTTCCCTAGCTTCATGATCACATATCTTAAACACCCTTGTAACCAAAATTTATAGGATTCTCAATTTTTGGGTTGGGTGGTGATGGGACAAGGAGTTAAGGTAAATGTCATTATGTGTGAATTTATGGAAGAATCACCTAGCTAGGGAGCCATCTAGATTTTTTTTATGAGGGGAATGTCTAAAAAGGGGATTTGGTTGTCAAATTTTATCACTTTGGTAAAGGAAATGCAAGGGGCTATGTTGTTCATGTGAGAGTACAAGATTACTCTTAAAAAGGGCCTTCATTGTACCTTAATCCCATTTAGACCCCTACAAATCACATACCCTCTCCCAAAGACCCTAGAGATCTCCTTCTTAATGCAGGTGTCTACATAGTAATTTGTTCTTATGGCACCATGTACATTGGTGAGATGGGTTGTGCATTTAGCACCAAAATCAAAGAGCACCATGTTGACATAAGAGTGTTCAAGCAAGTAATGTGAACCCAAACCCGAGGTTGTCTCTCCCCCTTCCCTCCTAGTTTCCTTCCTCCCCTACAATGAAGGCCTCTAATACACACACATATAATAAATATAGGAATATAATTAATTATTTATTTATATTAAATACAAAACCTGTATAATTAATTTTTAGAAGATCATGGTGCACAAATTGCATAAAATAATTAGTTGTTTAAATACTAGAAGATTAACTTAACTCGTGAAGAAACAAATATAATGGTTGGAGTCTAATTTTCTCTTAGCAACCCTTGATAACCCGCTTTAGAAACTAGTCTCCTCCTTCATAATCATCTTTCTCAATCCCCCACTTTAGCCCAAGCCCCCTACCTCTTTTAGATTTTTCCAGTTGTCCCTATTTCCCAATCTCTCTAGCCTTCTTTTAGCCTTTGGTACCCATCCCTTTGCTTGTTAACCTTTCAGTGCTTTGAGTGTTGGGTTAACCTTCTCTCCTTGTGGTTTTGTGAGATAACCTTCTCCCCTCTTGATTGGTTCTTCTCCTAATTTTGTCTAGTTACTTAGACAACTTGTAGGGGATGTTAATTTCTATCATATTTGAAGAAGAAAATGTTGAGAAAATTATGAAACTTCTGCTCAAAATCCACATGAGAACAAATATTAAAATCATAAAATAGTAAAGGTCCAAATAGGGATATTACTACATGGATCTTTTGTTTTGGGTAACATCTCACTTCTTTGGTTATGATTTTTTCTAAGTTTTTCTATGGATACAATTGGATTACATCTAGATATTGACATATTTATCCTTTAAGGATATTACAACATGCAAAGAAAAACCTAGAAGTAGAAAATAGAGATTCAATTTGCAAATTAACTACATGATTTTTTGGGTTTGAACAACATCTGACTTCTTTGGTTATGATTTTTTTATATATTTTTATTTTTATGCCGAAGGCATTCCCTATATGAACATTACCGACTGACTTTAATGATCAACATTTGAGAATGTGGTAGAATGATGGTTGACCATGGAAAAAGATCTGACCGTTTGATGAACCCAATATAAAATAAATAAAAATAATATTAAAAAAACACTTTATACAAAGAAAGAAAGAAAAGAATCAGATATTCTTTCTACATTTCCATTAGAAAATAAGTTATACATTCATACTATAAAGGTGAAAAATAAAAAAATAAAAAAATCCATAATTATTATATTTTACAAATTAAAATAATGATTATTATATTTTATAAATTAAAATAATGATTATATATTTTACAAAAGAAATCATAATTATTATATTTTACAAAATATATTTTACTACACTAAATTTACCTTATCTAATTAACCATTGCACTTTACACAAAGAAAGAAAGCAAATAATTAGATATTGTTTCTAATTTTCTACTAATATTCAAAGTGTATAAATCATATTATAAGTTGAGAATGTGCTAACATGATGCAAGACTATTGAAAAAGATCTAACCAATGAACCTAATATAAAATAATCAAAGAAATAAAGAAAGCAAAGAATCAAAATTCTTTCTACATTTCCTCTATAAAGGTCAAAAACCAAAAAAAAATAAAAATTATTATATTTAAAAAAAACATATTTAAATATACTAATTTAGGTTACAAAATAATCATTGCACTTTATACAAAGAAAGAAAGTAAAGAATTAAATATTGTTTCTAAATTTCCACTAATCTTCCTAAACAAAACAAACATTTATTAGTTCCTCCCATGGAACTATAGGCAGGGGCATATCTTAACTAGTGATTAAATAGTTTACTTTCAACCAATCAAAATTCATTATAAATTGATTAATTTTTTCCATACATTATATTTTTATTTTATTAAAGTCAAATGCAAGTTTTTTAACTTTTCAAAATTTCAAAATTATTTATCTTCAATTTTTTTGGCTAAAAAATTTTCAGGAATCTTGAGCATAAACTATTTTATCGCAATTTTTAAGGCAATTTTCAAGGCATTTTTAATGTTTGAAAGTTAAAATTAAAGATTGTTAATTTTTATTACAAATTGGCAGATTTTGATTTGAAAGCTATAGTGAAACTTACTTTCTTCAATGATTTTTGTTCACTTTGGAAGACCAAGTTTGAAACTAGTGATTAATGATTTCAATTTCAACCAATCAAAATTAATTATTTTCTTTTCATATATTTATATTTAATTTTTTGTAAAGTAAAATGCATGTTTTTAAAATTTCTAATTTTCAAAATTATTTTTCTTGAATGTCATTGGTTAAAAAAACTTACACAATGAGGACGAATTATGCTGAATTTAACATAACATTTGTCTTTTGCAATTTTATTGGCTTTTTTTTATGCATTTTTTAGGCCACTTTTCAATTAATATGTGCACATGGAGAAATGCAAAAATTATGACAAAGTTAAAGTTAAATTTTTTAAGTTTTAATAATTTGTTATGAGCAAATTACCACAAGAGAGGGTGGCACTCTATCATTGATGAAAAACAAGTACATAGTTCAGGCAACAGTACAAACCATAGGATGAGCACAACAGTATTCCAGCCATCTCCAGAAGCTACATACCTCACACCAACCCAGAAACAACCACAACTAGACGAATCCTCTATTATCCCAGCCCCCAACTCAGCCATTCGGTCGATGCCACAAACTAAACCTATAGCAGAACCTTCAAATTTACCTATGCCATTCGGTAGAAACACCATGATTTAAAGAATAGCCTTTCTTGCCGAACGTCCTTCCCAGGAGAAATATTTTTCATATGACCAAACAACTAGCAAGTAAAACTTTGGGATTGAGTCCTTACAAAAGTTGCACAATCAAAGCCATGAGTTGAGCACTCCAACACAGGTCTATGAAGTTTGCAGTACATTGGAAGTGGAGACAAACATTACAGTATTCCAGAATCAGCTTTAACAATCTTTTCAAGATCCGACCACCTACTCACATCCTCTAGGACGATCCTTGCTTCAATTTGGTTGATGCCAAATTTTGACAGGAGATCTGCAACAGAGTTCGCCTCTCGATAGATGTGCGCCAACCTATACGACCGAATACAACTCGGCGCCACATTGATAGCTTCAATCCACATTTTGAGATTTTGAGGCGCCAACTTGGTGCTTGGTTTGACCCAACTGCCCTGATGACAACTTGAAAATCACCTTCAATGTCCAAAGGATGCCAATTCTTTGAAATACAGAAGTTTACCCCTTCAAGAAATGCAACACACTCCACTTCATTATTAGTTCCAAAAGGGAGTTTAATGGAAGCAACAACCAACACCTTCCCCAGGTCATTGCATACAATGAAGCCAACACTTGAAGGGCCCGAGTTCCCTTTCGAGGCCCTGTCAAAGCACAGTTTCAGCCTACGGCCTTTAGGATGTAAGGCCCATTTGGGCTTGAGTATGGGAAAATTGTTCTTGTAAAGAGAGTTGCTAGGCGGTTTTAACAACTTCCACCTTATTGTCATCCTTTTATCCCAAGCCGAGAAGTACTTGAATCTAATTGCTCTTAGTTTCCCATTGAGATGTTCACTTACCCCTGCTTCTATCTTGACCAAGAGGCTTTCCAAGGTTGAAGATTTCTCCTTAAATATCCTAGCATTTCTCTCTTTCCATAGATGCTAGATTACCATCGCTGGAACCTCACACCAAAGATCCCCCAAGGCCGATCCAACAAATAAATTTGGCCAAGTTTTAAACACCGATTTGAGATTATTTGGAAGGGTACTCACCCACTCCAACATGCCGCAAAAGTGACGCCAAACCACTTGAGCCACTTCACATTGTAGCAATAAATGTTGGACGTCTTCAAAAAAATTCTTACAGAGCATGCACCAATGAGGCCCTGCACACCAATCTTAGACAACCTATCCCCCGTAAGGATGCACTTGTGGAGGGCCACCCACATGAACACTTTAGCTTTTGGAAGGACATTACACTCCCAACACAACCATTTTGGCCAGGTAGATTGCTCCAACTCCAATTTTATTAACTTATACCTAGATCTGACTGAGTATTCCCCAGTCTTGGCAGCACACCAGAGAATAGTGTCTGAGATGTCGAAAATAAAAAGCAATCTTTGGGAAATTATTTTCAATAACGCCTCCCGCAGGTGAATCTGGAGGAAATCAAAGGATTTCCACGACCAAAGCCACTACTCGTCAACTTGAGAAGCATTTATGTAGCTCCTGAGCGATTCACCGTAAGCAAGTTTGGATGGGTTAATCGCGTCTTCGAGTTCAGGGACGTCACTTAGAGTTGGATATGGATTCCACGACTCATCTCAAAAAGAAGCTCTTCGTCCATCTCCAATTCGCCAAGTGAGATGTTCACATATTAATTCCCTGGAATTTAATATGAAGTTCCATATGGCTGAACCTCTCTGGGGATTAGCTATAGTAAGAATTATTTCAGGCTCCTGGGTATCAAGATACTTTTCCCTGAGTACTTTGGTCCACAATGCTTTTGGTTGTTTAAATAATCTCAACACAAGCTTCACTCCAAAGGCCTTGTTATGGATCATTAAATCTTTTATGTTGGCACCCCCAACTTCCTTAGATTTTGTGACTGACTCCCAGGCAAGCAGAGGTATAAATATTTTCTCCTGAGAGCCATCCCAGAGCAATTTGCACTGGATACCTATTAAACGCCTAATTACCTTCTTTGGGGCTTCAAGACAAGATAACATATATATTGGGATGGATGCAAGCACCGCTTTGACCATAGTTACCCGACCTGCCATTGAAAGCTAGTGCCCCTTCCAATTTTTAATTCTTGAGCTGCATTTGTTTATCGTGTTTTCCCAGTGGCTAAATTTCAGCTAGCCTTCAATCAATGGAATGCCAAGGTACTTTTCTGGTAGTTTACCGATATTAAAGCCTAGGATGCTTGAAATGTGTTGTGCCACACGTCTTGAAGTATTGAAGAAATATATGCTAGATTTGTCATTATTAATTTGCTGGCCGGATTGAAGGCAGAATCTTTGCAAAACATCCTTCATAGTCTCAGCTTCTGTCGCTGATGCACACCCATAGAGCATTGTGTCATTGGAAAATAATTGATGAGAGATCTCTCGAAGGAGGTTTGACACCCTGACACCACGCTACTTGCCTTGTAGCTTTTCCTTCAATATTTGAGAGCTTAGTGCTTCAGCCAAAAGTATGTAAAGAAAGGGGGAGATTGGGTCCCCTTGTCAAAGCCCTTTTGTACCAAAGAAAAAACCACAAGGCGTTCCATTAATTAAGACCAAATACCTAGGAGTGGAGATACAACTATAGACCCAACTTAACTAGTCTTTGCAAAAGCCAAATTTCTTCAACACTCCCATTAAGAAACACCATCAGACCCTGTCATAGGCCTTGCTCATGTCTATTTTATCCACCATGCCACTGGTTTTGGAATGCTTGAGGGTGTGTGCAACCTCGTGCACTACCACAATGCCATCCGCTATGTTTCTGCCCAAAATGAAGCCACTTTGCTCTTGCGAAATCAGCTTTGGGAGTAATCACTTCAAGCAGTTTTCCAACACCTTCAATATGATCTTGTAAATTGTGTTACAGAGCGTAATGGGCCTGTAGTCCGTAAAGGAGTCACTGTTCTCTCACTTGGGAATTAGAGCAATGTTTATATTATTAATATCTTTCAAGATTGTTTTCTTTTTTCTCGATTCCTCCAGCACACCAAGGATTTTCTCCCCCATAAAGTCCCAAAAAACCTGGTAGAAGAAAGCATTGAAACCATCAAGGCTGGGCACTTTGTTCGACTTCATTTGGAAAAGTGCATCTTTCACTTCCTCCAAACTTGTTCTGCCATACAACATTGCATTTTCTTCCTATGACACCAACAAATTTATGTCCTCTATCATATTTACATTCAGAGGTTTTGCTTCATTTTTTCCAACCACTAGAGATTTGAAGAAGTCAACCCCAAATTTTTGTATATCTTCTTCTTTAGTAAGCATGCCCCCAAGCCATCTACAATTTGGTGGATACAGTTCCAGCTGCGCTTTACTTTGGTTGAATTGTGGAAGTATTTAGTATTGAGGTCACCTTTAGCCAGCCAAGTGTCCCTCGATTTTGACCGCCAATAGGTTTATTCTCGTTGGAGTAGTTCGTTATATTCCACTATCAGAAGCTTTTCCTTTTCAAATTCTGTGTTTGTCATACCATGATTTAGGATGGTGTCGCCCAACACAGCCAATTCTTCTTCAACCTGCTCCTTTTTGGCAAAGATATTTTTGAATGAGTGCTTATTGTATTCACATAAATTTTCCTTCATCCTTTGCAATTTCTTCTGAAAAATGAACATTTTGAGCCTGCAATCCCGAGAGGCTCTGTCCACCACCACAACAGACCAGGGATTTCATTTGTACGCATCCACATTTTTTGAATTTGAATTGACTTCTTGGGGCCTTTGAATCATCTTCGATCATCAGGATAATCAGAAAGTGATTAGAAATTGAAATTGGCCAGATTGTTGATTTTGGCAATAGATTATCTTGCAACCAATCTTCAGACACTAAAAATCTATCTAGCCTTTTGGCTATGTTAGTAAAATCCTTCCTTCTATTGTTCCATGTATATACGCCATTTGAATTTTTAATGTCAATGAGTTTATTTTTATCAATAAAATTCATGAAATCCTTTTGTGGTTGTAAAATTTTCTTGGATCCCCCTAATTTTTCCTTTAAGTCCATTATAGCATTGAAATCCCCACCCACCACAACTTTTGTAAAACCTAGATTATTTGAAATAAAATTCCAAAGAAATTTCTTTTCTTCAGTCTTAATTGGATCATAGACATTATGTATTTCATATATTGAATGTGATTGAAGATATGTTACCTCCATTTTCATCCAATGAGCATTTGAATTCAAAAGGGATACCTTTACACGCTCTGGGCACCAAAGAACACCGAGACTGCCTGAAGCACCTTGAGCATCCATGAAATGGCCTTCCCAAATTTTGCATGATTTGATGAACACAAGGGATTCATCACCATCCTGTTTTGTTTCTTGAAAGAGGATGATATTAGGTTTCTGATATTCCAACTAGCATTTTACTAGTCACCTTTTGTTAGGGGCATTTATGCCCCTAACATTCCACGAGAGGACTCTCATCTCCCCCAAGGGAGGCATTTTCTCCCTTGGACCGAGTCATGTAGGATCTTAAGGAGGTTTGATCACTCTTCAAGCCATCTTCCTCTCTCTTCTGTTTTAGGGATTTTCTTCCTACCTTAGAGGTTGAGGCCTTTTTTGCAGTCTGCCTTATTTTCCTTTTCTCTGTTATATCAAGTTCTTCTTCGATTTCCTTTTCTAACATTTGGTCTGAATTATCAGAGGCTTCATTTGTGTACCATTCAAGCATTTTTATGGGAGAATGGTATTCATTCTCTGAGCATCCAATCTCGCCTTCTTCGTGTTGCTCCATATCTTCTTGGAGATTGGCCTCCATTGGTTCCACTAGAACTAACTGCCAGTTTTTGACGTGTGTGGAAGCTTGAAGACCACTTTGTTCCATTGTGCTTGCTTGAACGTTTTTCCCAACCCCCTGTGTTGGTTCCTTCTCATTTTTTTGTTTCTCCCTCTAAACTTCTCTCCTTGTTTTAAGGAATTTGTTTACATTTGCCAGTATTATGGTTTGTTCATTTACATTTTAAGCAAAAAAATTTTGGAATTTCAATCTCAATGCCCCACTTCGAAGAATTTGTTCCAGAATCAAGAATTATTGATATTGGGATCTCTTTTATAGAGAGTATTAGGATTCTCACATAAATCAAAGTTTCACCCGCTCTCAGATCAACTTCAAGTGTTTTCCCCAACGCATTGCCAATTCTAACGATGCAACCTCCGAACCAATATTTGAACGAGAGATTATAGAGGCGTATCCATAAGGGGCCATTTCATGGATGAAACTCAAAAGGATTGAAGTTTCTTTCCCATTGTTGAAGAAACAGATACGTGGAGCCATTCTTCCAAATTGGATTGTTCAAAATTTGGTCCCTTTCTAATTTGCTTTTGAAAACAACCATAAAGAAACCCCTGGGAAGAGCGTTTAATATTGGATCCAAATTCTAGTTTTTCATCACCCATTCACCAATTTCTTTCCTTGAGAATCGTTTTCCCAGGAACCTCCCAATAAATTCCCTCTGCTCTAAGTATTTTGCGTCATTTTGTACAAACTCTGAGACATCAACTACAATTTTCTCAGAGGGTTTCTTGTCATTACCAATTTTGCAGACATTTTTCTCCTAAAATGCTTCATCTGCATTAGCCTCCTCCTCTTGAAATGTTGATTTTCCGCTCTGCTCTGCCATTCCTCTTAAGTTTTAATAATTACAAAATATTCATAAATATATTTCTATTACACACAACTATCTTCCTTGATCCATTCTTCTTGAACCCTTTATTAGAACCCTTTTCTCCCCACTCTATTGAGATGAGGTTTTACCTTCTATAATTGATATTCAAAGCCTATAGTGTTTAGGGGCAATCTCTATTTTATTTGCATGCAACGTTGGATGACATATCTAAAAACATTTTCTATGTTAGGCAACATTAGTATTATTAACATTATGTTGCTTATCTGTAATAATCATGGGCAACCCTAGCTCACTTGAAACTTGTGTTTCTTATCTATAATAATCATGGGTAGCCCTAGCTCACTTGATTGCTTTTTTATTCTGATTAATATATAAATTATTTTTCTTAAGTTTCAGATCTTCTAGCTCCATAAATGCATTTGGTATAGTTGAAATATAAAATGAAGTTGTTATACAATTTGACCATGTTGCATTTTTTTCTATAGCTAGGTGGACCATTATCTTTGCATCTATCTTTCCTTGGAGCAGAGACTGACACTAAAATGTTGTTGCCTTGTGAATTGTAAGATTCGGGTTTTTCTTTGCAATTAAGTGCAACTTTTGGAGTTGAACCCGTAGAGCTTTTCTCATGAAACATTAAACCCCATCCTTCTACTTTTTTGAGACAACATCTTTCTTAGTTTTGCCTATTACGCTTCGTGACTGTGAGAAAGAGGTGTAGATCACTATAGCTACTAACTCTGAACTATTTGAGTTGAAACAATTTTCCTGTGTAGCTTAATTTCCATCCATATATTGTGGTTTGAAAGAATCTTGTCATAAATTATGTTCTAACCTTGATTTTTTCACGTCACGTACGGGCACCATATGTCCTGGATAAAGTATTTGAAGAAGAAGGTTGGAAACAGGAAGAATGGAACCTATTGATGGGGAAAACAAAATAGAGGAATTTGCATTTGAAGTAGTACCATGAAAAAATTGTATTTTATCTATTTAAGAGATTTTATTTTACTTCAAATTATTTAAGATTTATTTTAAGAATTAAAATTTTTATTTACTTAAAAGTAATTTTATTTTATTTTAGAATTATATATATATAGATATATCTTAAATACATCTATTTAGAAAACTATTTTTTTTTTTTAATTACAAAGGGGTAAATTTTTTTATTGAAACTCATAAAACAACATTACAAAGTAATCAAGAGACCAAAGTCCCCAGGAAAATCCAGACCACCAAGCAGAAAAAGACAATCAACACCATCAACCATCACCTTCTCCCTCCCTGTCCTTAGCAAGAATTCTCTCAAAATCAGGACGAAGCGCCGGAGAAACCATTTCCCACTCCTCAATTCTCCATCCCTCATCATACTCTGACGCCCATTTCGCAAAGCAATCAGCAGCCCTATTCCACTCCCTTGGAATATGAACGAAAGTCACCATCTCCATTAATGAACTAACCCGCAAAATCTGTTGCACCACCCCAGCCAACTGCCAACTGACATCCTCCACTTTCTGCTTAATAAGTAAATTGATCAAAACCTGGGAATCAGATTCACAAACAACCCTTCTCCATCCCAAATCATAAGCTTTCTCAAAAGCACAAAGAATTGCCAACCCTTCCATAAGGTTGACAGTATGAACACCCTCATAGACTGAAAAGAGGAAAACCACCGAACCCAAATAGTCCCTACCAATCCCCCCAATACCAGCCGGCCCCAGATTGCCTCTGGAGGAACCGTCAGTATTGATTTTTAGAACCCCAATTGGGGGAGGCTGCCAAAATCCAGACCTTTGAACTCTCTGCTTCAGATGCTTACCACGCTTTACACATGTCGAGGCCAAGGACGGCCCCTGAATCCCCAATCTCTCCACCACTTTAGCATCCCTTTTCCCCAAGGGGAATTCCAACTCACACTTAGCCACCACTGTCTCCTGAACCATGCCCAAAGTTCTCTGCCAAAGTTGTTGCACCAACTTCTTTTCTCCATGAAATATTCGCTGGTTCCACTCCAACCAAATCTGCCACAATATGAAGATAGGTCCCACAGACCACACCACCTGTAAAAAGGAAGCCATAGAGGGAGGCCTACCCAACCTCTGCCAAAACTCAATCAAGGAAGAAGCATGAACACAGGGACTATTCCAAACCCCCCACCAGAAATGCCAAATCTGGAGGGAGAAAGGGCAGCGAAAAAATAGATGAGCCGAGTCCTCCTCGTTAGCCCCACACAAAACACAAACTGAGGGACCCTGGAAGCCACGCTTCTGAATATTATCCCAGGTCAAACACTTATTCCAAGTCAACATCCACACAAAACAATTACATTTTGGCCAGGAAGACTTGTTCTAGATCTTCTTCCACCACTGAATTTCATCCCCATCCACCCTATGGGACAATAACTCCCGATAGCCAGAAGCAACAGTATAATCCCCTTTAGGATTGGGAGACCAGGCAAGCACATCATCATATTGGAGAGAGCTGCAACGCCTACTGGAAAGGATACTATGTAGCTCTACACATTCTTCTGGCAAACCAACATCAGGCCATTCATCTGGAGACTTCCATCCAGCCACCTCCAACTGACCACGAGAGGAAAATGACTTAAAGTCACTCACCCGTGTCCAACCAACCTCACGAAATCTCTAACAGAGATTTAACAAGTGAGGAAACTGAGAGATGATGGGGGGATATCCATCCCATGAATCAGACCAGAATTGAACCTCGGTCCCCTTTTTACAAATCCAAAATAAGCCATCCTTAATAAGAGTAGCCCCTTTCTTAAGCGTGCTCCAGATCACTGAGCCCTTCCCAAGAAGGGGGTAACGAGGCATTTCCAACTGAGGGATTCCCCGAAAATACTTCTGAGAAAGAATCTTGGCCCAACTCTTATCCTGCTCCTTACACCACCTCCAATACAGTTTCGCAGCCAAAGCCACACCAGTCAAAGCCATCTGCCACAGACCCAAGCCACCATATTGCTTTGGGCTACACACCACCTCCCATCTAACCAAACTCCATTTGGAAGACTCCAAGCAACCAGCCCATAAAAATTGTCGTGTCACTGAATCCAAATCCTTAACAAAACCCAAAGGGGCAACCTGTAGCATGCATCTGTAAATGGGAAAATCCTGTACCACAGACTTGATAAGCTAAACACGACCAACAAAGGATAACCACCGGTGAGTCCAATGATTAACCTTCGCCCTAAATTTATCTAAAATGCTCTGCCATGACTCCTGAGGCAATCTGCCCACTGAGATAGGGAAATCAAGATAGGTCAAAGGAAGTGTCCCGATCTGAAATCTCAATGTTTGAACAATCCTCCTCTGAATGGGGCACATAGTGTTGAAGAAGAAAATAGAAGACTTATCCTCATTGATTTTTTGACCTGAGGCAACCAAGTAAACATCCAACACCCTACGTAAATTAGAAGCCTCTCGCATTGTAGCCATACCCATCAGAGCAGTATCATCCAAAAATTGTAGATGAGACTGCGGAGGTAAATTACCTCCCCACTGCCAACCCTGTATGCTACCCACCTCCATGTTCCTTCTAAGCAACCTCCCCAAACCTTTAGCGAGGAGAATAAACAAGTATGGAGAGAGAGGGTCCCCCTGACGAAGGCCCCTAGAAGCACCGAATAGCTCAGAATGATTCTCATTAATAAGCACAGAGAAAGAGACTGAGGTAACACAACTCATAACCCATTGAATCCACTCCGCCGCAAACCCAAAAGCAGCAAGAGCCTTCCACAAGAAGGACCATTGAACTCTATCATAAGCCTTCGCCATATCCAATTTGATTAACATTGCCTTTTCCTTGGAGCTGGCGATAGAATGGATGACTTCAGTTGCAATAACAATCCCATCCAGAATCTGTCTACCTGCAACAAAACCACTATGTTCTTCGGAAATCAACTCCTCAAGACCCTTTTTCAACCTGTCAGCAATTACCTTAGAGATGATTTTATAAATGACATTGCAGAGAGAAATGGGTTGAAATTGGCTTAACCTATCTGCCCCCTCACACTTGGGAATAAGAGCAAGGAAAGTAGAATTTAAGGCCCTTAGCATTTGCTTGTTCCTTTGAGATTCTTGCACAACCTCAAGGAGATCCAAATTGATAATATCCCAAAATTCTTGGAAAAACTTGATCGGGAAGCCAGCAGGACCTGGCGCCTTCCCCTTCTGCATCTAGAAAACAGTTCCTTCAAGTTCTTCCAGTGTGATATCATTCATAAGCTGTTGGTTCAGCTCCCTAGACACAACATGAGGAATAGAAGAAAGAACCTGAGCCTCCTCAGGAGACCCCCCTTGTGAGTCCTCCCTAAAGAGAGAAGCAAAATATTGTCTTACCTCATTAGAAATTTTAGGGAAGGAAGACAGATGTTCTCCCCCATCGTTCACAAGACCAGAGATAGAATTCCCATGCCTTCGTGCTTTCACCGAATTGAAGAAAAAAGACGTATTTTTATCCCCTTCCTGCAGCCAAACTATTCGAGCCTTCTGTTTCCAATATATCTCTTCCCTCAGCTCCCATTCCTCCAAGGTTCTCACAGCTTGTGCTTCAGCCTGAAGAAGCTCAGGCGTCACTCCAACCTCCCTTAACCTCCTTGTGATACTATCCAATTCTTCCTAAGCCACTGCCTTTTCATAGAAGACATTCCCAAAACACTGAGAGTTCCAGCGCTTAAGCTGATACTTAACATGTTGAAGACGCTTGGAAAAAATATACATTGCCGTCCCATAAGCAGGTATACCACTCCTCCACCATTCTGCCACATAATCCTTCAGAGAAGGGTCACGTAACCACATGAGCTGGAACCTAAAAGAAGGCGTACATGGAGCACAAGTTGAATCAATGACAAGCTTGATAGGCTAGTGATCTGAACCTTTCCAATCCAAGATCTCAGAGCAGGAAGACCACATCCCCCCAACCCAGTAGTAGGACACCAGAAAGCGATCCAGCCTTTCTGCGATGCAATAATCCCCAACTCAACGGTTGTTCCAAGTAAACTGTCTATTACTAGGGTTGATATCAACAAGATTTAAAGAGTTGATGCTATCCCGAAGCAACAAAGCAGAGGGATCCAGCCTCCCAGAACCACCCCGCTTCTCAGCCAACTCGCAAATAGCATTGAAGTCTCCAGCCATAATCCATGGATGGAAAGGTGCCATAGAGCGGACTAACCTGATATGAGACCACAGAGCTTGCTTACCCTGGAAATTAGTAGGAGCATAGATATTAGAAAAGAGAATAACCTCCCCTGTCTCAAAACTAGAAGCAATCATAGACATAGTGGATTTAGAAGACACCCACCAGAGAGGTCGAATTTTTTGAGGATTCCAAAAACAGGCCACACCCCCAGAAGATCCATGAGCACCAATACATTGACACTCACCACACCTCCATAGCCTAAGTGCCAAGTCAAGCATACTCTCAACAGAAAACTTAGTCTCCTAAAGAAAAAACACATCATGACCATGCTTTCGAACTAAATCATGAACTGCTTTTTGTCGAGGGCCGCTGTTCAAGCCCCTTACGTTCCATGAAAGAACAATCATTTCAAGGGTCTCGAAAAGTGAGAATCCAGAGTCTTTACTGACCCTGACTCAACCAAGTTCTCGCCTGTCAATTTGATCTTTTTCACATCCTTCTTTCTACCTGGTTTAGCAAATTTCTCTGCCCCACCTTTCTTAATATCTTTTTGCAAAATGCCCAATTTTGGAGGCTTAGACTTCTTAGCAGAATCCAGCTCTGCACTTCGCCCAAGAGGAGAAGAATCCTCCCCCACTGCTGGAATAACAACCAAAGAAACCAGAGCCTCTAGGCCTTCTGTCGGCATAGCAGCATCCGTGAGCACACCATAATCACCTTGTGGTTCCATAGAAGAATCGAGTGCAGGTCCCTCTTGAGCAAACTCCTCAATCCCCTGCTCCAAGTTTACCAAACCTGGATTAACTTCCTAGTGACTAAGGTCGTCCAAAACCTCAAACCTGTTAAAAGTGCCCTCTTCTTGCCTTTCTCTGAAAGGTCTCTTTTGCCCCCTGTTCTTACTTCGAGCCTTGACAGGAACAAAACCATCAGTATCTACCGCCGCAGTAGGACCGTTGCCCTTCCCCTTATCCGCCCTGGGAAGATCCCGAGAAGGTTTTGAAGGCTGGGGATCCACCGACTTGTATCTTGGACACTTTCTTAGCAAGTGGCCATATTCACGACAGAGCCTGCAGTGGAAAGGAAGGGTCTCATATTCCAATTGCTGCACCCAAGAATAAGAACCCACACACATATCTATTGCATCAGGCAGAGGCCTACTTAGGTCAATTTCAACAGAAATTCTTGCAAAAGACATTACCTTTTTCCCCAAGGTCTGTGACGAAGCTCCAACTGGTTTTCCAAGCAGCGAGGCCAGTAAGAGCAACACATCCTCCCGACAGCATTCCACTGGGAGGCGAGGTGAATAAACCCACACCGGGACGCGGTTTGGAAGCTCCTCAGCAGGGTTAAATCCTGCATGCCACAGCTTGATAAACAACCCCACCTTATTATGAAAATAAGGTCCTCCCTCAAACACCCTGTTACGATCAGCTATGCAGTTAAAAGTAACCATGAAGTAATTGTTAGCCAACAACATTATCTCCATTTCTCCCACTGGCTCCCACGTTCTCTGAGCCCAAGTCTCCAAAAATTGGAGTGAGACCCTCATCCCCAAAAATTTGCAATATAAGGAATGATTTGAGTAGTAATCAATATCTTCAGCAATCAGATCAGGCGGAACAACAAATTTCGGTCTCACCTTGCACTGCTCTAGACAACCATTAACCTTTGTGATCCATGAACCAGAGGACAATCCTGCACTATCCATCCCAGAGTCCGTAGCAAATAAATTGTTATTATATGTTGACATCCCATCCTTTGGGGACATCGAGCAAATTGTTGCGCGAAAACTCAAATCAGGAGTAACCCCAGAAGCCTCTCCCTTGGATAAAGCCATCAAACCCTATTCCAATGCATAAACCCACAAAAAGAAATAATGGGCCGAAACCCCTACCACTTCCACCTCCCGAACTCCGCAATACCAGCCACTCCAGCTCTCCCACACTCGCACCAGAAAAGAGGAAGAGAAACAACGCCGAAAGGAACCTCCTACAACCCCCGTACCACCCTTACCAACAAGGGAACTCGCAATAACCAGCCATAGATCTGCGAGCTCGCCTGAAGCCAAACTCCCATGCGCATGGAGACACACCCCGAACACACCAGTCGGCACAAGCAGCAGGAAATTGCGCCAGCCAACCTCCCCAATCAACAAGACACACTAGAAAATAGACGCCCGCCCCCAGGAACACCAAAAAACCCTCCCCAGATCGCGCATATGCAGAACCAAATGGTCACGAGCTAGGGCACGAGTGCCCTAGCTCGGCCCGTGCAGAGACATTCGCAAGCCATCTTTCTTTTTCTCCTATTTAGAAAACTATTTTAATTATTGAAGAGTTATTTTATTTTATATTAGAAAAAATATTTAATATATACATCACACATTATACATTCACATATAAGTTTTATTGTGTATATATTGTTTAAAATTGTATTTGTGTTTTTTTATGTTGGTTAATTACATGATTACTTAAATGTTTTTTTTTTAAGCAAAAGGCATATTGCCTGTATATATATTTATAATATTATTTAAAATTTACAATATATATTATGTTCCTTTTCAGAAGACATATTGTCCTAAACTGACTATTACATACATTTTTGCAAACCATTCAAAAAACTTAGGCCTAAATATCCTGATGAACTTTCTAAGCACTTTTTATCACAATTACCATTTGAAGCCAAAAAACCTTATATTTCAACCTATGAGCTAATATATTTCAAAGAAATTCAATCTCCATCGGTACTAGTTGGTCATTTTCATCTTGAACCTCTTCTAGCATGCCATCAAGCTACTCTTCTTCTACAATGTGTACAGGCTGAGAATTGTTGGTAGTGGTACCAATATTTTGGTCACCATGCTCTTCCCTACTACAATATCCCGCAAACTAAACCATGTTACACGAAGACTCATGAATATTTTGAACACCCACTTGTTGGTCTTCTTCCACAACAAGTACAGGCTGATAATTGTTGATAATAGCAACAATATTTTGGTCAGCATGCTCTTCTCTACTGCAATATCCCACAAACTGAGCCATGTTACAAGAAGACTCACCAATATTTTGAACACCCACATGCGGAAAAAGAGCATCATGCTCTTCCTTTGCAACCCTTTCTAGAAACTGACCCTGAGGCACTTCATTAAGATTGAATTCATTGGAAATTCAAACATTGAACAACTAAAATTGAACACCTACTGGTTGCACATTTACTTCTATCATTACCCGATCAAATCCCTGACCACTTTCCACTTTGGTTTCATGTTCACCCACAGACTAATGCAGATTTTTCACACCTAATTGCACTTGTGCTTGAAAATACACAGACATAGGAAGCTCATGATCATGTGTGAGAAGCACCAAAATGGCATGAGCTTTCACCTTTACTTTGTCGACAAAATTTGGAGCAAACCCCCATGCATAATTTCTGAGAACATTTAACATGAAGCTTGAATTTTGTAATGAAAGAGTCTTGTTAATTACAATATATATTTTTTGGAAATCTGTCCTATGCAGTAGGAAGTGCTTAGGAAAAATCCCTCCTACATATCCATGCCCTTTCCAGAAATCATAACTTTGACAAGCTTTGTGAAGAATTCCATTTTGCAAATAAACCTCATTTACAACTTTGTTTGTGACAGACTCCACTAACCTGACATCTTGTAACAAGTCCATAAGATTGGATATAAAAATTCATAACAGTTGAGAAGGATAAAGCAACCTTTTTTCTTTCGGCTCCAAAATTTCAACTCCAACAACCCTTTTTATATGATTTATAAAGATTGAACAATGATCTCTAAACACCAGTTGTAGCTCAACATATCCAATTTCTTATAATATTGACAGCTCCCAAACATTGATAGGTATGAAAATTTTATAGTTTCACTGATAGAACTCCATTTTCCTCCTCCTACATTCTGGACAGAAGAGCTTAGGGATTCTAAGCTCACCACTGCTGGAACTATTCGGAGAAAACATACACCCTATTCTCCAAACCGTTTGCACAGACAACAAATTCATTTGTGTAAATTTGAGCACCATTCTCTCTAATTTATTTCCCATGACCAAACTAAGAATGCCTTTGATGAAGTATCTTATCAAATCTTGATCAAATTGTACTCTCGTACCAACAAAATTATTGCTTAGCACTCTTTGGATAGTTGTTAACTGGATTTTGATAAAGTATATACTATAAGCCACACTTAGCAAAGTGAAACAACTACATAAAAATTCTCTAAATTTAGACATACCTCCTTATGATTTTCAAAATCAATTCATAGCAGATGGTACAAAGCATGATTAATTGACACTCCCAGTTCACACATTTTGAAACAATGTGTAGAACCATATATCTTGACACCTGTAGCCTGCACATGATGCAAAATGTTAAAGCAAACAAGTGCATTGTATACATCATGAGGATTACATCATAAATTTTGGCTGCCTTTAGGAATACTCATAAGCATATTTTGTACGCCTCACTTTGAGCCTTGGAAGGCACATTTTGTAACAAACTTCACACATGACACCTGAAGCTTAACTGCATGCTAGAGAATTCACATGAACTTGACAATACTAACAATGGTACCTCGTTGTACAGACTTTCTCCCACAGATTACTAGGATATGACTCGTGCTTATACACACTGTACCTGACTGATGTCATGAGTACTGACCCAAACCTTAACACATGTAATTTGAATTGCAACAAATTTAGCATAATATATCCACACTCTTTGACATGTGCTAATGCATTAACACCATGTGAAGTTTTGTCGACTTGAGACAACACAGCTGACCTCCATGAATCATCACAAATGTCCATATTTTTTATCACAACCACAACTCTTACTATTTCAATCATGTAAGTGAATTCAACAGATGTTTGATCACAACCACAACTCTTACTATTTCAATCATGTAAATGGCCCTCACACAGTTTATTTTGCAGATTCAACATAATTGAAACATATAATAAGATATGGAAATTGCAACAATGAAGTTTAGGAGTAATAATTAACTTTCCTCTTTTGATAATAAGTTTTCTAGTATAGGACGTATCTTACCTAGCTTAGCCACATGAGTGATTTCATTATCTACTTGATCACACCCATAATTTGCCAAAAAATCTGCCACCATATTTTGTTCTCTGTATGTGTGCAAGATTTGATAATTACCTATCTTATCAAGCAAGGACCAAATTTGTTTAACAATATACCCCAACTTCCAATTCTGAATCTTACAATCCCAACATGCATTTATTAAGATCAGTGAATCTCCTTCTACTTGGATCATGGGAAGCTTAAAACTAAGAACTAACTTCAATCCTTGCGAAAGTGCTTGAGCCTCAGTTGCATTGTTAGTCCCAGATATCAACTTAAAAGATTTAGCACATAGCACTAACCCTTTATGATCCCTTATAATCACCCTTGCTCTAGATAAACCTAGATTCCCCCTAGAGGCTCCATCTATATTCAACTTGAAGATGCCAACTGGAGGAGGTAACCAAACTATGGAAGTTTTGTTTACTTTTTGAGCAGACTGATGGATATTTCCTTTGAAAGGCATAAATAAGAGTGTCCATGAAGACAACACCTTTGAGTCCCAATCAGTAAAAAGTGCTCCAACATGCTTAGTTTTATACACATATGCATTTACTATTTCAGATATTGATCTTTCCAATAATAACAACACCTGATCAATGTTTAGTTTCTTTGTCCTAAAAATGTATCTATTTCTTGCCCACCAAATAGCCCAGACAACTGAAGATGAAATAATACACCAAATACTTGCAAAAAATGAAGATTTATATAGCTGAGGCCAACTAGTAAATAATTTCTAGATAGTATTTGGAAAAATTGACTACCAATTCATTTTAGCCACAACAAACAACCAACAAACTTGTGCTACTAGACACAGAAGGAAAGGGTGATTGATATCTTCCAGCTCTTGATCACAAAGCACACATTTTAAAGGATCTACTATCCTTAGTTTTGCTAACTTATCGCTTGTAAGAATTTTATTTTTGATTGCTAGCCATGAAAAGTAGCCTGATTTAGGAAAAACTTTTGAATTCCAACAAAACTGATATGCTCTTTGTTCTATTATTTGTAGGGTAGCTTAAGAAATTGATTTGTACCCCTCTTTAACTGTATAGCAACCTATTTTTGCTTTAGACCAAATTAATCTATCCATATTGGATGAAAAGTAAACTGCTCTTTCTTGAAGGATAGTTGAAATTTGATATTTGTGATCCTCATCTATTAATTCATTTGAAAAATCCTTCCACTTGACTTCTCCCATCAAAGAATCCACATGTTGAACATAATATTTTACTTTTGTGCCCCAACAATTGGACAAAAGATTTGCAGAATTCTCAAAATTATAAAGAACAACTAGATTCTGATATCCATTCCATGAATCTTTCCAGAATAGGGCTTCATTACCATCATTTACCTCCCAAGTTAAATGAGGTAAAATGATTTTTCTACATGAGACTAAAAAATTCCACTTTGCTGACCCTGATGGTGGATTTGACATAGTCAATATTCTTGATGGACACAAATTATCCAAATACTTGTTTTGCATAAGGCGACACCATTTTAGGGAAGGTTTTGCATACATTTGCCAAACCATTTTAGCTCCTAATGCCAAATCCTTTTCAATCAAATTATGAAGACCTGCTCCCCCTTTTAACTTCTCTAAACACATGGTTTCCATTGATATCAAAGGAATTTTCTTTTTGTTGTTCACATTACTAGACCATACAAATTTTCTAATCATCTTTTGAATTTTAAAAATGATGGACTTTGGAGCTTTTAAAACTGCCATATAATAATTTGGAATTGTAGATAACACATATTTTACCAACAAAATTCTCCTTGATAAAGATAACCATCTCCCTTTCCAAGATAAAATTTTAGCTTGTATACTTTGAATGATTTTTTTCCAATAAGAAAATATTGTTTTGCCCTGCAAAAAATGGAATCCCAAGATATTTACAAGGCAACTGCGCTTGTTGGAAACCTAACAACTTCACAATATGTTTCTCAATAGCAGGTTTTGTATTGAACACATATATTTTTAACTTTCCTTCATTTACTTTTTGACCTAAGGCTCTAGTATACTTATCCAATAATGACTTTATATGCAAAGCTTCTGAAATGACAGCTTTGCCGAAGAGCAAAGTATCATCAACAAAAAGAGAATGAGTCACCGATATATTTGTATTTGGAATAGGAACTCCCTAAATGATACCTTGATCATGAGCTTTATGGAAATACCTGCTCAAAGCTTCTGCTAAAATGATAAACAAAAATGGTGGACCCCTTGGGTAGAACCAAAAAAACCAACTGTAGATCCATTTAACAACACTGAAAACTTGGCACCTGATAAACATGAGATTATCCACTTACACCACTTAGAAGAGAAACTAAACTTCAATAACACCTGGTTCAAAAAAGACTAATCAACCCTATCATATGCTTTCTGCATGTCAAGTTTAATAATTGTGGAAGACATTTTATTTACAACAATGGAGTGTGGAGTTTCATGAGCAACAATTGCTCCTTCTGATCTTTCTCTACCAAGAATGAAACCACCCTATTCCTCAGAAATAATTGCCGACACAAGAGGATGTAACTGAAGATAAATGACCTTTGTCAATTTTTTATAAATTGTATTGCAAAGTGAAATAGGTTGAAAGTCAGAGAAAGTATTTGGAGAATTTATTTTTGGAATGATAGCAATATTAGTCACATTGAACTTCTTCAACATACCTCCTGATTTTCTTGATTCCTTCAAAGCATTTAGAATATCAACCCCAATGAATTCCCAACTTTTTTGATAAAAAATGGCAGTGAATCCATTAGGTCCTAGGGATTTGTCAAGATGCATGGAGAACACCACCTCTTTTGCTTCTTTGAGAGAAAAAGGAGCCAACAACCTAACATTATCTTCATGAGAGACCAACTTAGGGATATCCTGAAGAAGCTCTTCTCTTTCCCTTACTAAATGTGCATTGTCATTATTATTTGCAATTAATAAGGAAGACAAAAATTTGACCCCTTCATTCTGTATATCTTCCTCTTTTGTAAACAGAACTCTTGTCACACTATCTTGAATTGAGAATATAGTACTTTTTGCTTTTTTGATTTGAGCTGAAATGTGAAAGAATTTTGTATTCCTATCACCATCTTTTAGCCATAATTCTCTTGATTTTTGTCTCCAATAAACCTCCTCTCTCAATAAAAATTCTTTCCATTCCTCTTGTAGTTTGCTTTGTTCTTCAAATAATACATTGTCAAGGCCATTAGAAATTTAACGCTTTCATTTACCTCTGCTAACCTTTTATAAACCAAATCTTTCTGCACGAAAACATTCTTAAACACATGCTGATTCCAAATTTTTAATTGGTACTTAACATGATCCAACTTCTTGGTCAACTAGAACATTCTAGAACCATAACAAAAAGGTACATTCAATGAGCATTGCTTTAACAAGGTGATAAGCGCTGGATGCCTAAACCACATTGCCTCAAACTTAAAGGAAGATTGAAAATTTGACTTTACTTTTTTTGCCATCAAATCAAGTGAAATAGCAAAATGATTTGAGGCAACAAAAGGCAGTATTTTAGATGTCAATTCAAATTCACTTAAGACCCAATTCAGAGATGTTAAGAACTTTTCTAGCCTTTCCACAATTTGGAAAAAAATTTCCCTCCTATTTTTCCAAGTAAATCCCCCATTTTGTGGAATTACATCCACCAAAGCATTATCTTGTATAAAAGCAACAAAGACCACCATGTCTTTTTTTGGAGGACATATTCCTCCTTTTTTCTCTAATAAACTTGTAATTGCATTGAAATCCCTTGAAAGAACAACTTTGTCTTGCCCCAACCCATCTAATTTCTATTTCAAAGTTTCCCACAACAACTTCTTACCTACTATACTATTAGGCCCATAAACATTCAACAACCAAAAAGATAAATCAAAATGACTAACCTGCATTAGCTGGTAGTTATGATCATAAGAAAAATTGGTAATGCTATCTGTTTTTGCGTTCCAAAGAGTAATCAAACCTCTTGAAGCTCCCTGAGAAGGTGAGTGACAAGTTTTCCATTTGTTCCACTTCTTACTAATAGATTGAAAAGTCTCTTATGAAGTTTTAGTTTCTTGAAGAGCAACTATATTTGCCCCATAAGCATCTAACTGATGCTTGAATTGGGCCCTTTTGTCAGGGGCATTTATGCCTTTGACATTCCATGATATTATCCTCATTGCAACGTGGGAGAGCAACAAGCTCTCCTAGGTCTTTTTTGCTTCACACCTACACCCGTTTTACCATCTAATGTTGATTGTATGCCTGCTGCTATTTCCTCTTGTAGCTTGGTAGCTAAAGATTTCTTACCCCTCTTGGTAGGAAAATTTTTAGTTGAAGGAGACAACGGGGACTAGGATATTGATAAAGATCCTAGATCATCTGAAAACTCCCTTTCCCTAAAAACCTCAAAAGCAGTATCATCTATCATTTGTTCACCAACAGTTACTAAGGCTTCATCAAAATTTTTCTCAAACTCCATATAAGAAGGAATTTTAGAGGAATGTGAATTAGAGCCTTCAAAAGCCGGTTGGGACTGCAAAATGAAACTACCATCATCATCTTGATCGTAAAAAATCTTTAACCTTTCTTAACATTGATTTGACAATCCAAGTGTTAGCATTGAAGCACATTGATTCAATTGTTGAAAACTAACAATATTGATTTGAGAAGCCAAAATCTTGAGAGAATGAAGAAAAATATTAATGGGAGACAACAAAAAATTCTCCCAACCAGGTACAAAGGAAACAATAATAGGCTTGAATTGAGAACCAAAAAACTTGCTAACCGTCCCTTCATTACTAAAACCAAATAGTGATGAATTGCTGCCCTGTAGAAGAGGAGAACTGACATGAACACATTCTACCTCATCAGAATAAAATGATTGAGCACTCTTAGCTTCCCCCAAAGAGAGATAGCTACAACAAGAACCCCCAACTTGTTCCAACACTAATGCTTTTGAAACCCCCCACTGATGCAACACTTCACTATAAGGACTTTGAAAATTAAACTGTGAGCTTAGTAGATTGATATATTGATTCCACTTAAAACAGACATCAAAAACCTTAGAGAAGAAGGTTAAATCAATATTTCACAACCACTCCTTGGTAGGAGTGGAAAAAGAAACAATCGATTTGACATTTAGAGGATTAACAAATTTTTTAAATGAATCCCTTGTCACTTCCATGCTCTGATCCTCAACCTCCACACACTTTTTTGAAGGATGAATAGGAAAGTGACAGAGGAAACAAAATTGCTTTGGATCCTCAAAAACCACCTTCTGTTTCCACAAGTTGTGGATTGACTTAATATTGACAACTATTGGAAGAATTTTAGTAACATCAATAAGGATACAAAGCCTGATTGGCAATGATGGATTAGAAAAGAATTGCAAATCCTGATGCAGAAAAATGCCTAACTGATTACCTAGGATTTTAATGATGCAAGACTCTCTGTATTCCAAGGGTAGCCCTTGCAACTAAACCCAAAAGGGAATAAATTTAATGATAGTCTAAGAAGGGAAAAAATTTGGAGTCCATAGGGTTGAGAATAAGCCATTACCCTCACAAATCCAACACTTTTTTTGATAAACAACATTCTTAGAATCTTTATCAGAGAAAATCACTACAAAAAAACCTCCCCCCTTATCTAAAAAGAATACTTGATTAGATCCTTCCCAAGTTTGAAATATCCAACTTTTCAAAAAATCAAGATCTGGAGTAAAATTCCAAAACTTACAAATGAGGGCCACATCCTTGAGATCATTGATTTACGGCTGTAGCATGGAATCTGGAAGAGTAAGATTAACTTGATCACTCCCCAAATTGATTTTCTATTTTGGGATCCACATCTTTCCTTTGAATCCTGAATCCTTAGCCTTCCCCTACATATGAGACTTATGATGATCACTCTGCACAACCTCATCAATGCCATTGACCTTTGGACCCAAAAGAACCTTCTTATTGATATTAATGTTATTTGGAAAGGTGAGAGGGGATCTCAAAGGGACAAATGATTTAGGGAAAACAAGAGGAATGTTGTTCGAGAAAGTGGTCGGACACGGAAAAGATGGTTTTGGATTGAAGGGAGCCCCAAAAGTAACAAGAATGGGAATATTATTAGGGAATGAAGCCGGTGAGCAGGAAGCAGAAACTACCTTAGAATAACTCCTAGTAGGAAAAGCCGCATGACCACTTGATCGACCATAAGCCACATCGACTCACGAGCGAGAAGAACTTGAAGAATCTTCAATGGCTTTCAAATAAGAGGCACAAATGTCAAAAAGAGCTTGCTTCTCCCTATTCAGAGATTTTTTGGCTCAAGAATTTCACTAAAAATTCCTATTAGAAAGCATGCTTTCTTCTTGATTAGGTATCTAAGCCCCATTATGAAAAACACTACCGGGAACACCCTTAAATCCTTTAACCCTGCCAGGAAATTCCTTTTTTGCTGATGAAAACGTTTTTCCATAAAATCCCAAAGTTGATATATTGAAATCTGTCCAATTAGTGTTGGAAAAACTAGTCCTTGGAGCCCTTCCTGCCCCATGAAAACCCTTGGACTGCACATAATGGGCAATTTTTTTTGAAAAATTACCGTTAGCGGAAAAATGAGATCTCCAAAATGTACGGTCCTCCATTTTTTCCCGATTGGGCCTACTCTAACCTAGATCAATGTCACCCATGATTACTTAAATGATATTTCTTCACATAATTTGTACTTATCAAATTTTCAATTATAAGTAACAAGTAAAAAAATATCAAATCAACAAATCCAAATCACTCAAACCATTACACTACATCCCCTCTTTCCATTGTAGAATACCTCTTTGCATTAAATATATTGTTTTGACTATTTTATTTTTTAGAGATATGGAAGTTATTTCATTTTATTTTACTTCAAAAGTATTTTACATTATTGATTTTATTAGTTCTTGCCATGGAACTATAGCAAAGGCCAAATCTATAACTAGTGTTTAATATTGTTTTTTTGAGCCAATCAAAATTGATATCCTAAGTACAATGATTGTAGGCAAGTTAAAATAAATTTATTATAATTTTTCTTCTAAAACAATTACAAATAATGATTTAAAAATCTTTATTGACTAAAAGATAACTAAGTAAAATGCAAAGAAAGTATTCGATATAAAGTTTTGTAAAAATCATTTGCCTTTTATGAAACAAAAATGCCATTCACAAAACTTCTAAATTTGGCTATCCCTCTAAACAAAGATAAAAGAATTCTTAAAACTTAATTAGGAGAGATGAATTGGTAAAATTAAACTCATCAAATATTTTTTTAACATCTCACTTACAATGCAAACATAACAATATTTTTTCTCCTTATTATTTGTGTTAAAGTATTTTATTCAATCTTTATTAAATACCATTTGTATATACTACTATATTTTTTAATAAAATTCATTCTCATTAATTTATAATTTAATAATATAGATCAACTATTTCAATAATCAAAACTATTTTGTCAACTAGTATATATACATATGTGTATGTATGTTTGTCTCTTAAATGAACAACTATATTTAGAGAATGAATTTTAAAAAAGAAAAATTGAAAACATTATTTTAAAACATTTTTTTCTAAATTAGTTTATTTTGCCTACAATATCTATGGAAACTATTTTTTTGATTACATTTGTTTTATTTTTAATTTGAATAAGAGTAATAGACATTTTATATTTATATCTTTTGATTTAAATTTTATAAAAGTCATCATTTATATTTTTATGATTATTTTTTTCTTTGAGTGTATTGAGTGTGATATTAAAGTATTATTCCATTTATGTTTTGAGTATAATGGGAACATAAACGTAAGTAAATATGCTATCATTTATTTTTAGCTAAAGAATAATATAATTATCTCAACACAAATTTTTAGTTTGAGATTATTATTATGACAATTAAATAAACATAGGTATTTATACATTTTTATTTTTAGATTATTATTATAGTAAGCTATAATATAGACATGATGTACATTCATGTTGTTTATATTAAGAAGTAGTTTTAAAAGAATTGTGTACTCACCAAAGAAAAATAAATAGACTAGAAGTATTTTATTTTATTTTATTATATAATAACTTCTTCCCATTACCTTCAGGTTAAATCTAGTGATATTTGCTATATTAATTGTTTCTTTCTAGTTATAATTTAAGTTTTTGAATAGTTTTAGACATAAGAACTATGACTTCAAAATTGGATTTAGGAAAATTGGATTTAGGCAAGTACAAATTCTACTTTTTCAATTTCTGGCTATATGATGAATTGTGTTAGCATTCTAAAATTCATGTACTCTATACACAACAAATCACAACACATGCAATATTTCTACAAGCAGTTTTCTTTTTGTATGACAAAACATATTGGTTTGACAAGCTCTAAGAGCAAGTTGTTGAAAATATAAGAGATTTAAGATATCTTTTTTGGTGATGTATTCAACTTACAAGCTACTCCTTAATTAAAAATCAACATTGATTTATTGAGAGTCCCTTCCATTTAAAAAAGATATAATCTCATAAAACATGGTTAAATTTGGTTGAAAATTCTCTTGTATTTGTTTTTTCCATCAACAACATAGTTCAAATTGTTGAAAATACGAGAGATTTAGGTATCTTCTTTGGTGATGTATTCAACTTACAAGCTACTCCTTAATTAAAGATAACATTGATTTATTGAAAGCCCCTTCCATTTAAAAAAGATATAATATGATAAAACATGGTTAAATTTGGTTGAAAGTTCTCCTTATCAACTTATGAATTCTCTAAAATGTTATTTGCTTTTTCTATATCGATTTGTCAGCATTTGACAGGAACTTTAGATTATCGCGACCTTGTTTCAAGTTTGCTTTCATTCTTAGTTCAAAGCATTTCACAATTACATTTTATTATACTTAATGTCAAATACTAAGAACCATCCGCATACACATTGCACACCAAAATGCAATTGCAAGTTTTATTTTATTTTATGAATACAAATACATTACATTTAGATATTGCCATCTCTTCTCTTTAAATAGATTATAAATTTTTGAATAAACATACATCTATTCCATAAGCCTCTAAATTCATCAAAACCACCTACAAATTGAAACTTCAATAATTTTAATTTTAATAGATAACGTAATAAAAAGAACACACCAACTAAACGAAGAAAATTGATTATCCATGGATTCACACGAATGAAATGTTTTAAAAATTCAATTAAGAAAAAAACAAGAGTTGAGGGAAGCGCCGTGTGAGTAGCATGGGACCTTGTCCGGATACATAATGTGTGCTCACGTTTCTTTGTATTTTGAATTCTAATGTTTCCTTGGATATCCACCACATCCTCCTGCAATCTGGTCAAAACAGCAAACAGAAAATTCGGAGAAATCACTTGGAATTGCAGGTCCCTGGAATTGAATTAGCAATGTGTACAGTCGCGGGTTCGAATCCCGTATTGTCTACATTTCGGATAAGAAACTCAGATTTCAGTAAACGTATCAATTCGTCACGCCTTTGCTCTGGTAAAGTATGTTTCAATACAATCCGTGTAGATGCCGAAAAAATTAAGCGTTTGATTAACGCCAAGGGGAGTCCCCCCAAGCAAACTTCTCCACCTGTTAAAAGGCTCCGTAGAAAAGAGACTTCGGATTTTAGAGACATAGATTCCAAGACTAGAGATAATGCGAAAGTAGATGTTTTCGCAGATGATTCTCCATTCAAAGCTTCTTTTGAGGATTACATTAAAATAATGGACGATGTCAGGCGTAGACGGGAGCTGAATGAAAGCGGCGAAGAAGAACGACAGACGGAATTAATTGCAGAAAAGAGTGTTAAATTGTACAAGAAATCTGAGCAGAAGGAAACAAGTGTCTATGGAAGTGCTCGTTTGGAAGCGAAATTTGACCTGATTAATTTAAAAGCAAAGAGAAAACAAAAAACGGAATTATTAGATTTTCAGAGTAGAGCGCGTTTTAAAGAGTTGAACATGAAGAATTTAGAAAAATTGAACGGGAAGAAGACAGATATTGTAAGTGATGAAGATTTTAGTAAGAACCCCGGCTCTAGGGTTAGCAGGGAGAGTATGAGAGAACTTGTTAAGGATTCTCTTGATTTGAATGCAAAGGTTGGGCTCAGGGCAAAGGTGGAGCGCGGGGTTAAAACACGGGAAGTAGGAAGAGAGTTGAAAAATGCAAGGGTGAATGGAGTAGCATTACGTAAATTAAGAGAAAGGGAGTACGGTAATAGCACATTGGAGCATTCTCACGTGGTGGGTGGGAGTAAGACAGAGAACAAAGCTTTTCAGTTCTGTGCAGAGACAGGCCCCTGGGTGAAACCAGAGGAACGAGCTCAGCGACTTGCAGAACAGTAGGTCCCTTCTCCTTTATGTCTTCTATTGTTTTCTAAAAGAAATGCTTCTTATAGTACATCAAAGAGCGTGATAGTTACATGAAGTGCACACAAGTTTCATCTGAACAACAGAGTTATATGAAAATTTTAGTCTTATGTTTAAGTGTACGCAATGTAGTATTGTAGAAGAGTTTCCAAGAGTCAATTGTCTCATCAACTTAGTTTTGAATTTTTTTGTCAACGTTTCCAGGATTAAACTTCATATAAGCTTATCTGAATTAGTGTTTTAATTGTCCTATTTAGGACAGCACAAAATGAAACAGTGCGTATGGTAGGACTGCTTTTCAAATAGTAAGAGAAAGATCCCTGAGATTTACTCAAACTTAAAAACTAATAGAATCTAGAAGCATACACATTGTACAAGATTTAAAAGGGGGTTTTGCATAAATGCATATATTTAATTTGACTGATTTTTTAGCTCCGGTTGCAAGCACTAGACTATCAACAATGAAGACTTACAGCTAGATTTTTAGATTTAAAGAGAGTAAACTATCAAGCACATATGATGAACTCAAGGTCCTCTTGGTTAACGTGAAAAACGATATCTGGTTGTGACACAGATATTTGAATGGAAGACAGATGAATTCTGATTGTTGGCTAAAGTAGAGACCAACAAATCTACATTGACAAGAAAGAATCAAATAAGTGAACCTCATGGTTTTATGAAATAAATAGCTTTAGTGCATACAAAGCTGCAATTTGGTTAGATGGATTTTTTCAATACTAAGCTTGACCAACTATAATTCTCTGTCAATTTACTATATAAAATTACAAACATTCAATCACAATTACACAAGCACTTCTACTAAAAAAAATGGCTTTTGTAGCATAAGTGCAACTTCCATCAATATTTGTTAACTTTCATGAAAATACAATAATTTCCTTGATAATTTCTACAGAATAGGTTCAACATCAACTATGATTACAAATTATGTGCTCAAGGCACTTACTTATAAGCTCTCAAGAGGCAGCTTTAAAGGGAAAATAATAATAAAATAATATAAATGAAATATCACTTTAAATCATCCCTATTCGTATCTGCAGAAAAGAGGAAATAAAGTCTCTTAAAACAAAATTAATACTAAATCAATTAACAAAATGAAATCTTAATAATAAGCTTAAGTCTATCTCCTTTGGGATTGTTTTTTGTCACTTAAGTCATTTTCAAAAATTTAAAATAACCTTTGACTTGCAAACTTTGTTAAATCTTCTGGAGTCTCTCAAATATGGCAGATTTTTTCTGGAGCTTGTGAAAATTGTTTAAACCTATTGATGGATATGAAATCGATGATTACCTTTGAAAAACAATATTTTGAAAAGTGACTTTATAAAACTAGCAACTTTCTAAAAGTAGAAAGTTGGATTTTGAAGCTCTTCTCACCATTCATTGATTTAACAAACCTGCTAAAAATAGTAGTTTCTAAAAATAGTTTTCTTTTGAAAACTAGGTGAATTTTCTTTTGAACCATGAGATTATGCTTGTAAGATTTGGTTGTGGAGATAGCCACCCAAGATTTAGAGATCTAATAGAAAGCACAAAGTACTCAAAAGATCAATATGACAAGAATACATTATATCCCTAACAAAGAATGCAAATAGAATGCATATACAATATAGGAGACCCTTGGTTATATAGAATAAGGTGAGACATAGAACAACAGAAGATTATGACAAGTGTCTTAATCTTATTGTATGTGACATAAAGTGAAAATGCCCTAAAAATACCCCAAATGAACTTAAGTAATAAGATGTGGAAAGGGCCCAATAGTGGAATTAGTTAGGGAAATAACCTTATTCACATCAACACCCCCTCTTAATTGTAACTTAGGGGGAAAAAGGAAACATGCAAACATGCAAAGATGGGTCTTGGCTACAAAGCTTGATGAGGTACCCATGTACAAATGAATCTCTCACAAATGGAGAAAAGGAGAAAACCTAGTGGGACAAAACTCCTCCCCAAAAGAGAGAAAATACAAGAAAAATGCTCTCTAGAAGATGAGAAAGACAAAAACTTATGTGAAGAAAAAGTCCCTCCTAAGAGAAAATGAAAAGAGGCCATGTGACTCTTCCCAAAGAAATGCCTTGCAGCCCCAAGAGAGCTCGCAAATGATGATACATACTCTTAGTCAAAGGTTTGGTGAAGGTATCTGCAACTTGCTTTGCTGTAGGACAATACTGCAAATCAATGACTTGCTCTTGAATTAGCTCCTTGATGTAGTGCATATGGATCTCAATGTGTTTGGTTTGCTAATGTTGAACCAGGTCCTTTGAGATCTAGATGGCATTCTAGTTGTCACAAAAGAGGACAAATGGTTGAGTAATAGTGAAGCCAAACTTAGAATATTCTAAAGCCAAATAGCTTCAGTGGTGGCATTAATAGCCTTAGTTGAAGAAAGAGCAATATTACATCTTACTCTGCCATCAAATGGGGCTTGAACCAAGAAGAAAGTTATAGCTAGATGTGGACTTATGATCATCAAGATTGCTAGTCCAATTAGAATTTGTATATCCAACCAAGTCTAGTCCTATATTTGCTACATAGTGAATCCCATGTCAATGAGTCCCCTATATCTAATGAAAGATGCGTTTGACAACATTCCAATGAAGGTCATATGGTTCTTGCATAAAGTGTGAAACCATGCCAATCATAAAAGAAATGTTAAGGCGAGTATAAGTCAAATAGATGAGGCTCCCAACAAGTTGACGACACAAAGTGGCATCAACTAGTGGAGTAGAACACTTCGCGTCAAGCTTGACTCTAGACTTCGTGTAGGATTACAATTAGCCATGTGGAACCGAGCTAGTAGATCAAGAGCATACTTGGGTTGAGTAAGAGTGATCTAAGAAGGGACCGAGTTATCTCAATCCCAAGAAAGTAGTGCAAAGGACCCAAATCAGCCATAGAAAATTTGTCATGTAGAGAAGATTTGACTCTGCTAATGATGGATGATGAACTCCCTGTAATGATCAAGTCATCAACAATAAGAACAAGAAGAAAATGGGAGTCATCTTGTTGCAAAATGTAGACATTCAGGTCTGGGTGGCATCTAGAGAATCCAACTGAGAGAAGAAAGGAGTCCATCTTGGCATACTAAGCCCGAGGGGCTTGTTTGAGGCCATAGATAGACTTCCACAACCTACAAACCAATGAAGAATCTTGGACAAATCCTTGTGTCAGCTCCATGTAAATCTCCTCCTGAAGATCCTCATGAAGAAATGCACTCTTCACATCCATCTAATGTACAACCCAACCATGAGCTGCAGTAATAGCAAAAGTCAAGAAAATGGAGTTCATCGTAGTGACAAGGGAAAGGTCTCTGTGTAGTCACTATCAAGAACCTATGAGAAACCTTTGGCCACAAGTTGTGCTTTGAACTTGTCCACAGTTCCATTTCCTGCATATTTGGTTCGATAGATCTACTTACATGGAACCATTTTTCTTCCTTTAGGATGTGTGACAAGGTCCCATGTGTAGTTCCTCATCAAGAAACTATACTCTTCCTCCATTGTTGAATCCCATTCAACAATTCTTGATGCTTCCTTAAATGATTGTGGATAAGAGGCAAAGGCAATGTATACACGTGGAAGATGCTGATGTTGTGACTGAGTCTTGTGAGTGTCTAAAGGATCCCCAACAAATGTGCTTGTTGATTATAGAGTTTGTTGAGCTCGTCAAGGCAATGAAGGTGGGGATGAAGAATGAAAATCCTCAGCCTCATAATGTGAACGCTATACTTGCGAGTTCGGGGCGAGGTAGAGTTCTTTGAGTCATTGTCATCTAAGTTTGTTGTGGAGGAAAGATGAGGATGATGAGAGGCCAAGCTAGGAGAGCTTTCTTTGAAGTGAACACTCCTCTCAATGAAAAGTTCATGTGTCTCTGGATCCAAGAGTTGATACCTATTGACACCATCTAGATATCCAACAAAGATGTAAGGCCTACTTTGAGTTTCCAAAGCCTTGTGTTTCTCTAGAGGAATGTGTGCCCAAACAAGGGAGCCAAAAACTCAAAAATGTTGCACAATTGGTTTCTTTCCACACCAAGCTTCAAAAGGAGTCATACCTTTCAATTCTTTGTGGGGAGCTCGATTTTGAATGTGTGTAGAACAATTAATGGCTTTAGCCCAATATTCTAGAGCAAGAGAATGAGCATGAATCATGTAGCTAGCCATCTCCTTCAGGGTCTTGTTCTTCCTTTTGGAAACACCATTCTGCTTTGGTGTGTATGCAATTGAATGTTGAAGATCAATCCCTTCACGAGTGTAGAATTGCTCAAGACGATTTTTCACATATTCCCAACCATTGTTAGTGCAAAGAATCTTGACATGCTTTTTAGATGCTTCTCAACATGAGCCTTGAAATCCTGAAACTCTTTAAATACTTCATTCTTTTGGCGAAGAAAGTAGACCCAAATATATCTAGAATAGTCATCAATGAAGGTAAGTACATAGCGGGCCTTGCTAGAAGGCAGGGTTGGAAAAGGATCCGTTTGATCATTGTGAACCAACTGGACTTCTAAAGCCCTCCAAGACTTCCCTTGGATGCTTTCCCATAACACAACCTAAACACACCATCTAAAAAATTGATACAAGGGAGTTCTATGACCATATCCCATGAACTGAGCTATTGAAGATGGTTGTACTTAAGATGGCCAAACCGCTCATGCCATAGCTTACTTATTGAGTTTGAATGAGTAAAGATGTAGAAGGAGATCGTGGCACAAAGTGGGAGAATGCATATAGTTGAGATTCATGGCCGGCCTTCCCCACAACAACCAAGGCATCATCCTCAAGATCTTTGATCACCACTAAATTAGGAGAAAACTTAACTTTCTTACTATTCCAAAGGTGAGTGATTCGGTAGATTGAAAGAAGGTTGGCACACAAGTTAGGAACACAAAGAACATTCTCAAATGATCCATCATCCATGTCAACCGAACCTTTTCTTACAACTTCCACTTGAGTATCATCACATGTAAGAATGTGTGGTACTGTACAAGGTTCCAATGATGAAAATTGTTCTAGATCAGAACCCATATGATGTGTAGAATGTAAGTCAATTATCCACTATTGTGAAGATTTTGCTGCTGCAACAAGTGCCTATCCCTTCCCTTTTCTTGATTTGGAAGAAGTGGAAGGGGATGCTTCCTATGTGTAGGAAGATGGCAAATTGATTTGATTATTTTTAATGATATTTGTCAACTCATCAATTTGTTTATCATGACAACGATGCTCTTCATGACCAACTTTCTTGCAATATGAACATGTCATTCTCTCCTTTTGTGAATTCTTTTTCTTGGAAAAGGATGAAGAGTTTCCTTTTGAAGGAGAAGATGATTGTGCTCTATCTTTTAGTGGCTTGGACTTTGATTGCTTCTATTTCTGATTGGACTGTTTCTCATTATTTGGATGTCTTGCCATTAAAGCTTGTGACTTGGATGGCTTGAGAATAGCCATGGAGATTAACTTTACTTGTTCAATCATCAACATCTCTATAAATGAATCAAATGATGACATAGTATAGGTCTTTCCCATAGTCAACTGATGAGTTTGGAAATCAGAAACAAATGCTACACATCATGAAGGAAACTTGCTTAATAAAT
Organism: Sequoia sempervirens; assembly: GCA_007258455.2. NCBI lineage: Eukaryota > Viridiplantae > Streptophyta > Pinopsida > Cupressales > Cupressaceae > Sequoia > Sequoia sempervirens. The sequence continues at coordinate 693,791,092 of VDFB02058242.1, read as the reverse complement.
TGAAAATCAATTGTGCATCCTTCTTGTCAATACCACATTCTTTGAGTTGTGCTCTTAATTCATTAACTTTAGTTACATAGGTTTGGTTATTGTCAAATTTTTTTGGATCAAGATTATTGAGATCTCTATCAATTTGATCATACAATTTAGCAAGTTTATCCCAAGCCTCCTTAGGTGTTTTACGCTTATCAATGTGAAAAAGAAGGTCTAGAAAAGCATTTGTATGTAGATATCAAAGTGCCATAGTACATCTAATGAGCCAATCCATCTTTTCTTTAGGATCTATTGGTTTTGGAATAGATCCATCAATGTGGTGAATTAACCCACCTCTCGTTAAAACTTTTCATGTATGTGATTTCCAAGTTGTTTAGTTATGTGGAGTCAAATGAAGGAACTTAGGCTAATCCATGGCCAAGATTATGAGAGCACAAGAGAGAACTCAAAGAGGAAATGAACACAACCTCACAACACAACCCCCCCAAATTACTCAATCAAAGAACCTCCCCAAGAAAATATGATTTAGCACTTTATAGTTAGTGTGGTTACAATTTCCACTTGCTAAAGAATGCAAAGTATTCTTTTATCTCAATGCTTTACAATTGCCAAAATAAGGCTATATGTTGAAAGTACAATTTTTAATCACAATGAATACAAACTTATAGCACCATTGTGAAGTACACAAAGAATTATGCACTTTTAAAAAAAATTGCACCTGAAAAAGGATCTCATATGAGCTCAAATGAAGCCCCAAAAGTTCCTAAAATGAGAACTATTCAGCAAAATGTGACAAATTACAATTTTTGGAAATTCCATGCATCAAAATTTGAAATTGTCTGCACCACCATGTAGAGCATGAAAAGATAGCTCAAATGAAAAAAAATTGCTCAGGAAAACGACAACTTGAGTCTAAGTTATGTTCTTCAAAATTGAATTACAAAATTGAAAATGCTGATGGAGAGGGGGGAGGGGCAAAACTTCAAAAGTCATATGTTGATGTCAACATGATATCATCACTAAATTTGGTGGAATTGCCACCAAAATTGGGGGTACTACTTAGTTTGGCTATTTGCTAGATAACTTTAGGCCATTGCTAATTCTAAAGCCTCTACTAAATTTGGGGGAGCACTGCTAAACTAGAGGATGCAGATAAATTTCGTGGAATCGCCAAAACAATCGCAAAATTTGGTCGGTCTAAAGGAGGGTATTCCTTTTTTTTTAGTGAGGGGGGGTAGGGGGTGGGCGGGCTATAGGGTCCAAGCCCTCTTATAAGTCGCGACCCTAATAGGGGTTTGCTAACCTATAGAGGGTCAACCTTTTAACTAGGACTCGTGCCAATAAAGGCACCCTTGCTTGATCATATGGGGCCTGCGTAGGGTAGCTGTTGATGCGTGTTTTATGACACAACAAGCACTCTAGAATAAATAATCCAAAGACACTCTATCCTCTCTTGAAAAACTACCTCGTATGCTAAGATTGCAAGAAAGATCATATGGCAATTCCAATGTTTCGTAAGTTAGGTGTGGATAAGCTCGTGGATGATGTGATATTGCTGGTAACACAAAGGGATTTACTCTAGTAAGTTACTCAGAAAACAAGGACTTGAATGCAGTGTTATTTTTTTTTTTGAAATTTTCTGATTTTAGATTAAAAAAGTGAAAAAAGCGGTAAGGGTTTAGAAATCCTATACTAATCCTACGAAATCAAGAGACGGTAAGGATTGAGTGAAACTAAAAAAATATACTTTGTTTCGCCACGCTAAACGACAACTACACAAAGCAAGTGCAATCTTCTAGGGATTTGTGCTTAAGATCTCTTCACTACGAACAACACCATCAATAGAACAATATTATTCGAAGTAAACATTGGAGCATCCACATCAAAAGATCAGTCTAACTTTACGCATTGAATGAAAAACATCCACTCAAAGAAAGTATGAGCTAAGTTTCACTAATCTTTACTATCAATCTATCATTCTCTTAATGTACATTCAAATGAAATTCTAATTCAAATCTACTCTACGAGGAAGAGAAATATGCAACCATGCAACCATTTGACAATGAAAGGATTCAAAGCATCTCATGCATTATGAACTTTATTATCAAAATAGTTTTCAGCAACAATTTCATAGAACTCTCTCTTATTCTCTATTCTCTATCTCCTATCTCGTATATCCATCTATATATGAAAATGAGAGAGTGAGGGGGGTTTATATAGAGTTTCCTGAATACAATGAATTGCCAAGATCAATTCAAGATTAACAGCCTAGATTTAAAATAACAAAACCCTAATTAGGGTTGCCCAATTAACAATTAGTTAACTATAGAGAAGTCATCCACTGGGAGTTGCGTCCTTATCCACTTCCATAGCATTACGTTCAGTGAACTTGGACACGATCGCGGTGACTTCCTCAATGGTGATGTCCGGTAGCGTGCTAACTTTGTATTCCAGCAAGTCTAAATTGTCTGCACACTCTGCAAAGGCGATCACCCATTTTGATTCATGCAGTAGGAAGGTGTCTCGGACAGTTAGGAAATTGAATGCCTTAGTCAAATTTTCTTTCAGGATTGGCCCGACAGTGGTAGGGAAAATCCTTTGAACTTTATCCTTTAAATTTTCCGACTGCAAGTGTTTTCTTCAGACAATGTCTTTGTCAAGCACATCCGTAGCCATTTGGAAAATTTTACTCTGGATCCCTCTTACTTGTTCTTCAATTTTGGTGCCATATGCCTTCACTCTTTCCAAGACTTCTCGTGAAACTAGTGCATAATACCAGTTGCTGAAATTGTATGCTGTTACACCCCGATTGTATAGCTACTATTGCATAGGGAAATGCACTGTAATGATTGAATCTTTTAGATGAATAAAAAATGTTGTTCTTAAATGATTGTCTCATTTGTTTGATACTTCTATTGATGTAATTCTTGAATAAATGTTGCATGTAAGTTATGGAATAATGTTTATTCTAACTTTTGAGATGTTTTATGTATACTGCTTTGTTTTGAGCATATGACTTCCGTTGTCGTGTCATAATGTGTAGGAAAGAGGATCATTCCTCCAGGTAGAGGAGAGATATCACTCAGGGAGGAGCTTGGTCGGGTAAACAGTAACGAGTACCAATTGAGCATACACACACGTCAGTATAGGTTCTGAGAAACCAAGTTAGTTAAGTTGGTCTAGATAAGTTATCCTTAGGCTTTTGGAGTTATGTTTACTTCCTTGTGCTTTGTAAGTGATGATTACTTATTTATCTGACTTACTATGCTATGACCCTTGTATGGAAAATGTGAAAGATATAGGTTTAAGGTTGAGTGGGTATGTATACACATGTATACATTGTGTACACGTATCTATATGTATAAACATATTGATACATTCATACGTTAAGCAGATGGATATGCTCATACGTATGTGTCGACATGTATATACACATACATACGTATACACAAGAGTATATATGGTTATACACATGTATATATGTACACACCTCGCCTAATATCTGTGGTGAAAATAATATTTTAATATTATTGTCTAGGAAATTTAAATATATATGTATGTATATATGTATATATCAATGGAGTAATTATATTTTACAATATATACATAGATACATAAATACATGTGTAAATACATATATATATATATATTTATATATTTTATAAGGTATAAAATATATGTACATATATATTAAGGGAATATATGCATATATATATATATATATACATTATGATGGTAATGTCGAAAATATATATATATATTTATATATATAAATATATTAATACTTAATAAAAATACATATATTATAAAATATATAAATATTTAAAGTGAAAATATTTTTAATCTCCAAAGTGAAAATATTTATAAATATTTATAAAACTCAAAAGTGATAAAATTAAAAGATTCAAATGTTTTAATATGAGCAATGTTATTAAAGCGAACTATTGAAGAGAATGGTTGCTAGTCTTAAGGAAAATATAAGCCTGCATAAAGTATCAAGCTTTTTGAACATAAGGAAATAATATGAATCAAATGTTTTGGAGGTAACATTTGAAAATAAACCAAAAATATGGCCGAGAGTTTTTCCCATGAATGAAAGAAAGCTTCAACGCAGCAAAAAAAATGGAGGAAAGTTTCAGCGCTGGAGAAAAGGAAATGCCAGCCAGATAAGGTGTGCTGTAGCAAGCAAAAACTTGACAAAATCGCAACAAGCATGAGTCATTCTTTTTCATGCGCCAAAGAGGGATGTTTTTCCTATAAGTGGCGATTTCTGAGCTTTGAGTTGAATAAATCTGGTTATGCTGGCTCCAAGAGGGTCGAATCACTCCTTTTTGAGATGACATAGGGTTTATAAGCCTGCCATGTAGCATTTGACTGAGTCTGGGTGCCTTGTTGTTAGTTTACATGCCCACAATGAAGGAATTTGTTGCAATTTCGAGCCTATAAATACACGCTCAGCCATTCGTTGTTTCATATCTTTTGAGCAATTTGATTCCTATGTTTTTAAGAGCTTCCTTGTCCATTATCTAAACTGCTGTGTTTTTCTCTATTGCTGCATTTTTCCATTTTGCTGAGTGTGAGAATTATAGAAGCTTTTATCAGCCAATGTCAGTATATTGTGGTAAATTCCTTTAAGCTTTGAGAGGAGGAGTGAATCTATATTTGAATTGACTGCTATTAGAGAAGTGCCATTTGTGAAGAGTGATTTGAAGAAATTGTCACCATTGAAAGAGAAACTTGCAAAGCAGCTACCTCCATTTGGGATTCTGGAAATTGCTGAAGGAGTGTTAAGAAGAGCAGTGCTGGGAGAAGGAGTTTAAATTACCAGGCATGAAAACTATTTTATTATAATTCTTGTTTGAAATGCTGCATTCTCTTAGCTTTATGTTTGATGTTTGCAAGTAGATCAAGGATATTTAGAAATTTCTCGATAAACTTTCATTGCATTTAAGAGCAAATGAATAAGGGAATTCGTTGTAGGGAAAACATTACAATTAAGGGTAAATGCATAAGGGAATTCAATGCATTTTAATGGTAGATGAAATGAAGGATTCTAGGATAAAGGGGTTGTAAAAAGGGGATCAAATGTTTAAGAAGCTTAAGGGTAGCTTTACTTAATTTGCATTATATAAAGAAGGGTTTTTAGATGCATTTGATTGAGTTTTGCATTTTTGTATGATCTCCGTATATGGAGAATACATAGAGTAATTAATATCTACTAGGAACGAAATGATGTGAAAACCAAGTATGGTCTCTAGCTTATGTTATTAGGTTAATTGTGACAAGCTACACTCCTAGGATAAAGATTTCTTAAATTAGGAGTTAGGATATTAGACACTTGTTGATTGACTCATTTCTTAGTAGATTGTTTGAGGTAGGAAGTTTGGGGTAAGCTAAACCCATTGAAGGACATAGCCTACGCATAGAGTAAGATAGCCCAAAGTCAAATCGGCCCTGAGCAGTGTTTATGATAGATGACCTTCATTCGAAGTACTGAATGAGAAATGTACGACATCCACTTAGGTGTGAGATAGTTGAGACTACATTGTCAGTTCATTGTGATCCTTGTACTAGTTCGAGATTGTGAAATAGCAAGGTTCTAGTTGTGTAGGACACATCACTATGCTCAGTTGGTAATCGTTAAAGGATACCCTACCAATCTCTTCTTCGAAGGGAGGGCCATCTATCTAACGATAGGTGTGCGGGGGACTGCATTATAAGTCCGTGGTTGGCGGAAAAGTACCCGAGTGATGTTCCTCCTCCACAGCAAGTGACCGATGTACCAATATTTGAAAGGATGGACTCCTGGACCTTCTTACTTCTATTTGTGCAAAAGCTTATGAGCTATGAATGTAATTGTAGAATGTAATTGTATTACTTTTGTACTTTGAATTATATTTGCAATGTAAATGGAATTCATGTGGAAATATTTTGTAACTTGTATACAATTATCAATGAAGAAAGGAAATTTTTTATCGTATTTACCTTTGTTACTTGTTACCCTTATTTGATTAGAGTATAATTGGAAAAAAATTAATTTACACAAGGGGAAGGTTGTTACATATGCAGCCCCTGCTTCAATGATCTCATCAATCAATCTTTGCTTTGGAATTCCCTTTATCTCTCGAAGACATGGAAGAATTTTGCTTTGAATGTCTTGGAGGCCTTCCCATGCTTCTACTAGGTTCACAACTTGCGAAAGCAGGGAGGAAGTTTTCCCATAAACATATGCCAACTTTTCTGTGAATGCCATTGCCTCTTCTTTTTTTCCTACCATCCATTCCTTGGTTTCCTTGGTACTAGTCAACTCTTCTTCAAAATTTTTGACTGGCTCCTGTGAAGAATTTGGAAGTGGAGGGGTTGATTGGTCACCTTGATTGAGCGGCTTGGTTAAATGCTGGATGTATTCTTTTAAGCACTCAATCTCCCTTTTATACTCTCTTTTTTTTGCCACTTCTTTTTCTAACCTAGATTTAATGGTGGCAACGGAGTTATCCAGGTCCTCAACTTCCTGTCCCTTTGTTGTTGGACCAATATCAATGGTTGTAATTGCATATTCATTTGGGGCAATTTCATCTCGTGATTTCTCAATTGTTGGTAGTGCAATCTGCACTGTACGGTTACCAGCTTCATCTCTTTGTATTGTAGAAAATTTCTTGGCTGGCTTCTTTGTAGTAGCCTGTTCTAGCTTCGCCAAGAAGTCTGTAGTATCATCTTCTTCTGGTACCTTAATTTTTAGTCTCTCTTTCAGCCAATTTGGGATTGTTGGCTGTTCAATTTCATCTTCCTGATTATCCTGAATGTCTTGCATATCCTGAATTTCCTGCACAGATGGGATTTCTTGAATTCCCTTAAGGGCGGAAATCATTCCCTCTTGGAATTCTCCTTCCATGATATCCATATCATCATCTGATTCTAGAATCTCCGTTCCTGTAGGGGAGTGATGATGATCATCTTCCAGTTGCATTGGATCCATATCCTTCTCTAGAACTGGCGAAGGAAATCTAACTTGTCCCCATGATTCTTCCTCCATGATCAATATCTCGTCCATTTTTCTGGATGTGGCTGGATGAAGGGCCTTGGATTTCTGCATCCTTTGAGTAGGTACCTCATCTGTTGTGATGTCCCCATCACAAAGATAAGTATATTTGATATATTTATATTTTAATGGATATACTTATTCAAATAGAGTAATCATTATAGAACATTCTCAACTAAAAGCATGACTAACTTGTGTGCTGTTAGTGACAGATTAGAAGAAGAGATCCGAGGTGTTTGCTTGAGGACAAGCAAAGTCAAGTGGAGGAGACTTGTGATGTCCCCATCACAAAGGGGCATATGAGATAAGTATACGCTTAATATATTTATATTTTTAGATATACAATAACATGTTAGTAATATGCACAATAGATAGAATACTCATTTAGAAGAAGGCAATTTAAAATATCATTATAATTATAATTATCATTGATAACATTACAATTATAATAGTCAGAGATGAATATAATATTATTATTATTATAATAATATATATAAGTCAATTAATCAAATAATAATATATTGGTTAATTATTGTTATTATATTCTAAATATTAGAATACAAATAACTTAAAAATAATAATAAATAAAATAATTACAATTAAAGGACAAACTGAAATATTATTACTCTAATTATAATTGTTAAGTAGGATTTTTCAAAATAGAAATAAATAATATAAAAATAAATATCCTCACAAATTAAAAATATAATGGGTAAATAACAAAAGCAGCCATTCATTAGGAAATAAACATAACTAATCCAAAGTGAAGTAATGCCTATGAAAAGGTATGGATGCTGGTTAAAGAATATGACCTTTCCTAAGAAATTGCAACCCTCTCCAAGTGGGGGATATAAAATCAGATTCTATGGAAAGAAGGAAGGCATCAAGGAAGAAGCATTGGAATTACAAGGGGAAGCATTTTAGGAAAATGTAAAGTGCCTTGACAAATTTGAAGTTTAAACCCTGATTTTCTGCCTTAGGAATTTTGTCAAACACTTTCCTTGCAACCTTCAGCTTGCTGATAATTTGTTTCAGTTTGCTTGAAATGGTTTTGTTTTGATACCAATGATGTTTTGAAACTTTAAAAATGATTGCAAAGTAACTAAACAAGAGACTAGAATGATATGCAACTTCTTTTGTACTTTTTCAAATGCAAAAACATGGATTGCGGATATGAAATGCACACCTACAGCCAAGAGGCATTTCTACAAACACTTGGCATGCAACCTATGAAGAAACTATGCAATGAAGTATAGGAGACATTTTATCAAACAATTGTTGTGCAATCAGCCTTAACATTAAAACAAACAATTGCCATGAACCCTTATAACTCCAATATATATATTGCAATGTTTATGATGTTACAAATGGAATGCAATCTATATTTATCTCAGCCAAGGTATAAGGGATTTACAATGCTGATTATTGAGTGCAATCAAACCTAGAAAATGTATGCTCCAACTACCTTCATGACTAAAACTAAGATGCAAATTGGCTGTGAATACAACAGCATTACAATTTATCTTCGTGGACTGTAATTTCAATGTCAAAATGCTGATAAAGCCTATCAAAGATGTATAAATGCAACTGACACTAAGAATGTGTTACAATGCCAAAATGATGGAACCTGGAAATATATTGCAGCAACCAAGAATAAAGTCGATTCTCCCAGCTGAAGCTATATTGACCTCCAAAATTGGTGCGCCCAGCCTTCTTGCAGCTTGACAATGCTTTGAGAATTTTCTTGGAATTTTTATTGGCCTCTATTGACAAAATCGCCCCTTACTAAGAGGGCCGCCCCTGCTGCTTGGAAAAAGCTGTTAAACAAAATAATCTCCAGCTGATAAGTCCTCAAAATTGCTACAAAAATGATTGTTGGCTTCAAAGCAATCGATCCCTCCAATACCCATAAAAATCTGGTCACTTATTTGTGAGCTGGGAATGAAAATGCAAATTTCACCATGACTGATCTGCAGACTGTAACAAAATTGCAGACCTCAGAATAAACCCAAATTCACTCCAGAATTGTCTTCCAATGATTGCATTAAGTCCAAGTGAGAAGTCTGAAGTAACTCCTCCACAATTCCAACTAGGGTTGGTGTTGCACAACCGAAATTGGCAAACTAAGAGAATTTTACTTCTCTAGCTGTAACAAGGATTCAAGCTCTCCAATATGCAGAAAATATAATTAACTCCAGGATATCTCAAATGCTCTCCAAAAGCCCCTTATAAAGAATTGACAAGAGGTTTCAAGAAGCTTCTAGAATAAATTATTATTTTATTCTTTTAAGTGACTTTTTAATATTATTTTATTTTTTAGTCACTTTAATATTAAATTAATTAAATATAAGGTTACTTTTTAATATTTTATTTTTAATAACCTTATAAGTAATTAATTTAATATATTCCCCTTATTGCTTTAAATTGGGGACATGACAGAAAATAATTCACCAGCAGAGTATATACGTTGGAGATATAAATCTGAAAATGAAGATAAATAAAATAAATGGGAAGTATCTATCATGGTTGGCATATTTGTCATTCTTGCCTCCAATAGTAAATAAGTAATAAGTATAAATAATGTGTAGGTGAGTATATAAATATAGATAGTATATAATTCCATTTTTATGAAGATAACATGCAATAAGTAAATATAAAAGCAATAAGTATATAGTTACAGATGATATTAAAATAGAAACACAATAAGTAACGAATATGTAAATATAGATAGTATGTTATTATTTATGGTGAGTAAATGTAAGGCGAGGCCATAGATAGTATGATTATAATATCTTTTATTGTTATGGATAAAGTAATAATAGGATCAATGGACAATTAAATAATGGGTTATATAAAATACTATTACAATATCTTTAATGTTATTTATGAGGTATAGTTGTTGATAGTAAGTTTCTTATTAACATGGTTTATATAGGTAACATTTTAGTGTTACCATTCATGGATATTTAATTGTAGTACTAGATATGTATATATGTATATGTATATGTATGTATGGGTAGATGTGTGAATTAGATATATACAATAATGATGTTTGCAGCAATTCTTAAGCATTATGAGAAACTATGATAATTTAAAATTGGTACAGATGATAGATTTCTTAAATGATTGATTTACACTAATAGTATCTTCTAATTATGAAGACCAGATTGATTGGGAATGAAGGACTTCAATCAAGATTTCAATTAGTTGAAAAGTACTCACTAACTCATTTATCAATTGGAACTTAAAGATTTCAAGGAAATTTAGGGCGTTCCCAAGCGAGGACATTACATCTGTTGCCTTCTTTTTGTTCTGCCTTGTAGAGTCATCTATCATTTCTTTTCTCTTTTTTGGGTTGGCAGTCTCGGTTAGCTCACCTCCCTGGGATGCGCTAACATTTGAAGAACAAGACTCTGCCTCACCCATCAAGTCATATGTAAATGGCACATTCCTTTGCCGTAAAATTTGCATTTGCTGGTCCACCCACCATCGCGAGTACTTGAACACAGGCCTCATAAAAGTTGTTAAGTCACCAAGCTTAGGCTCAGACCATCTCACAGGAGGAAGCGACTGTCTTTCATCAAAGCCTGGCTGCACGTACACTCCATCATCTTCCAGCTGATCAAGTACTCGAAAGAGTTCTATTGTCCTGATCATATCCGATGGCAGTCTTGACCATAATCTTTTTCTCACGTCATACTCATCAGCAACATTTTCCCAGAAGTCTTCTAGGTCAACTCTGTGTTTATATTTCCTCCCGTCCACAGTTCCAATATGATGAAGTGGATCACAGTCAGCTTTGGGCTTGTAGGAAGTGATCGGGTACCATTGTATTTCCAATCGGGCACTTTCTGCTGCTTGTGTTGATGGACAAGATTCTAACATGTTTCCAATAAAGAGTGGAAAAGTGACGACTGCTTTTTGCTTTGGTCTTTGAATATTTTGATATGTCTCTAGTTGCCTCAGCACCTCCAGCAAAACCATTCTATTGGTGGGATAAATTGGCAGCCTGTAAGGGCGACCTGTGAATCCTTGAATTCTAATGTATGTGAATCTAGGAAATTGGATAAACCAGGATCCATATCTACTGATTAAACTTTTGGCTTCACGGGTGAGTCTCTGATGCGTTCCTCCTTGAAGTATTCTGGTGATATACATGAGAAAGGCATCATGTGCCCGTCTAAAGTGTGATTTCTCGCTCAACTGCAACTGAGGATAGCAATTGTAAACCTTGAATTCTCCTTCGCCATTACCAACTACACCCTTGCAAATTAGGCCAACATATCTGTAGGTTCTAGCAAGCAAATATATAACATAGGAACTCCTGTGGAAGGTTTTGGTCCTCTCCAAGTTGATCATCTGCTCGTGGAGACTATCACTGATCATTCTTGACTAGTTGAACATTTTTACTCTGGAAGTTATTTCATCAATGAAATAATACATCCAGGTTTTAAAGGGCGCCCCCTGAGGATTGCCCACCATTCTGTTTAGCAGTAGGACAATGTCTTTGTATTCTTCCTTAAAATCAGTTCTGTGTAACTTCTTGGGCATCTTTTTGGCAGTGGGTCTGGGCTTCACCAACCATGACTTGTTCATGTTTGATGCATAGAGGTCTTGTTGATCTTCATAAAGTTTTCGTGCATCATCCTTGGTTCGGTAAGATGTTTTGTGGTAGGTTGGGATTCCGAATATTTCCTGTACAGCTAGCTCTCCCAAGTATGCCAGTATCCTTCCATTAGGTGCTTCAATCTGTCTTTCTTGTGCATTATAGTGCAATGCACATTCTACCAGGAGTTCTCGACATTCCATTGCTGGCTGAAATCTTGCTGCCTGGACAATGCCGTTCCGCATCATCCGTCGTGCAATTGGCGTGGGAAAGAATCCATCACTTCCATACATCCTCTTTTTAAAATCATCAAAATCTACGTGACCGAGATTGGTGTCCACAATGTTCTTCCATTTAGAGTTGATCTTGGACTCTGGCTGCGAACCCTTGCTTGCAAACTTCATTTGTATCTTCCTCGAAAATTTGCAAAAATGCACAAAGAGAATATTAAAATTCTGAATTTTAAATTCAAATTATTTGAACCATTATTTCGAAAAAAGTATTCCAGCCAACTGATAAATTAAATTTTGTGAATGATCATGCTGGAAATGAAAGAATTTATCCAATGAAGTTTTTGCTAGAATAAGGTAGAGAATGTAAATCTGCCTGATATTCTGGAAAATAAAATGGAAAAGATCATTGTGCTGGCTAGTTAAGTTCGCCTTTCTTCCTTTTGCTTCAAACTTTGTTACTTCACAACTTTTTTAGACAAAATTACTTTTCACAACTTCGTTCTTGAAAGAATGATTAAAAAATGAGAAGCAAAACCAATTATAAAGATGAGAAGTTCGACCCATTTAGCAAAATCTACTTATTTCCATTTAATCTAGTTCGAACTTGGCTTGCACTCGTCTCTCGAATGGCAATTTTGATCTCCAACACTAGTTTTAGGGAAAGTTTCTAGGTTTGGTGCCACTTCAGTGAAGTCCTTTTGTCTTTTTCCAAAATTTGGCCTAAAGAGAAATTCAAATTTCTTTGCTTAGGTGTTGGAAAATAAAAATAAAAATAAAAATAATCATTTTCATGTGTTATTTTCCAACCCTTTTATTTTAATTATTTTAATTATGGCATTTTATTTTTTGATCCTAAGGCAAGTTTGATTAAATTTTTCTAAGTCATTTCTTGCCTTTGCCTAAGGCGAATTCTTCTCTCCTGTCAATTTTGCCATGCATTTGCCATGATTTCTTATTTTTTTGGCGAATTTCTTCAATTTCTAGGCATGTCATTTGATATTTTAATGTCTCAATGTTTAGACTTAGGCAAACATTTTCAATTTTCTCCATTTCTCTAAGTATGGCGGACTTCATCAAGTGTTAGGCCATGTCAAACTTGAGTTGGGCGGACTTGTCATTACTTTGTGCCATCTCTTTCTACCAAGGGCAAACTTGGCTTATGATCAAGCCATCTTTTTATAACGGACTTTCCAAGTGTTTAAGCCATCTTTTTTCAAGTGGGCGGACTTTGCCTAGAGTCAAGCCATGATTAAGTGGGGCGGACTTGGTAAGGTGTTAGGCCATTGTCATCTTCCTATGGCGGACTTGGCATTGGGTTGTGCCATGTCTTCATCCTCCTGGTGGGCGGACTTTGCCCATGTTCAAGCCATTCACAATCTTCATGGGGCGGACTTTGCTAAGTATTGAGCCACTTCTCTTGGGCGGACTTTACCCATACTCATGCCATGTCTTGTTCTTTCTATGGCGGATTTGTCCATTGCTTGCGCTATGATTCTCCATTAGTAGGGCGAACTTGACTCAATGTTGAGACATCCTTTCCATTCCAGCCTGGGCGGACTTGGCATAAGCTCATGCCATGACCAATACTTAGGTGATTTTTTGGCTTTCTTCTGGCTCTTTCGAAATTTCTCAATTATTTCCACTTCGGGGGTCTTCTGAAGATGACAACGTTGAGACCATGACCCTGGCACTCTCCAAGAATAGAAACCTTCCCAAAATAGAAACTTTCCAAAAATAGCAACTTTCCAAAAATAAATCCCTAAAAAATAGGAAGTCCAAAATAGGCTAAAAGTGCCAAAAATAAAGTTCCTAAAAAATAGGGGGCCAGAGTGCAAATCCCCAAAAAGTAGGAGGTGTCAGAATTGACTGAAACAACAGGTGATCCTCGTCCTCCAGGCCTTCTAAGCATTCTGATGATGTTTGTGCACTGATTTGGGCTCAAATTCTTTACTTGGCTCGGGTGACCCTTCAAAAACTCAAACTCTAAACTCCCAAAACAAAGATCAAATGAAACTGAAGCGCAATGGCAAAAGCCCCCAAAAAGAAAACTACTAGGGTCCCCATTTGCAATGGGGCGATGTGTGATAAGGTCACAACTGTACCCTTAATAATTTTTTTGATTAAAAAAAATCTTTTCACAATTTTTTTCAAAAAACTGCGAAATAATTTAAAAAATAAAAATTGTATTGTATTGTGCAAAAGTGGGCTTTATGGCCTAAAAGTAATTTTTTTTGTCTTAGAGAGCAACTTTATCCAAAATCAATGAATTGAAAGTCGATCTTTAGGTTTTTGGGCCTCCCAAACGTGATGGTAAGGTTAGATTTGATAAAAAATGCTTCAAAAGTATGGCTACCTTTTAGATCTGGCAAATAATTCCCAACTTCAAACTCTTGTAGATTTGGCCAAGGTCCAATTGGGACAAAACAAAAGGAAAATTTGAATTTCTTGCACTCTGGACGCAATGGTTAGCTTAGTTTTTCTCCACCAATCTCCCAAATGCACTTGCAATACAAGGCTACAATAGAAACTCCCTTAGAGTTTGGTATTTCTATCACACCCTTTTGATTCTCTAGATCATCTAAGGATGCAAGAGAAGAGCGTACAAAATGCTTTAAGAAAATACAAGATTTGTATTCATGATCTAAAAGACTAACTAAAGGCATTCAATCTGTTAATACTACTATAAGATTATGACCCTTTGATACTATGTAATATTTGCCTATGGAGATAGCTACCCAAGATCTAAAGGCCTAATGGGAAACACAAAGTACTTAGAAGATCAACATGACAAGAATAAACTATATTCCTATCAAAGAATGCAAATAGAATGTATATACAATGTATGAGATACCCCTGGTTATATGACCAAGGTGAGACAAATGACAACATAAGATCATGACAAGTGTCTTTTCTTATGATATGAGACATAAAATGAAAATGCCCTAAAATTGCCCTAAGTAAAATTAAGTGATAAGGTGTGAAAAAGGACCCAATATACAAACTAGCTAGGGAAATAACCCTATTCACATCAACAATGCTCAATGCTTGAATTTGGAATTTCCTACAATTGGAGGAGTTTTATCATGACAAAGCTAGTTGAAAAATTTGATTGTAAGAACTTTTGGGTGGCAAAAAGTAGAATTCATTTTATATTTTTTTCCTTTCAAATGTTTGTTGTGCTTTTGTGTTGGCAATGCCACTCAAAAGTGTGATTTCTTCTTCTTCTTTCACTTTACACGCTTGTCATATTTTTTCCAACCATTCACCACCTCTTTGTCATAAAAAGTGTGACACTTAAACTTAGTTTGATTCATCTTCCTACGATTTTCTCATCTCTTTGCCAATTCATTGTTTCTGTTTTCATAATGACCTTGCCACCTTTGTTGAGTTTTTGATCTGGCTTGGCTACTAAATGCTATTTTGAATTGATTTCATTCTTTGTTGGAGTTTGCTGGTCTTTGCAACCTTGGCACAATTTTAGAATTAGTTTGCCACCTTTCTCAAAACTTAAGACTGGTTTAGCCAATTTGGAGTTGCAAAATTCACTTAAGCTTGATGTACTTCCTCCTTGTTGTGATTTTCTCTTCTCTTTGCCACTTTGGTCAGATTCAGAACTTTCACTTGGCCAAGCCATTGAAATAGTGCATTTAATTGCATTAATTTTTCTGTTTATCTGTTGACATGGCTTCCTTAGGTGTTAGCTACTATTGAATGCGGTTTTATCATCATTAGCCCCCCTCAAATGTGCACCTAATAGCTGGTTGGCAGAATTTTAAGTGATCTTTGCCATTCTCCATCATTTAGAGTTGGATTTGAGTTGGTCAAGCCACTATATTTGTGTTTCTACTTTCATAATCAGACCTATTCTTTGTTTGTTTGATCTGTGTAATGTCCCCTTTTTAACCAGTGTCAGAGTTTGGTGGATTAGCCTATCATCAGGTCCTCGTAGGCTAATGATGGTGATTAGAGGGCCTTGTGAGGGAGTTATCCGGTTCTTCAGATGGCAGTTTATGGTGTTTTCTCCTCCAGTACTTGGTGTTATTCAGGGTTTGCCTTTTGGAGGTGTTTTGGGCTCCGTTTATGCATACTTACTATTTTTAGTCACTCAGATGTTGGGTCAAGTCTTAATATTTATAGTAAGGCACTGTGGTGAGCAGAGGAATCAGTGGACTACCTTTTGGCATTAACAAAATTAATTAATGGTGATTATTTATGGAGTTATGATATTTTAATTATTATTAAAGTGACTAATAATAATTAATTATAAAAGTGGATATCATTTAATGACTTTATTGACTTTATATTAAAGACTTATTTAATAACATAAAGTCAAATCATTTAGTCATTGCTATGGGCGCCCACATGAAGAGATATTATAAGGCAACAAAAAAAATAAAATTTAATTATATTTAATGACTAAAAAGTGCC
>VDFB02058242.1:693746735-693774692 GCA_007258455.2 Sequoia sempervirens | reverse complement strand
TTCGAGCTCAAATAGGTAGAGCTAAATGAAGTTCATCGTTTACAGGTACATAAAATTTTCATGTTTTGTTGATTAAGTGTTCATTGATCATCATTGAGATCATCTTACCTATGAATCGTAGTTTTATTGTGCAAACATTTAAAATAGAAAATTGAGAAAATTTGCATAGTAATGCTTTTATTCATTTTGTAAAAAATGTTGAATCCCACACAAGCCGTGGGAGTAACTCATTTTGATTTTTACAATCAAATAAAGGATGCATAGGCAATGGTATGATATACAACTGAAAATAATGAAAGCATAGGGTAGAAGGTGATTCGTCATTGCCTGGAATGATGAATCGTTGACAGTTGAGGTTTTTAGTTATGATGTCAGTTCTAGCTCCATTTCCAGTTTCAGCTCTAGTTCCAAGTCCAAAAGCATTTGCAGGAAAGATAAAAATGATGTTAGAGATGGTCTCTAAGCAATGAAAAATTAAATCCTATCATATACCTATGCTACCAATAGAAATATAGAATACAATCGATCAGGCATCCATCAGATAATTGCAAAAAAATCAAGAGGACAAACATAATTCAATGGAAGCTTTTAGCTTATTTTATTTTGCTAACATGTTTGTTTCAGTGTGCAGGTATAGATTCATCATGTTCGTGGTTATTTTATTATATATGTTGAGCACAAGGGGCTCCCACAAGGGTTGATATCGGCATATCAAGGAGGATATATTCACAAGTTTCATACAAAGTTCATGAATATTGATAACAACCATTAAATCCATCAATGTTGCACTCATCAATTTCATGGTCTGTTCAACTCTACTTTATATTTTTCACATTACATTTAAATGAAGTATAGAGCCTCTTTGCATTGAAGAGAAATAGAGTATTTGAGCATTGGAATGCTTTCATAAACCATATCACTGTACATGACAGATTTGCAATAATCCAATTCTCTACAAGTTCTTCAACAAAAAAGCAACAAATTATGGCTTAGACAACATTTAAGGGATATGCTTTTACAAAATCTGTAAGGCATGTAACTTAATAATAACAAAATACAATGATCAAGTTACAATTCATGCATCAATTTCTATGAGAAGCAATAGATTTGAATGCAAGAATAACCTTTCATTGAATATGACAAAAGTTCATCTCATAAATGATTCAAGTAAACTATGATAGAACAATCCAATATCTCATTACCAAATGTTTGACAAATGATGAGAATTTGTACAAGGCTATTGGCTAGTTAATTAAATTACCAAAGGATTGCCATCCATATATAACAGAGATTGCTTAACATGTGTGCCAAGCAAAGTTCAAAGGAAGTTGTTAGGGATAGAAGCTCATGCTGAGGAAGAATTGAATGCTAATTTTGTTGCATATCAATGTGTATTACTGTCTGGGTAATTCATGAGGTATGCTCATACGAAAGGAACATCAAGCTATTTCATTGTTGAGTTGTGATATGACAGCTAATGACAGGTTACATAAAAGCATACAACCACAATAGCTTCAAATATATCAACAAGAAGTTAAGAAGGCATTAAAATGACAGTCCTTTGGAGGCCTCATAGGACAAGAGTATTTAAGCAAGGAGTATTGGGACCAAAAGCATTGATAGGAATAATATGAGGAAGTAGTCATCAAATCACATTATTTGGAGATTTTTATTAATTCTTTCCTATCATAAGATGATTGCAAAAAAGAAATCCTACAGAGTTCTCAAATGCAAGTAACTTCAGATATCACAGTTTCAAATCAAGAAGATAACATAATGGAGGTAAATAAGCATAATACAATAAAGATAATCATTGAGGTTGAGCAAAAATACAATTTATTTTCCTTATAGAGAATGATTTTCAAAGACAGCAAGAAACAAAATAAAGAGTTTCAGAAAAATCATTAATGTTCTCTCAAGATGCAGACAAGGAATACCCAGTTACAAAATAAAATCACCCAATGGAAATGTTACTGTGTTTACTTCAATCTTGATAAAAAGTCAGATTTCTCTTACCCATGTGAGGTTTTTACTCAAAGATGCAAGGATACAGTGAGACAAGAAATACCCAGATCAAAACATGTAAGTTGCAGCTAGATTCATAAGTATGCATGTATTTGTATCAGTCTTAGCTGCAAGAGCTTCAGTATCATATAGATATGTAGAGCACTCAAAAGATCAATGGCAGTTAAGAGGTTAAGAAGAATTTCTTTTTAATCACAAGATAGGTGCAGGGCTCGAGTTTTAGCATCAAACCGCATGAAGATTTCCAGAAATTGAAATAAGAGTTTTATGCCACAGCCATAATGTATGATAGGATTCAGAAAAAGGATAGATAGAAATCACACGGAATCCCAATATCATGCAGAATGAAGGAGGAGAACAAAAGCTATAAAATACAAAGTTTCTTTGTTTTTGCAAGAAATTAAAGGAAAATCAAGGATGTTACCTTCAATTCGAGCTTGTTCCCATGAAACTTCAGCTTTGTTTTTGTTTTTTCTCTCGAAAGATTCCGTACCAAGGTGTCCATGGCAACCAAGCAACAAAAATGAAGGTAGTAAGGAATGCATCAAGAACATTATGGCCGTACGAGAAGCCATGGAAAGATTAAAAATGAAGAGGAACTAACTTACCCAAAGAAGCCAAAGTGGAGATTTCCAGCGTAAGATTCAAGTTTCTATGCATGAAATGGCCCAAACTTACCCAACACGATGCATGTTTCGTGAACAAAGAGAAGACACATAATATATTAGGATTTATAAATAATGACTCTTAGGCCTCAAGATCTTATTCAAATGCTCAAAAGTTTCAGATTTGAGACAAAATGAGCCCTATATTACTTGTTATATTCAAAAATATCTCAAGAGATCATCAAAAATCAACAGGAATGGCCAATTTCAAGCTTCAAACCCTCCATGGCACAACAATGATTTCTTCAAAGAAGCCAAGTGTGGTCAATGGTAATGATTTAGGATTGAATGTTGTTTTGTCCATTCTAAGTTCATTTTTTGGTATTTTTGTGAATGATTTTCAATAATCATTGTGTTTCTTATGTTCCTATGGCCATGACTTTCAAGTCAAATAGCCTAGCATGGAAGCCTGACCTTCTCAATGATGAAGTTTGGTGCTTAGGTATTATGGTGAAAATTTTAAGTCATTGCCAACTTATTTTAATGGTCTATGGTGGTCTAATTTATACCCATGGTGATTTTAAATGGTGAATGTTGAATGTATATTTTAAAAATAGATGCCAAGTATAAACTCGCTTGAATAGATTCAACTTTTGATTTGATATTTATCTTTTTATTTTTTTCATTTTATTAATGTAGTTTTCAATTAATTAAATGATGGATTATAAGTCATTTAGTTAATTTAGCATTTTAAAGTGCAAATAAAAGATATTATGGAATTCCATGCAGATTTGAGTAAAGTTGATTGGAAGAGTTAACTTAGAATTTTACTTCAGTTTTACATCAAATTGTCAACTAGAGATTTATCATGAGAAAGATGGACTTTAAAATGTGCATGGGCGGATTGATACAAACGAGGTGATTTTCACATGCTTTAGTCCACCTTTTCAGGGATTTCAGTTCAGTTCGAGTTGCAGATCAATTGCATGCTTTATGACTGCCACTTCGAGATTGAGTTCACTCATTTTGCATGAGTTTGAAACACATTTTTAGGGATTTTTCTACTTGTGCTCATAGTTCACTTTGGAGTTGTTGTTTTTCACTTTCAGATCACTTTCAGTGGCTTATTCATGCACTTTGAAGTGCATTCATTGTATATATTGAAAAAGTTTATCTTTTTCAATTTAGTTCTTATTTTTGCTCCTTTGTACTCTGCAAAGTGAATGATTTGTAACTCAACATCATTTTCAAATTAATACATAGCAGGTTTTACTGGTTACCCTTGGTTTTAGCATGTATTTTTTCCCTTTTTCTTCTCAATAGTGTCAGGTTTTTCCTTCAAGCTTTCAGGCAACATTCTTGTGATTGATTTTGATTGAATTATATCATGTTTTAGCATTAAAACCTTTATTTTTCTTGTCTCAATCATAAGTATATGTATGCATTCAGTTTAATTCATAGGTCATACACTGAGTTCGTAATTTAAGAGTATTGTCTTAATTGTGAGAACACTATTCTTTTCCTTTGAAAGAAAATAGTTTTATGATCCTCTTTATGAAGCATTTATATGGGTTCAAACTGTTTAGATTTTGATGTGCAAGTTAGATATATTGAGAATCAATTGTGAACTAAACTGCCTTTTAGATCATCGTTTTTAGGTGCAAGCATCATCGTAGTTAAAATTTCATAGTTCTGCAATTGAGTTAGATCTTTTTATCCTTTTCCCAGCAATTCACTCGAGTATTAATCATAAAAAATTCATAGGAACAAGCCTAGAATCTGGAGGTCTAATTCCTTATAGGATACCCACAGCCCAGAATTAGTACCAATGTTTCAACAGATTGTTGAATTTCAATATTCAAGCATTCAGGTGCAATCTGATTGACAGTTTTTGGCACGCCTGGTGGGACTCTGAGTCATTTTTCAGAGCAAGATTTTTTTTACAATTCAAGTTGTTGTTTGGTATATACAGCAGTTTATTCCAGCCTTTCAAAGGATTGTTTTCATATATCTAGTGACTGTGTAATCAAATTTTAAAAGCAGATCAGTAGCAAACATATGAGAAATATCCAGACGAGAAGAAGCTCTTCTCCATTCAAATATTTGTAGCTGTCTTCGCCAAAAAGAAAAGGAAGGACAACCAACAAAATTTCTGAGAGGCCTTTAAGAAAACTCTCAGTTTCTCCAAGTTTTAGAAAAGAACCAATTGTTTACACATCAGGGAGAGGCAGATCAAGCACAAGGCAGCAAGGCTCGCATTCAGCTTCACCAAGCTACCGACAATCTACCTCACCTGTACCAGTTCTACAAGCTGCAAATTTTAGAACAGTAGTAGCTCCGATGGCAAGAGTGCATGCGTTTGTACCATTCAATTGGGGTAGCCCATTGAATCTGGTTCAACATGATGATATTCCTATTTCAACATTAAAAAGCTTACCCTTTTTCACTGGCAAAGAGTAGACTACTCCACTTGAACATATCAGAGATGTAGCTTTGCTCTGTGGAGTTCACCACATCACTCAAGAAAATGTCGCGCTAAGGTTGCTAGCAGCATCATTCAAAGGTAAAGCACTTCAATGGTTTCGTAATTTACCAGTTAATTCAGTAGCAACATAAGATGATCTTGGAGATAAGCTGAGTAAGAAATTCTCAGAGAAATCTAATCATCTATCTCTAGTTGAACAAATGACGACTATCAAGAGAGTGCCACAAGAATAGATGATGGATTTCAACTTCAGGTTTCAACGAACCTGGACAAGGATTCCAGTAACGGTAAGACCTACTCCTGATCACGCTTTTCTATATTATCTTAGGTCTTTAAACAGTGATATAGCATTAATGATACAGTCTATGGGTGGGTTAACATTACCAGCAGCTTATGAAATTGCTATTAGAGCTAAAAATAGCCTTATACAAGCTAGTAAAATTGCCCCAAGACCCCCTCTGCCAATTTTCCTAGAGGTACAACCATATATGCCCATTCAAATACCTCCAATAGCCAGAATACCTGTTGTTCCAGCCTTAGAATTCCAAACAGTACTACAAAATAATGTTGTTCCATCAAATTTTGATTTGCAAGGTCTCAAAGATACTCAACAACACCTAATAAATGACCAACAACAAATGGCCAAGTTACTACAAACTGTGAGTAACAATTTGGTAAGTCTTAAAAACCAGGAAGGTCAAAATTTCAGGCCTAATCAGTCATCCTTTAAAGCAAATAAGCCTGCTTATCAAGCTAATTACCAGGGACAGAAGAGGAATTTCAACTTTAGGCCTAATCAGCCATTTAACCCAACTGCTGCTAGCTCTTCAAAAGAGTTAATGCCAATACAAAACAACTTAGCACGGGATTATGTTTGGTGCTATCCCTACAATCAACCTCATAATCAGGCTACTTGCATAAACGAGGTGATTAATCAAGCACTCATGGTGCAAAATGGTTATGTTGCTTTTGAACAGACAACTAAGGAGGACAATAATCAGCAAGATGAACAAACACAACAGAGTGACCTTGATGTTGCCATGATGAACTGGCAAGGAAGTGATTTTTGCGGAGTTAATCATGGGCAAAGCCAAAATCAGTCAGCCACTTCCATTGCAGCCAATACGAGGGCCAAAAAGAGAGCTTTTGATCTGAGACAACAAGCTGCTCCTGATAAATAATAAGTAGAAAAAGAGAAACAACCTACTGTTCACCAAAAAAATCAAGATTTTACAGCCCAACAGGGGCAGTTTCAGCCTTCAACAACTCAGAATGTTCATATTTTACCAAGACAGCAGTTGAACCATCAAAGAAGTAGCCTAAGGTTTAGTTCCAGCCTCAAACAGCTCAAACAGACGTTGGTATTCAAAAGGTACAGTCAAAGGTCAGTGCTTCTTCTTTCAATATTGTTGAACACATGAAAAAGACAACCGTTGGCATTACCATGATAGATGCATTATGCTTGTCTGGACAAAAAGAAAGTTTGCAGGAGGCTTTGGCTAAGATATCAATTTCTGGTGAAGCAAATGCAGAATAGCCAAGAGTTCTTGCGAACAGTTCTAATCAAAAGCAAGGACAGCCAGCTAAAGAGGTAAAACCACCACCTTTTTATGTCAGCTTAATAATTGGTGAAAATATAGTGCATAACTGCATGATCGACATTGGAGTAAGTAGCTCAATCATGCCTAAACAGCTAGTAGATAGGTTATGACTTGAGTATGAACCATTGACGAAAGGGGTAGTTCAGTTGGATGGTACAGTTGTTAACTCTGTAGGAGTTATTAAAAATTGGCCTCTTACACTGCATGTCTGTCCCAACTTTCAAATTTCACAAGACATATATGTTATTGATCTTCCATCTTATTTTGCCATTTTCCTATCTAGAGATTTCACTACAAAATTAGGCGGTTATTTGTCATCAGACTGGTCGCACATATTTTTAGGACTAGGTATGGTACTAGAGTCACAATTAAATTAGAAACATTAACTAAAGATCATATTGAACCATATGTTCTGAATCCCATAAATGCAAACCTAGCTTTCCATGATCAGGAGGATCAATCCATGACTCTTGACCCCACTGTACCTATAAAAGGTGTACCAGACATAAATCTAGATGAGTGAGCAACCGAGAATCACAAGGTTGATCTGTTCAACTCATAGATGAAGTAGGTTTGGGAATTTGTATGGTTCGAGAACCTGATGCAATTATTCCAAATCTGGTCAAAGAAGAAAAACAACAAATACAGCAGATTGATCAACTTTGGAAGCTATTTTTTGACGATTCTAGGAGTAAAATTGGTGCTGGTGGAGGAGTTGTTCTGATTTCACCTGAAGGAGATAGGTATTATTCAGCTTTTAGATTTTCTTTCAGCTGTTCTAATAATGTTGTTGAATATGAAGCATTAATACATGGTTTAGAATGGGCTAGAAAAAGGAAGATTAAGTGCTTGCAGGTGTTTGGCGATTCAGAATTAATAGTAAATCAAGTCAAAAATATGAACTTAACAAAGAATGATTTAGTGAAATTGTACAAACATCATGTTTGGGACTTGATTGAGGAGTTTGATGCATTTAATCTATAATCAGTGCCCAGACTTTAGAATAAGCAAGCTGATAAACTTGCTGCTCTAGGGTCACAGTTTGACATTCCAACTAAAATCCACAATGTGGAGGTACAACAGTATGTGAAGGTAGTTGTTAGACCTTCAGTACCTGATAATAATATAAGTTGGAAGATTTTTGACAATGATGAACAAATAGTTCATTTTTTAATGGAAGAAGCAGAGTTTTCTGCTGGAAATCAAAAGAAATTTGATCAACAATATGGTGATCAGATTGTGCAACTCAAGTCCAACAAGCTACCAAAGGGTTT
Organism: Sequoia sempervirens; assembly: GCA_007258455.2. NCBI lineage: Eukaryota > Viridiplantae > Streptophyta > Pinopsida > Cupressales > Cupressaceae > Sequoia > Sequoia sempervirens. Next base: position 693,766,702 of record VDFB02058242.1, on the reverse strand, counting down.
TGTGACCCTTGAATCCATCTTCAACACTGATGATTAGGTTAGAAGAGATAAATCGAGTATTAGAGTAAAGCAAGAGCATTATGAGTCAATAGAGATTTTCAAGGACAAGTTGCTTAAGCTTGGAAAAGTCTGCACAAAGGCAGAACAACAAGCATTTATCTTGCTTTGTCAAGAATTCAGCGCTATATTAGCTTGGCAGTATGGAGATTTGAAGGGTTTCAATCCTGAATTAGCTCAGCATACAATTGAGCTCGAACCCAATGCAAAATCGGTAAGATAGAAGTAGAGGCCTCTGAACCTAAAGTTAGAACACCTGATGAAAACATAATTAAACAAGTTGATCAAAGGTAGCATAATATTTCCAATCAAGCACACTTCTTGGGTGTCAAATTTGATGCTTGTCAGAAAGAAGAGTGGAGAGATAAGGTTGTGCGTTGATTTTCGTGATCTAAATAGAGCTTCACTCAAAGATCACTACCCGCTGCCTTCAATGGAACAAATATTGTAGGTTGTTTCGGGATCAAAAAGGTTTTCATTGCTGGATGGGTATTCAGGTTACAACCAAATCTTGGTTAAGGAGGAAGATCAGTATAAGAGAGCCTTTACCACCAAGTGGGGTACTATGGCTTACAGAAAGATGTCATTTGGACTGTCAAACGTAGGAGCCACTTTTTAGAGAGCGATCGACATGGCTCTCCAAGGTTTGATTAACAAATTTGTTCTTGTTTACCTGGATGATATTACTGTTTTCTCACGTAATGCTGATGATCATTTCAGTCATCTTAGATAGATTTTCGAGAGGTGTAGAGAATATGGAATCTCTTTGAATCCAAAGAAGAGTATTTTTGTTGTTCACGAAGGTAAGCTTCTGGGTTATATTGTTTCAAAAGATGGCATTTCTATTGACCCAAAATGTATTGCAACCATTCTGGCTTTACCGCTGCCTGCTCATAAAAAGGGTTTGTAGAGCTTCCTAGACAAAATTAACTTTGTGAGGAGGTTTATTCCCAATGTTGTAGCATTATTGCAGCCATTGACAACCATGCTAAAGAAAAACATTCAATTCAACTGGTCAAAAGAAGGAAAGAGCAGTTTTGAACAGATTAAAGAGGCACTTGCAGCGGCCCGTACTCTCGTAAAACCTGATTTTGATAAGGATTTCATACTATACACATTCAGAGGAATGGATACTATCTCCGCAATGCTCTGTTAGTAAAATAATGAAGGTATGGAGCAACCCATAGCTTTCTTCAATCAAGTCTTGCATGATTATGAAACAAGATATTCATTCATTGAGAAGCATGTACTTGTTGTAGTGAGAAGTCTGAAGAAATTCAGACATATGCTAGCTAATAATAAGATAAATCTGTTGGTAGCTCACCCAACAGTCAAAGAGTTTCTGTTGAATAAAGACATTAATGATAAGCGAGCAGGCTAGATAACCAAAGTCATGGAATATGACATCAGCATAAAGGTTACCAAGCTTGTTCGAGGTAAAAGACTATGCGAAAAGCTTGCAGAAAATGAAGAAAACAACAGTGAAGAAGTTGTTGCAGTTCTGAATAATGAAGATGAACCTGTTGTTTCAGTTGTTCCAGCTGATTGGATTCATCAGATGATCCATTACTTACATACTGGAGATTTTCTAGAAGGTTTAGACAAGTCTAAACGAAGATATTACAGGTTACAAGCAATTCCTTATGCATAAATTGATGGTGTTCTTTATAAGAAGGATTTCAATGGTGTTTTTCTTAGGTGTATTTATCCAGATCAGACTGAAAGAATTCTTGAAGAATTCCATGATGGACCTGTTGGAGGTCATTTTGCACCATGTACTACAACTCTAAAAATTATGAAATCAGGCTATTATTGGCCAGATCTTTTCAAAGATGCTCATACGTATGTCAGAAAATGTGCCAAATGTTCACTTTTTGTAGGAAAACAAAAGTTAGCAACCCTACCCCTGAATCCAATTCAGGTTGAGCAGCCATTCAGAAAGTGGGGACTCAATTTTATCGGTCCAATCAATCCACCCTCAAGTGTTGGGCACAAATGGATTTTAACTGCCACTGACTACTTTACGAAGTGGACTGAAGCAATTGCATTAAGAGATACAAATGAAACATCAGTTTTAAACTTCTATCAGGATATAGTTTCCAGGTTTGGTACACCTGATTTGATTATTTCTGATAATGCTTTAACTTTTATTGGTTTAAGAATTTCAGATTGGTCAGTAAAAAATAATATTTATCTGAACACTTCATCCAATTATTACCCCTAGGGTAATGGAAAAGTTGAATCAATGAATAAGAATCTGATTAAGATCATACAAAAGACTATTGAGGATAATTAGAGGTCATGGCATGACAAGCTCAAGTTAGCCCTGTGGGTTGATAGAGTTACACCAAAACGATCAACAGGATTTTCACCTTATGTTTTGGTTTATGGCAAAGAGGCCAAACTGCCTATCTCAATTGAATTTCCAACTTTGAGTTACATCAAAGAACTTGAGTTACTTGAGGAGTAGCCAATGCAAGTCAGGCTTGATCAATTAACGGAGGTGGAAGAAACTAGAAAAGAAGCTTATAGGAAGCTTCAGATTCATCATTCTCAAATGAAGAGGACATTTGATAAGAAAGCAACAACAAGGATCTTCAATGAGGGTGATCTAGTTTTCAAGTGGGATGAGCTCAAAAGTAGGCCTGGTAAACATACGAAGTTTGATGCCATGTGGGATGGCCCGTATGTTATTTCAGAAAAGAAAGAACACAATGCATTTCAGCTTTCAAGGCTGAATGGTGAAGTACTGCCAATCCCTGTCAATGTGATTCATTTGAAACAGTGTTATTAAGCTTTAAGCTTTCAGCTGTACATGGTAGAATAATTTTCAGTTTTGTAATGCTTTCAATAAGTGCCTGTTGGCACGTTTCATTTCAGTTTTGTCATGTTTTCAATAAAGTGCAGTTGTTGCACCTGGTTTTCAGATTCTGTCTTCAACAAAATTGCAGTAGTTTCTTTCAGTTTTTGTTTGAAGCTGAGTTACAAAGTTTTTCAGAGGAGGATAAGAGAAAAAATGGACTCCATGCCCAATGGATAAGCTACACAACTGGTCTATGATGTTTAGCAGGAAAACACTCCGCGGAGGTCGCCAATTTGTTACCTATTTTTCACTTCAGCTCAAACAGGTAGAGCTAAATGAAGTTCATCATTTACAGGAACAATTTTTTTTTATGTTTTGTTGATTAGGTGTTCATTGATCATCATTGAGATTGTCTTACATATGAATCATAGTTTTATTGTGCAAACATTTAAAACAGAAAATTGAGAAAATTTGCATAGTAATGCTTTTATTCATTTTGTAAAAAATGTTGAATCCCACACAAGCCGTGGGAGTAACTCATTTTGTTTTTTACAGTCAAATTAAGGATGCATAAGCAATGGTATGCTATACAACTAAAAATAATAAAAGCATAGGGTAGAAGGTGATTTTTCATTGCCTGGAATGACAAATCATTGACAGTTGAGGTCTTCAGTTGTGACGTTAGCTCTAGCTCCATTTCCAGTTTTAGCTCCAGTTCCAGCTACAAAAGTATCTGCAGGAAGGATAAAAAAAATGACATTAGAGATGGTCTCTAAGCGATGATGAATCAAATCCTATCATATACCTACGCTACCAACAGAAATATAGGATACAGTCGATCAGGCATCCATCAGATGATTGCGAAAATCAAGAGGAAAAACGTAATTCAATGGAAGCTTTCAACTTCTTTTATTTTAATAACATGTTTGTTTCGGTGTGCAAGTACAAATTCATCATGTTCGTGGTTATTTTATCAGATATGTGGAGCAAAACAGGCTCCCACAAGGGTTGAGCTCGGCATATCAAGGAGGATATACTCACAAGTTTCATACAAAGTTCATGAATGTTGATAACAGCCATTAAAAGCATCAAGCCATTAAAAGCATCGATGTTGCACTCTGTTCAGCTCTACTTTATATTTTTCACATTACATTTAAATGAAGTTTAGAGCCTCTTTTCATTGAAGAGAAACATTGGAATGTTTTCATAAATCATATCACTGTACATGACAGATTTGCAATAATCCAATTCTCTACAGGTTCTTCAACAGAAAAGCAGCAAATTATGGATTAGACAACATTTAAGGGATATGCTCTTACAAAAATCTGTAGGGCGTGTAACTTAATAATAACAAAAATATAATGATCAAGTTACAATTCATGCATCAATTTCTATGAGAAGCAACAAATTTGAATGCAAGAATAACCTTTCATTGAATATGACAAAAGTTCATCTCATAAATGATTCAAGTAAACTATGATAGAACAGTCCAATATCTCATTACCAAATGTTTGAAAAATGATGAGAATCTGAACAAGGCTATTGGCTAGTTAATTAAATGCCCAAAGGATTGCTATCCATATATTACAGAGAGTGCTTAACAGGTGTGCCAAGCAAAGTTCAAAGGAAGCTGCTAAGGATAGAAGCTCGTGCTGAAGCAGAATTGAACGCTAATGTTGTTGCATATCAATGTGTATTACTGTCTAGGTAATTCGTGAGGTATGTTCATACATAGGGAGCATCAAGCTATTTCATTGTTGAGTTGTAATAAAAGCATACAGCCACAATAGCATCAAATATATCAACAAGAAGTTAAAAAGGCATTAAAATGACAGTCCTTTGGAGGCCTCACAGGACAAGAGTATTTAAGCAAGGAGTGTTGGGCCCAAAAGCATTGATAGGAATAATATGAGGAAGCAGTCATCAAATCACATTATTTGGAGATTTTTATTAATTCTTGCCTATCATAAGATGATTGCAAAAAAGAAATCCTACAGAGTTCTCAAATGCAAGTAACTTCAGATATCACAGTTTCAAATCAAGAAGATAATAGAATGGAGGTAAATAAGCATAGTACAATAAAGATAATCATCGAGCTTGAGCAAAAATACAATTTCTTTTCCTTATAGAGAATGATTTTCAAAGACAGCAAGAAAGAAATAAAGAGTTTCAGAAAAATCATTAATGTTCTCTCAAGATGCAGACAAGGAATACTCAGATACAAAATAAAATCGCCCAATGGAAATGTTACTGTGTTTACTTCAATCTTGATAAAAAGTCATATTTCTCTTACCCATGTGAGGTTTTTACTCAAAGATGCAAGGATACAGTGAGACAAGAAATACCCAGATCAAAACATGTAAGTTGCAACTAGATTCATAAGTATGTATGTATTTGTATCAGTCTCAGCTGCAAGAGCTTCAGTATCATATAGATATGTAGAGCACTCAAAAGATCAATGGCAATTAAGAGGTTAAGAAGAATTTCTTTTCAATCACAAGATAGGTGCAGGGCTCGAGTTTCAGCATCAAACCGCATGAAGATTTCCAGAAATTGAAATAAGAGTTTTATGCCACAGCCTTAATGTATGATAGGATTCAGAAAAAGGATAGATAGAAATCACACGGAATCCCAATATCATGCAGAATGAAGGAGGAGAACAAAAGCTATAAAATACAAAGTTTCTTTGTTTGTTTGCAAGAAATTAAAGGAAAATCAAGGATGTTACGTTCAATTCAAGCTTGTTCCCATGAAACTTCAGCTTTATTTTTGTTTTTCTCTCAGAAAGACTCCAGCCAAGGCGTCCATGGCAGCCAAGTAATAGAAAATGAAGGCAGTAAGGGGAATGCATCAAGAATTGATTATGGCCGTGGCTGTAGAAGCCATGGAAAGATTAAAAATGAAGAGGAACTAACTTACCCAGTAGGCCAAAGTGGAGATTTCAACTTCCTAGCAGAAGATTCAAGTTTTCTATGCATGAAAAGGCCCAAACTTACCCAGCACGGTGGCGATTTCAGAACAAAGAGAAGACACATAATATATTATATTTATAAACAACCCTGCCTCTTAGGCCTCAAGATCTTATTCAAATGCTCAAAAAGTTTCAGATTTCAGACAAAATGAGCTCCATATTACCTGTAATGTTCAGAATATCTCAAGAGATCATCAAAAATCGATAGGGAATGGCCAATTTCGAGCTTCAAACCCTCCATGGTGGTGGTCAGTGATTTCTTCAGGAAGCTTCTCAAGTGTGGTCGAATGGTAATGATTTAGGGTTGAATGTTGTTTTGTCCATTCGCCCTAAGTTCATTTTTGGTATTTTTGTGAATGATTTTCAATAATCATTGTGTTTCTTATGCTCACTGTGGCCATGACTTTCAAGTCAATAGGCCTAGCATGGAAGTCGACCTTCTCAATGATGAAGTTTGGTACTTAGGTATTATGGCGGAAATTTTAAATCATTGCCAACTTATTTTAATGGTCTATGGTGGTTGACTTATACCCATGGTGATTTTTAAATGGTGAATGTTGAATGTATATTTTAAAATAGATGCTAAGTATAAAGTCGTTGAATAGGATTCAACTTTTGATTTGATATTTATCTTTTATTTTTTGCATTTACCAATGTATGCTAATTAATTAAATGATGGATTATAAGTCATTTAATTAATTTAGCATTTTAAAGTGCAAATAAAAGATATTATGGAATTCCATGCAGATTTGAGTAAAGTTGACTGGAAGAGTTAACTTAGAATTTTACTTTAGTTCTACATCAAATTGTCAACTAGAGATTTATCATGAGAAAGATGGACTCTAAAATGTGCATGGGCAGATTGATACAAACGAGATGATTTTCACATGCTTTAGTCCACCTTTTCAGGGATTTCAGTTCAGTTCGAGTTGTAGATCAATTGCATGCTTTATGACTACCACTTTGAGATTGAGTTCACTCATTTTGCATGAGTTTGAAACACATTTTTAGGGATTTTTCTAGTTGTGCTTGGATTGCACTTTGGAGTTGTCGTTTTTCACTTTTAGATCACTTTTAGTGGTTTATTCATGCACTTTGAAGTGCATTCATTGTATATATTGAATTTTTTTATCTTTTTCAATTCAATTCTTATTTTTCCTCCTTTGTACTCTGCAAAGCGAATGATTTTTAACTCAGCATCATTTTCAGATTAATACATAGCAGGTTTTACAGGTTACCCTTGGTTTTAGCATGGAGTTTTCCCCTTTTTCTTCTCAATATTGTCAAGTTTTTCCTTCAAGATTTCAGGCAACATTCTTGTGATTTATTTTGATCGAATTATATCATGTTTTAGCATTAAAACCTTTATTTTTCTTGTCTCAATCATAAGTATATGTATGCATTTAGTTTAATTCATAAGTCATACACTGAGTTCGTAATTTAAGAGTATTTTCTTAATTGTGAGAACACTGTTCTTTTCCTTTGAAAGAAAATAGTTTTATGAGCCTTTGTATGAAGCATTTATATGGGTTCAAACTGTTTAGATTTTGATGTGCAAGTTATATATATTGAGAATCAACTGTGAACTAAACTGCCTTTTAGATCATCATTTTTAGGTGCAAGCATCACCATAATTAAAATTTCATAGTTCTGCAGTTGAGTTAGATCTTTTTATCCTTTTCCCAAAAATTCACTTGAGTATTAATCAAAAACAATTCATAGGAACCAGCCTAGAATCTAGAGGTCTAATTCCTTATAGGATACCCATAGCCCAGAATTAGTACCAATGTTTCAACAGATTGTTGAATTTCAATATTCAAGCATTCAGGTGCAATCTGATTGACAACAATAACATGATGAGATGACATAGTGCAGGGCCTACCAAGACGGATGATAAAAGTGATGAAACTGGTAGATGGGAGGAAAGGTCACGGCGAGGAAAGTGAGGAGGTGTCCCATCGCATCAAATTACATCGGTGTTTTTTTTTCCTTGTGCAAGAAGCCATCAGTTCATTGTGGGAGGGAAGGGCGTTGATGTGATTAAGACATGTCATTTACATTGTAACAAATATTGTTCTTGGAAAACACTTTGTGTTGTGGGCTTTCTCATTCTACAGGTTGAAAGCGAAACGTTGGAGAGCAAGGGGGCATTGCAGGTGGGGGAGACAACCAACCAAGTTGAGGTGAGGGGTTTCTAACCAATTATATGTACTGTAGACATGCAAAATTAACATTATGCATTTGATCATGTTCATTCATCAACCGAACTAGACGTTGCATTAGGACCATTCATCACTTTCATCCATTCATTAAATAATCTTATTTATCAAATAAGCATTATCATTCAACCTTCATCTTGCATCATCCATTTAATTAAATAAATCAGGACTTTATTTTAAATCAAATCCAAATCATACTTCCATCATTTTCTAAATTTAAATAAATCAATTATCAAAGTCTTGAAAGTCAAATAATCTAATCAGCATTAAATCAGCATAATCATCATCTAACCCTGATTGAATGTTAATCCCATCCCACTTGCATTATCTAGATCTAGCCACTTGCACAATAAATCAATTTTATTGATTTATTAAAACACTCATTTTCCCTCAACATGACAAGTCAAACATGGCATTTATTGCTGTTTTTCTTGTCCCCCTCTCAAAATTTATTGCAAATTTGAATTCAAATTTTCCCTCTCATGGGCACTCTTCCCAAATCTTGCACATACATCAACCAATCACATGATGACAAGTGTCTTCCTCTCATTGGCTTAATCTTTAGTCCCACATTGGTCTCTCATCAACACTTAGCATTTTGAAAATCTTTAAATAGAAGCTTCAACATTGAGCAAATCCTCCACAATTTCATCCAAAAAGCATATGCAAAGTTACTCTCCTTGAGAACTAATTTTGCTCATCATTTCTATGGCATCATCATCATCTTAAGCTTATTAATCAAGGATTGGGAAAGGGTCACTACCACATGTGACACCAATCCACTATGGGATAGGTTTAATGTCATGTTTTTGTATGCTTTTATTTGATTTCCCTTATTTCATTTATGGCATGATTAACATGGCTTATTATTCCATAGGGATGTTGAAATGTTGTTTTATTTTAAACTAACCAAATGCAGATTTTGACATCTACATGTACATAGGTGTATTATCTCAGTTTTCCCGACTTACCAATTGGGTTGTTAAGTCTAGAGGGTTTACAACATTGTGTGGGTTGCAAATTTCTTAAAACTCAATGTTTTCCAATCTCATCACATTCTTACTATCTAATTCAAAAAAGGCTCTGAAGGAAATCACAAAACATACCAAATTGAGGTGAGGGGTGAGTAACCAATTGGGTTGTTACTTGTAAAGGGTTTTAAAACATTATGTGGGTTGCAAAATTTGGAAAACTAGTGTTTTGCAACTTGGAATTTTACAAAATAGTATGAATGCAATTTAGACAATACAAACAATGTGAGTATGAGTTGTCATTTTCGGAGCTTTTTTTTGGCATGGGAATTGGAGGAAAACTGATGTGTGCATTTTCAGTTTGGAGAAAGAAGGGGGAAAACACTATGTTCAATGTTTGCACATTGAAAGCTAATGGTTGGAGTGCACATGTAGGAGTTGGAGGAGAAAACTAGTGTTTTGCAACCTAGAATTTTAGAAAATGGTATGAATCTATTTAGACAATACAAATGTAATGAAAGGCACCTTATAACAAGTCTTACATAGAGTAAAGATTATGTTTCAATTTATTATTATGATCCAAATATACATGTACAATATGATTGCAGGTTGGAAAACATAGTGGGAGGTGAGGTGACAACATGATGTACGAAACCTCCAACCCACAAAATGTTGTAAAACCCTCTACACACTAAATCCAAATACCTTATTGGGTGTTTACAAAATGGTGCCTATCACCACACTCCTACGGTCTAAATAACACAAATCTTTTCAATACATACATACTATTTTGTAAAATTGTAGGATGCAAAACACCGTGTTTTACAAAACCTGCAACCCACCTAATGTTTCAAAACCATTTAGACACCAATATTTGAGGGACATTTAGGTGCATTTTTTCTATTGCTTTACACTTTTTCCTGCTACTCCATTCTATCACCCGTGCGTCCCTCCCCAACAAACTGTAAAATGAAATGTGGAAAATGGTGACATTTAAGGTGTCAATTGTCTATTGTTTTTGACTTTCCCGCTAGCCGTACATCCTTTTTGGGCGACGAACACATGACAACATGTGGCTAATCGTCCATCAAGTCTTTCTGTCGGTGCATTTTTTCCAGCGCGTGGGATGGGGGATGGGGGTTATGATATAACGTTACATACATAGGTGTGTTTTGTCTACACTTTAGCTTCTCTCTTAACGGTATACCATACTAGTATTAAAGGACGATTCATATAATATACTAGTATTAAAGGATAATTCATATAATATACCAGTATTTGAGGGAACAACTGAGAGGAGACAATGTGTTTTCCAACACTACAAATAATGTGAGCATTTTATTTGTTCCAATCAGATGAAGAAAGTGAAATGCCATTTTGACTATAGCAAAGAGTTGTTCAAAAATTTGAAAGTGGATTTCATTGAATTCTTGGTCATAACAAAACAAAAGTTTTCAAAACGAACTAATTGACATGGGACAGTGTGTTTTCCAACACTGCAAATAATGTTGAACATTTTATTTCTTCCAATCAGATGAAAAAAGGGAAATGCCATTCTACATTTATCCAAATATGTGTTTCAATTTCTTAATATGGTCCAAATATACATGCACAGTATGATTGCAGGTTGGAAAACACAGTGGGAGGTGAGGTGACAACATGATTTACAAAACCTCCAACCCACACAATGTTGTCAAACCCTCTACACACTGAAGCCAAATACCTTACTAGGTGTTTACAAAATGGTGTCTATCACCACATTCCTACGATGTAAATAACATAAAGCTTTTCAATACATACATACTATTTTGTAAAATTGTAGGATGCAAAACACTATGTTTTATAAAACTTGCAACCCACCTAATGTTTCAAAACCATTTAAACACTGTAACCTTCATAATGAGAATTTCAATGGGAAAATAAAAGGTTTTTTTTGCGTGTACGATTTTGGGCTTTCTATCCATTCCAAATTATGATTTTGAAAACCCGTTAGCACATAATCCACATTGCTTTTCAAATGAAAACCCATTTTCACAAGGAACAACCTTTATTTTCTCGTCAATGAAAACCCATCTTTGCAATGAACAACCAAAAGGAAAAATTTAAAATCCAACACAAAAACCCACTAAAACACATAAAACACTTCTGCATTTCAAATAAAAACCCTTTTATTTTCTCTTCAATGAAAACCCCTCTTCCCAATGAATAGTTGTTCAATTCTTCACAGTGAAATTTGAAAACCCTCATAATAAAAAAAACATAAACAACTATGCATTTGAAATGAAAACCCTACACGCAAACAAAACATTTTATTTTTCCATCAATAAAAACCCATTTTCTTTAATAAATAGTTGTTCAATGCTTCACACTTAATACACAAAATGGAAAAATGGCATATATATGTGGCATATATACATAACTATTGGCTAGTCATCGTTCCTGTCGAATGTGTTGCTCTCATTCAGTCTCCATTTTGTCGCCAGTGCTCCCCAACAAACTACAAAATGAAATGTGGCAAATGGCAGTGTTTAGCTGCATGGACGTGGAAAAAATGTAGAAAAAATGCACCTATGTACATAAAAAAATGCATGAAACATATTGGTTTGGCCTCCAAATGCTCTTGCCTGTAACTCCATTCCGTCACCTGCGCGTCCCTCCCCAACAAACTGCAAAATGAAATGTGGAAAATGGTGATGTTTAGGGCATTTTTTCTATTCTTTTTTTACTTTCCCGCTGGCCCCGCGTCCTTTTCTGACAATAGACACGTAACTGCATGCGGCTAACCATTTTTCAATTCTTTTTGTCGATGCATTTTTTCTAGCGCAGGGGATGGGGGACGGGGGTATGATATAATGTTACATACATAGGTGTGTTTTGTCTACACTTTAGCTTTCTCCCTACAATGGTACACACTTATGCCATGTAGAAATGCAATTAATTTGGGGTCCATTCAAACCAATAGAGATCAAAAGTCTTAAAATCCCTTCATGCATGTGAAGAAATGTAATTTATAAGGCACCACTCCTTTAATGTTCCTCGTCAGCAAGTGAAACAAGTCAATGAAAACCCATCACTGGAAATTAGTTCATCACAACTTCATTTTTACTTCCCTCTTCAAAAAAACAATGGAACGATTTTCCTCCATATGTGCATTTCAAATACAGATTAAAATCCCACTTAACCCCATGTTTAGAGCAATTAAGGAGGTTAGCACAATTTTGAAGTTACACAGGAGATTAAATTTGTTACGTACGCTAAAGTCATTAAATATAACTTTTAAAATAAAACTTTAATTAAAAATTTTGCATATCACATGCCTTTCTTAGGAGGAACTGATTGAAATGTTTTAAAAATAAATATTTTACCCCCCAATTATATTTTAAATATTAACAAATGTTAAATATTCACAAGTTAAAAACATTGTGAATCTAGCGATATAAAAAACTTTGTAAGTGGGAGACAAAATCAACACCAAAAGCACATATGACATTTGGGTGCCATAAAAATTTGTAGACGAGGTTAACATGTGATGTATATCCTCATTTTATTATTGAAAATTGCACATCAAATTGATTTCAAGGATCTCCTTTGTAATGGAGGCCATCTAATAGCTTGTTTAAACAATTTTTCGAGTTGACCTTGAAACTTATTTCCAAGGCAACAATGAAATCAAAGTTAAAGACACATATTGGAGAAAATACTTGCACCATCGATAGAATGGAGAAATTTGAATTTTTTTATGACACCTTATAGACCCGCTCAAAAACATTGGAATATTAAAATTGACCTTAAAACTTTTTCAACGATCACAAAATTGGGTTTACATGCTCACCATGAATTATCTAGAATTTATCCCCCAAGTGTATTCTAAAGAAATGCCTTTGATTATGATATTTTAATGCTAATATCTCTTGGTCAACTTGCCACTACAAGGCTTGAAAATAGGTCTCTTTGTCAAACTAAAAGTCATATTGCATGGGAAATAATGCAAAAACACAAGGTGTCAACACAATACACTAAAAAATGAAATTAGAAACACCTAAACATGTGGACAATCCATCATAATAGGTTTCCCTACTAGGGGGAACAATCCCTCTACCAACTAGAACAACGATGGGTTGCTTCTAAGAAATGACATGCTTCCCACTACAACTAATTGCTTTAAATATTAAGGTATGATAGTTTTTGATGAAGTGACAACATGGGAAGCCTCATGAGGCTGAGGGGAACAACTTTTGTATGCAAAGTTTTCTTGAGAAACTACCAAAATATTAAACAGATAACAAAATAATGAAAACAAGGCACTAGAGGGCACTAGTGCCCAAGAAGGACACTAGTACAAGTGCACAAGTGTCCAAGTCTAGTGCTAGAGTCCTAGTCTAATGCAAACATCCTATTTTGGTGTCAAAGTCCTAGATAGGTGTTAGGGTCCTTCCTAGCATTGTAGTCCTAACTCTAATGCTAATGTCCTCATTAGTGAGCAAACCCATGCTCAATTTTGGTCCCCGAGACATGCACAATGTATGCAATGACTACAAAGAAAGGAACATGATGAAAAATGGACTGAAAATGGAAAACAATAAAGGAAGCAAAGTGGTCCTTGACACTTAATCACACAAGACACACTAGCCCACAAAGGAGATGACTTCTAAGGGCTAGGAGACCACAAGAGGCTCCAAAATAATACGAATGACACTAGAGGTGAAGGGAAAGGTGACCTAAAACTCCCATTCATGCCAAGACCACACAAAGAACCCCTAAACAACCTCACAATGAGGTAGGTCCTCTCAAACAAATACACTAAGATTTACATGAAAGGAACTTAAAACTTTCAATGATCAAATTACATATTTTGTAACTTAGAGTTCATTTTAAAACCCAAATCAAAGCATGTTCTACATTAATTTTATCCAACATTTCAATAAATTCAAAGAGCATAAAAGATGACAAGCGTGTTTAAATCAGACATTGAAACACATAAAATAATCCACATATTTGATATCACTTATGTGGTCAAATTATAATCACTCCATTCAGGAGGTTCCGTTAACATGATTACAACATGAGAAGAGGACTCAAATGTCCTTCAAATTACATTTTACAATATATTACAATAGTAAAATAAATGAATTGAAAAGTGTTTACCAACTTAATCACGATCTTGGAGCTCCTCCCAAGATCCTTGAATCCCCAATGGTGGTTCCATGGTACCTAACCACGTGGAACCCAAAGGCCCACTCCCACCATGCTAGGAGATAGTTAGATAGGCCACAAGTACACTCACACCAAACACATGGGAGAAGGATTACACACATGTCATATGCAGAGAATACACAAAACATACAAACAATGCAAGAATCACTCAATCACCATCATATGATGGATGAGAATAAAATTACTCTAAACACCAATGTCACAAAACAAGATATTCTCATTGGGAATAATATTCAATGGAACAACTAATAAACTCTCATTGGGCACACACACCAATTGAATAAGGATAAGATGCTAGATAGGAGGTAGGGAGTGTCATTATAAAGCTCATAGTGATGACTAAGTGAAGTTGGGTATGAATCAATTGGTCCATGTGAGGAACCCAACTATCAAGACCTAGTGCTCCTAGATCAAACATTCCTTCTATGATCATACTAGGCCTATACAAGTGCTTTGGCTATGCCATAAGGATCATTAAATTGGTTATTTTCAAATTTTATGTCATTAGTTATCACTTATTAACGAGACTCTTCACCCATCATATCCTTAGGCCCCTTTGTGCCCTAAATAATGTCAAGATCACTCCCCTATGAATTTTTAGTAGCTTCATCCTAGGTTCATCATGAATCATCACAATTGAGTGTGGCATGGAAACAAGTTCCCACACAAAATTTTGAACATGATTCTAAAACAATCCTTGTGAAAATCCATGAAGGAGGCATGAAATCCCTCAATCCAAAACATCCAATTTTACTTTCAAAATTCAAATTTTACTAATTATGTTTGCATGTAAAAACCATAAATTTTATTCATACTCCATTAATGAAGCTCAAATTTTTCCATTTTTCTAGAACTCAAAATCTCAAAAGATGAAAAGTGCCCTTTTGGTTAAAATATGAACAAGACCTAATTCAAGCAATAAAATTTGAATTTTGAGATTTCTGTTTTTTTTAATATGGTGAGGGCGAAAAATAAAAATTTTGAATCTTAAAAAAAAAATACTATAGTTTCTTAAAATTGCAAACCAAGAGTGAATTCCTATTCTTCCTTAAGGGTGAGCATGACATCCAATATGCAAAATAAATCTAGAAACAAGAGAGGGAAGGAGAATTACCTTAATTTCAAATACACCAAAAACATGGATTTAATGCAATTATGACACAAATGCGTGAAGTTTAGCCCACACACATCAAGCAATATTTTTCCATTCCAATCCAATTCCACTCCCAAGCTTTCACAATTCAAAATGCAAAAAATCCTCCAATTTCAAATTTTCAATGAGAGTGATTTTTGGGAGCTATTTCTCTTCCAATAAATAAATAATGAGATAAAAGACTTGTTCTTTTCTTTTTAACCTTTTGGCTTATTTTCTATTTTCGTACAAAAATCTTTTATTTTCTTTTATTCTTTTTCTCATTCTTTTCCAAATTTAATTTAAGAAAAATAAGACATTCAATAATTAATTTGTTTGCACTCTATTGAATATATACATTCCCAATCCAAAGGAATTTTTTGAAAAATAGATAAGTTAGCTTTCTTTCTTTTTCCTTTTTTTTTGAAACATAGAAATATTTCGCTAAGTAATATATATTAGCAAACATTTAATTCCTAAAATTTCAAACAAGGAATTCAAACTATTAATTATATCAAGAAATTACTAGTAACTCACAACATGAACAAACTTCAAAATTGCCTTTGTTTTAGATGTGGGTTAACCTCAGGTCAAACATGACACATCTCGTACTTTATTCGAGTATGATCAAGAATAAAGGGGGAGGCCTAGTGTGAAATATTTAAATTAACCACCATTGGGGAATAAATTAGACATGCATAATCAAGTGGATAAATAAACCTCTACCTATAACCACTCAACACACATGTCAAGTGTACTTGGTTAATATATATAATGATCGAAGCATAAAATAATCACCTAATGAGGTACAACATTGTATAAAACATAAATTAGTGCATCTAAATGTCATATAATCATGATAGCATTTAATCACAACATGAATAAAAATATGCATATCCATAAATTAAATCATTATGATAACTTAGTCATATAAGCATCACACATGCATCTCAAGAAATACCACAACAATATAAAACATCAAGTCCTCACAAGAAACTTGGTACACTGCCACACACACATCTCAAAGAAAAAAAAAGACCAACAATTGACATGTTGAGGAACTTCATATTGAAATATAGAGGTGTTCCATACACACCATAAGTAACAAGAATAAAAGTTACAACCAAAACTCACAATGAAAATGGTGAAGCTAAAACATTGATAAACACCCAAAGCAACAAGCACAAGCACACCTATGTATCCCTTAGATACATAATTGAAAAAATACCAATAACAAGACATCTCAAGGCTATAAACATGAGGGCATTACAAAATTACCTTTATTTGACTTGATAATGACTAGGTCATTATTGCTAAAAAAAACTCTTAAAGGCTTGGATCTCAACTTTGGGGATGTTACCCTTGGGTGATTTGACATGCCTTAGAGTAACACAGTAATCTTGCCTAAATTCTTTAGCTAGGTTGATAGGAAGATATTGAAAAATCTTTTTTAAATTCAATTAAAAATTGATGTCATGGATGAAGGGAGGGGTAATCGCAAGCCCAAAGCCTCTTTTTTAAAAATTGAAGACACTTGGGTCTAAGGTGGCATCAAAAAGGTTAATGACCAATTTTTTCCGCTAATTGTGCATGATGTGGGAGATAAGGGTTGAAAGATTAGTGTCAATGGGGTTATAGACATGTGGAAAGACCAACCCTTGGGGAAAGTGAAACAAATGGTGAAGGGTGGAGGAATGAGGTTCAATGGTTTTGTCAACTTGGTGAGAGAAAAATAGGTAGGTTGAGTTTAATGGGGGATATGGGGAAGGATAATATGGGAGGGGTTGATATTGACCACCTCACAGTTGGAATTAGTGGTGAGAAGAATCAAAAAGTGATAGGAGAGAGGTTGAGGGCTTGAGACAAGTCATAGAAAATATTG
Organism: Sequoia sempervirens; assembly: GCA_007258455.2. Classification (NCBI taxonomy): domain Eukaryota; kingdom Viridiplantae; phylum Streptophyta; class Pinopsida; order Cupressales; family Cupressaceae; genus Sequoia; species Sequoia sempervirens. The sequence continues at coordinate 693,749,453 of VDFB02058242.1, read as the reverse complement.
GAGAGAAAATCACCATTACTATAATTCTAGTCAAGAAACAAGAAAGATGTTGAGAAATGTCTAGATAAGGAGGCATATGTGAAAATACTTGAGGATGACCATTGGGAATCTAACATACCTAATTGTTGGAACCACTTTTTTTAGGAGACCATTGAGTTTGTAATGGACCATTGTGAGATTTGAAAACTACACACAAACATGGGCTCATAGAGAGATGGCCTTGAAATGTATGAACAATTGATGGCACTTCTACTTTGGCTATAAGGGAATTACAAATTTATGCTTATGTGATCACATTGACCTAGAGATCACCCACCTCTCCCAATTCTTCCAATTGAATGGGTACAAAATGAAAGCACATTATAAGAGCATTCAAGCAAGCCGAATTTTGATGTGACCCAAAACTCAAGGTTATCTCTCCCCCTTCCCTCCCAATTTCTTCCCTCCCCTACATCAAAGGCCTCTATAATAAAATCTCCAAGATTCTTCTTAAAATGGCCTTCATTGTTCCTTAAGCCCATTTGTAACCTTAGAAATCACACGCCCTCTCAAAAAAACTCTAGAGACATCCTTCTTAATGCAGGTGTCTATAGTGATATGTTCTTGTGGCACCCTACATTAGCGAGACAAGTCACTCAATTATCACCAGAATTAAATATCATCACATTGAAATAACTAATGAGTGAGTCTTGAAAACAACCCCTTAGAAGATACCCAAATCATGGCCAAAAAAGATAATTTCTACTAAAATTGAACATCACAAACCCTTAGAAGATACCCAAATCTTGGCTAAAGAAGATAATTTCTTCAAGAGAAAACTCATAGAAGCCATACAAATCTCCAATCATGCCTCCAACCTTAATTGTGATGGTGGTTGGAGTCTAAGTTTCTCTTAGCAACCCCTAATAAACCACCTCATAAACTAGTCTCCTCCTCCTTCCTAATTGTCTTGCTCAATCCCCACCTTAGCCCAAGCCCCCTTCCCTCTTTTATATTTTCCACCTATGCTTGTTTCCTAACCTCTTTAGCCTTATTTTAGCCTTTGTTACCCATCCTCACCTCTGCTCATTAACCTTTCAATACTTAAAGCTTTAGGTTATCCTTCTCTCCTTGTGCTTTTGTGAGTTAACCTTCTTCCCTCTTAATTGACTCTTCTCCTTCTAATTTTGTCTTCCCTAGCTTCATGATCACATATCTTAAACACCCTTGTAACCAAAATTTATAGGATTCTCAATTTTTGGGTTGGGTGGTGATGGGACAAGGAGTTAAGGTAAATGTCATTATGTGTGAATTTATGGAAGAATCACCTAGCTAGGGAGCCATCTAGATTTTTTTTATGAGGGGAATGTCTAAAAAGGGGATTTGGTTGTCAAATTTTATCACTTTGGTAAAGGAAATGCAAGGGGCTATGTTGTTCATGTGAGAGTACAAGATTGCTCTTAAAAAGGGCCTTCATTGTACCTTAATCCCATTTAGACCCCTACAAATCGCATACCCTCTCCCAAAGACCATAGAGATCTCCTTCTTAATGCAGGTGTCTACATAGTAATTTGTTCTTATGGCACCCTTCTTAATGCAGGTGTCTACATAGTAATTTGTTCTTATGGCACCATGTACATTGGTGAGATGGGTTGTGCATTTAGCACCAAAATCAAAGAGCACCATGTTGACATAAGAGTGTTCAAGCAAGCAATGTGAACCCAAACCCAAGGTTGTCTCTCCCCCTTCCCTCCTAGTTTCCTTCCTCCCCTACAATGAAGGCCTCTAATACACACACATATAATAAATATATGAATATAATTAATTATTTATTTATATTAAATACAAAACCTGTATAATTAATTTTTAGAAGATAATGGTGCACAAATTGTATAAAATAATTAGTTGTTTAAATACTAGAAGATTAACTTAACTCGTGAAGAAACAAACATAATGGTTGGTGTCTAATTTTCTCTTAGCAACCCTTGATAACCCGCTTTAGAAACTAGTCTCCTCCTTCGTAATCATCTTTCTCAATCCCCCACCTTAGCCCAAGCCCCCTACCTCTTTTATATTTTTCCACCTGTCCCTATTTCCCAATCTCTCTAGCCTTTTTTTAGCCTTTGGTACCCATCCCTTTGCTTGTTAACCTTTCAGTGCTTTGAGTGTTGGGTTAACCTTCTCTCCTTGCGGTTTTGTGAGATAACCTTCTCCCCTCTTGATTGGTTCTTCTCCTAATTTTGTCTAGTTGCTTAGACAACTTGTAGGGGATGTTAATTTCTATCATATTTGAAGAAGAAAATGTTGAGAAAATTATGAAACTTCTGCTCAAAATCCACATGAGAACAAACATTAAAATCATAAAATAGTAAAGGTCCAAATAGGGATATTACTACATGGATCTTTTGTTTTGGGTAACATCTCACTTCTTTGGTTATGATTTTTTGTAAGTTTTTCTATGGATACAATTGGATTACATCTAGATATTGACATATTTATCCTTTAAGCATATTACAACATGCAAAGAAAATCCTAGAAGTAGAAAATAGAGATTCAATTTGCAAATTAACTACATGATTTTTTGGGTCTGAACAACATCTAACTTCTTTGGTTATGATTTTTTTATATATTTTTATTTTTACGCCGAAGGCATTCCCTATATGAATATTACCGACTGACTTTAATGATCGACATTTGAGAATGTGGTAGAATGATGGTTGACCATGGAAAAAGATCTAA
>VDFB02058242.1:693610421-693746635 GCA_007258455.2 Sequoia sempervirens | reverse complement strand
AAATAATTTTGGTTGATGCAAGATTTCCAAGAACCAAGGATGCTCCTCCATTAGACATCTGGGGTTAATAAAAAGTGAGTCCCTCACTTTGCAGGGGCCAAAGGAAAACCAAGACGGTCTACCTTAGCCTGAGAAATCCAAGAAGAATCTTCCATGGGTCTACCCTTCCACTTCACAAGATACTCTCTATACTGTCTGCCACGAGTCTTTCTCCCATCTTTGGTATCTAAAATATCTTCAATCTCATATGATTGTTTAGGAAACTGATTCTCCAAATTTTCTTTATTGTCTTCACTGAATTCTACTTCATGATACTGATATAGGTCTGCAATGTTGAATATAGGTGATATACCCATACCTTCTGGTAACTCCACTTCGTATGCATTCCCTGAATCAAACTTCTTCAAGATCTTACAAGGTCCAAACTTCTTCATCTTCAACTTATTGTACTTGCCAACTGGAAATATTTCCTTCCTCAAATATACCATTACTTCATCACCAACTTTGAACTCCTTATGTCTCCTCTTTTCATTTGCTTTCTCCTTATACTTTCAGTTCATGTCTTCCAATTGTTGTTTCACTTGAGTATGCACTTTCTTCATATGTTCTAAAAATTCTTCCACTTTTGCACTCCTCTTATATTCCATATTGATGTCTCTCAATTCTGATATACCTCTAGGTTGAACTCCAGTAACAATCTCAAAAGGTGTCTTTCTGGTACTCTGTTCACTAAATTATTGTAAGAAAACTCTACTTGTGCAAGGACTAAATCCCAACTTCTGGTCTTCTTTCCAACCAAACATCTCAGCAAATTCCCTAAACTCTTGTTCACTACCTCTTTCTGTCCATCAGTCTGTGGGTAAAATGTAGAACTAAACTTCAAATATGTTTGCAACTTCTTCCAAAGTGTTCTCCAAAAGTATCCAACAAACTTTACATCTGTGTCTGAAACAATACTCCTAGGTAATCCATGCAATCTAACCACCTCTTTGAAAAACAAGTCTGCTACATGTACCGCATCTGTTGTCTTCTTACAAGGTATGAAATGTGCCATCTTAGAAAATCTATCTACCACCACAAATATTGAATCATTAGCTCTTTGTGTCTTCGGTAAACCAAGTATGAAATCCATGCTGATATCCTCCCAAGGTCTCTCCAGAACTGTCAAAGGCTTGTATAATCCAACATTTTGAATACTCCCTTTTGCAATTTGACAAACTCTACAACTTTGCACAAATCTTCTGACATCCTTATGAATTTGCGGCCAAAAATAAGTCTCACTCACTAATGCTACTGTCTTATCAATTCCAAAATGTCATGCCAATCCTCCACTATGCTTTTCTTTCACCAAGTTTTACCTCATTGAACTTTGGGGTATACACAATTGATTGCCTCTGAACAACATATCCTCCTAAATGAAATAATCCAACCATTGGCTCCTATCCTCCAAAATTGGTTCCTTACAATCTCTCCAAGGTTTTGCAAAATCTGGGTATTCCTCATACAAGTTCTTCAACTCATCAAAGCCTAATACCTCCATTCTCATCTCTGTTAGCAAATTCCTTCTCCTACTCAATGCATCAACAACTCTATTTGACTTTCCACTCCTATGCTTCAAAACAAATGTGTAGCTTTGCAAGAACTCCACCCATCTCATGTGTCTTTGATTCAACTTACCCTGACTATTCAGATATTGCAATGCCTGATGATCCATATACAACACAAACTCCTTAGGCAACAGATAGTGTCTCCACTTCTTCAAGGCTTGGACTATAGCATAAAATTACTGATCATACACTGAATATCTTTTCCTAGCATCATTCAACTTCTCATTGAAATAAGCTACAGGTCTTCCCTCTTGACTTAACACTGCTCCAATTACATTTCCACTTGTATCATAGTTTGTAGACTTGAAATACCTTATTGAAATCTGGTAAAGCTAACACAAGTTGCTCAGTCACCTTCTACTTCAATAACTCAAAATTTTGATTTGCTCTAGATGTCCATATAAAATGCTTTCTATCTCCTCTCATTGCTTCTGTCATAGGACTGCAAATAGAACTGAAATTCCTAATGAACTTCTAGTAGAAACTAGCCAATCCATGGAATGATCTTACCTCTCCAATAATTTCAGGTGTAGGCCACTCAACAATTGCTCTGACCTTCTCAGGATCCATCTTCAATCCATCTATAGATATCAAAAATCCTAGATATACCAATTCTTCTTCATGAAACTACACTTTTTAATGTTTATCAACAACTGCTCCTCTTTCAACCTCTGCAAAACTTGTCTTATATGCAAAAAATGTTCTTCTATACTCTTACTGAAAATCAAGATGTCATCCAAGTACACAATCACAAACTTACCCAAGAATTTCTTTAATATCTCATTCATCAACCTCATGAAAGTACTCGGTGCATTTGTTAATCCAAAAGGCATCACCAACCACTCATACAATCCTTCATTTGTCTTGAATGCTGTTTTCCACTCATCTCCTTCTCTGATTCTGATATGATGATATCCACTCTTCAAATCTATCTTTGTAAAGTATTTGGCTCCACTCAAACAATCCATTATGTCATCCATCTAGGGAAAAGGAAATCTATACTTCACCGTGATCTTATTTATGGCTCTTGAATCTGTACACATTCCCCATTCTCCATCCTTCTTAGGTGCTAGCACAATGGGTACTGCACATGGACTTAAGCTTTCTTTGATCAAACCTTTCCTCAACAATTCTTAAACTTGTCTATTCAATTCTTCATTCTCTGCAGGTGCCATCCGGTGTGTTGCCTTATTAGGAGAACTACCTTTAGGAATCAGATCGATAAAATGACTAATACTCCTCATAGGTGGTAATCCATCTAGTACATTGTCTGAAATGATCTCTTCATATTCTGTCAGTATCTCTTTTATCTCTTTCAGGTGTTCTCCCACATGCTTCAAATCTTCATCCTTCTTAGGAACTAAGGCATAACACACATTCTCATGTCTCAATCCATCAAGGAATCTTCTTCCATGAACTAGGAAAATCCTATAATTCATACAAACTTCAACTGTTTGAACATCTTCTAATGGCAACAAAATCTGCTTCATCCCATTAGCAACAATGGTGTATATATTCTTTTTTCCATCATGAATAGCCTGTCTATCATACTACCAAGGTCTTCCCAAAAAAATATGACATATATCCATAGGCATGATATCACACAAAACTTCATCATGGTAATTTCCTATTTTCAATTTCACCAAACATTGTTCACTTATTAGAATCTTATGCTCATATTGAATCCAAGTAATCTGATAGGGCTTCAGGTGCTTCAATCTTTCCAACTTCAACTTAGTCACCATCTCTTCAAAAACCAGGTTCTCAGAACTTCCGTTGTCAACAATCACCTTGCAACATTTACCAACTATCTTGCATCTTGTCCAGAACAAATTCTTTCCCTGCAATGGATCCTTCTCCAACTCACTTTGACATAATACTCTTCTGTTCACCAACACTTCTCCATCTTCCGGTTTGTTAGATGATCCAACATGATCCTCCTCAACAAAGGCTGTTCTCCTATTGTTTTCTGTCTTTCTGCTTATCTCTCCATGATTACATTCAAATGCTCTATGTCCTTCTCCACCACATTTATAACGGGTTCCTTTGAAAATCCTTTTCTCATGTCCTCTATCATCTCTTCTATACCCATCATTTTGGTAACCACCATAACCTCCTCTTTTGTAAGAGTTTCCATCACCTCTATGATATGCATTATCATTCTTACTGACCTCCTCATCCTTATTCTGATATGGAAAAGATCCTCTTCTTCCTCCAATAAAAGTTCTTCCTCTTTGAAATCTTCTACCTCTTCCTCTCTGTCTCTACTCATGTGTCTTATTTAGCTTCTCTTATGCTTTTAGGGCACACTGATATGCTTCTTCCACACTTTGTAACTTGACCAAATTGATTTCATCCTATATAGATGACCTCAAACCATTCAAATATCTGGCTACTTGCTCAATTTCCTCCTTTGAATGTCCAAATTTTATGTTCAACTTATAGAATTCCTTAGTATACTCTGTCACACTTGAATCTTTCTGCTTCAAATTTTTCAATTTCTGGAAAAAAATGATTTGATAATCCACAGGCATAAACTTTGTCTTCAACTTATTCACCATCTGATCCCAAGACTTTATCTTTTGTTTTCCCCTTCTTTGTCTATCTATCTACAAATGTTCCCACCAAAGGGATGCATGTCCTCTCAACTTTGTACAAGCAAATTTCACTTTCTTATCTTTAGTGGTACCTTCAAATTAAAAATACTTTTCCATGTCTGTTATCCAATCAAGCAATTCTTCTGAATCCAACTTACCAGTATAATCTGATGGATTAAAATTTGGCTTCGTATTCGCTCTAGTTAGGGCTCTTATGAACCTCTCTTCTCCCCGATCTAGGCTAGGTTGCTCTTCTATTCCTCCTTCCTAAACTTCTACCTCTTCTCAGGGCCATTTCGACTACATCTAATCTGGCAACAATTCCTCTTAGCATCTCCATTATAGCTTGATCTGCATTTCCATGCACTCCATTTCCTCTAACATTTCTTCTAACAAGCATCTTTACAACAGTCCCATGCAGCTGTAGGTCAGATCCTCAATCCGCCACCCCACAACAAATCTTCAACATGACTCTGCAAAATCTTTGACCTCACATGGATTGAATCTCACTCTGATACCAATTTGACACAGTCACGATAGGAGGGTCCTCAAAGAGAACAATCTGGACCATGCAACAAGAGTCACACAATGAAAGCAATACAAAATATGGAGGCAAATGCAGATTAAAATATTCTCATTAATAAAAATATCAGTTACATTCCGCTGACAACATCTGGGCTTACTAATTTGGCTCACAGGCCTGATAACACATGCTCAAAATACAACTTTCCTATATGCTCTTATATGCGAGCAAATCTTACAATTCAGATCCTATGTTCTAACTTCACGAGCTCCTACTAAGAACTCTCTATTCTACTGATCGATTACAAGCTTTATACTATATCCGCAATTCTGGAAACATCCGTGTTAGTCAAAGATCATTATATTTTCCAATGAAAGAAAACATAACGGGCGCATGAACAAGTTGGCCTCATATTTGAGTTACTCCATCAACGGGTGCATAAGATGAAGTGTGGACCTAAAATGAAGGTTGGGGACACTCTAAGGAACTATTAAAATCACACTGTTAAGATCCACAAGTCACGGGGATGATCCACAAATGATCAAACTAGCAGTTAGGCCTAAAAACTATTCTGGTGCCGGTTTAAGAAACTGTCACGAAATCCAGAATCGATAACTTGCTAGAAAATGATCCAACCTCGTTCAAATCTTGGAATAAGGAAAATGAACATGTCCATGGTGTACATAGAGATCCATAGGGTCCGGTGAGAAAATATAACAGATCCACCAACACGAACTGAGAAAGAACAAAACAAGAACAAAACTGAAAGGAAAATAATTTTGGTTGATGCAAGATTGCCAAGAACCAAGGATGATCCTGCATCAAAAACCATCTCACAAGTCTACAACCAACCACTGGTTTATTCATTAGATACCTTATTGTTGTGTGATCTATTTGTATAAATATTGGATATCCTGTGATGTAGTGTCTAAAATTGTTGATTGCATAAACAACTTCCAACATCTCCTTCTCTATCACTATATAGTTGAGCTCTTCCCTTTGTAGATTCTTTTTGATGTAGTAGATGGCATACTCTTTGTTACCTTCCTTTTATCCAAGCATTACCCTTATAGAAAAATCATAAGCATCTGTATAGATATGAAAAGGTAAGGTCCAATTTGGCCCTCTCAAGACAGGGTTTTGGTCAAGTTTGTCTTGAGTTCTTCAAAGGAGGTTTGGCAAGCATTTCCATTCAAATTATGCATCTGTGAATAGTAGAACATATGGTGGGGTTGAAAGTTTGCTAAAGTATTATACAAATCTTCTATAGTACCCAACATTTCCTAGAAAACTCCTAACATCTTTTTATTTTTGAAGCACATGGAGTGCTGAGATTACTTCAATTTTATTTGGATCCACTGGAATCCCTTCATTTGACACAAAATTTCCTAGCATAATCCCTTGGGTCATCATCATGAAAATTTTCTTATGACTAAGGGATAAATTGTGTTCTTGACACTTTTTAGGACCTTCTCTAGGTTACCAAGTGCTTCCTCATATGTATTCCCATAGGTTGTGAAATTCATCCATATAAACTTCCATGGAATCATGTGCAAAATCTAAGAATATACTCAACACCACCCTTTAGAAAGTGGCTGGAGCATTACATAGCCCAAATAGAAGGAAAAAATAAGCATGTGTGCCCCAAGGGCATGTGAAGGTCATTTTATCCTAGTCCTTTGGAGCTATCTTAATTTCGTTATAGCCATTGAATCTATCTAGAAAGGAGAAGTACCTTTTACCTACTAGCAAATCAAGTACTTAATCAATGAATGGTAGTGGAAAGTGGTCTCTTCTAGTGGCTGCATTAAATTATCTACAATCCACACACACTCTTCACTTTCCTCCTTTCTCTGAGACAATTACTAGAGGTGACACCCATTGATTGTCAGAAATAAGATAAATGAAGCTTGCATCAAACAATTTTTGTAATTTTGTTTTAACTATGTCTCTCAATGCATGATTCATTCTCCTTTAGGGTTGCCTTATGGGTTTTAAATTATCATTGATGTATATCATGTGCATACACAAGGTTGGATCAATCCCTTTCATGTCATGGTAATCCCATGCAAAGGTTGCTGCATGTTCCTTCAACAAAGTGGTCAAGGAGGTCTACTGTGCAACTGCTAATTCACTGCCAACATTTAGATTTTTACCTGGCACAATTCCAGAAGTATTAGATGTTGTTTGAATTGATGAAATGTCAAGTTCTACTATGTCTAGGACACCATTTTGTGGTAGAAAAGTATGAAAAATTTGGGATATTGACTCAAATGAATTGGGGGTATAACATTCTATAGAGGATCTTGCAGACATGTCAGATAGTCATGTTGTTGTAGGTCCCTACCATAGTTATTTTGTATGATGTTTTCTATTAAGCCATCCTCATCTTGGTTGCTTAACAAGGGGTTGCATTCATTAGTCATGAGGGTTTGCAAGGAGTACTCGTTTTCCTCATCTAGGGTAGGCCAAATGGTCCGTCCTAAGTCCACATGTGGTTGGGCTAGTGGATTTGTTGGGTTTGGCATAATGGCTTGTTGTTGTGGCTACAAGGGCTATTGATAATTCATCTTTTGGTTTTCCCATTGCTGGCCATTTTTCCATTGAGCTAGCCATTGGTTTTGTTATGGTGGCCATTGGGGGTTGTAGTCGAATCCTTAGTAGTTTTGTTGTTTTAAATTCCAGTTGGGTTGAGGGTTTTCCATTGGTTTTGTGGATTTTCCCAAGGTTGAGGGTTCCAACTAGATAAATTTTGATTTCTAATTGCAAATGGCATATTATAATTCAAAGTATCTGGAGACATACCTTGTCTTGGCTGCCATGGTTTCCTTTGAGCAATATAGAACACTTGTCCATTTTCATCTTCTAGTGCATGAAATTTTGGTTTCCCTAGCCAGTCCTCAAAAATACTAGTTTGTCCCAAAGTGTCTCATTTCCTTCACATATAAAATTTGTGACTTTTTGTGTCAACAACTCCTACACAATGTTAGTGCTATGTGTTTTTTCGCACACACTCTGCCGATGGTAGGGACCCCCTCTTTTGCTTCACTTCACCTTCAAATTTGTCCCTAGGTTTGATTTGCATATGAAATCTTGATATCTTTGTGAATTTTTAAAGGTCTGCCAAAGTCTCATCTGCTCAAGTTGAATTACCAAAATTTTTATGTAGGCTGCCATCATGTGGATGTCGGGGTCTCTTGCACCAGTTCCAGTCCCTTCAGCTTCCACAATCGAGATTTCTACAATTCAAAAAAAGGGTGCAAATGTTAAGTGTTGAATATCAGGTGCCTATAAAATTCATGTCTCCACATGCCTAGATAGGTTAGATCCAAAATGGCTAAGTTTTGAAGCATTACAAAAATTTTCATTTGGGCTGCCGCCATGTGGATGCTGGGGTCTCCTGTGTCGTTTTTATGGTGCAGACTAGTCCGGCTTCCCACCTAGCAGCGTCTACATTCCATTTTTCCACATTGATCATTCCTTGAAAATTTAAAGTGTGTTAGGTCTAGGCACTCTTCTTATGCATTTTTCCATGTGTTTGAATTGATAAAACCCAAGATTGATGAGTTTCGGATTTGTAAAAAAATTTATGTGAGCCATCGCCATGTGGATGCCGGGGTCTCATGCATTATTTTTATGGTACAAATTGGTCTAGCTTCCCACCTAGCAACTTTTGCATTCAATTTTTCTGCATTGATTATTCTTTAAAAATTTGAAGGGTGTTATGATTCATGCCTTAGCACCATCAATTTCCCACATGCCAAATTGGATAAACTTGAAAATTGTTAAGTATTTAGGCTTCGAGGGAATTTTGTGCGGGTAATGTTATCAACCGACATCAAACCCTTTGGCCTCCAAAATTGGATTTTCTGCATTTATGGATAATGCACAAATTTGGTTATTTCAGCGATTAAATGGATGTATGATGAGGGCCACACTGCCCAAAACCCACAGAAATAACAAAAATAGATACCAACACAAAAGATGCGAGATAGAAAAATGATTCACTTTCAATTATTTTTAGAAAATGAAATTACAGATTCAAATCTTACATGCTACAACTTCATTACAACAAAATCAACTCTAAAAAGAAAATCTACTATTCAGAGCCACAATCTGCATTATCAAGGCTACCTTCTACAACTCCAACTTAACCCTTTTTATTTTCCTCAATAAACACCCTAGAATGTTCTAGAAAGTTCAAATTTCCCCTTTTGTTTTGGCATGCACCAAAAGTCTTGTCGATTGATTTTTGGCCAAGGAAGAAATTTTTATGAAATTCACTTTTTAGGGAACCAACTTCGTAGGGCCATAACTTTTGATCTGGGTGTTCGATTCGTTATTATTGCATATCATTGGAAAGCTCTTGATGAGCTCTACAACACATGATGTGATCGTAGGTCAGTTCAGCGGCTTTTTGATCTATTTCGGGGCCTCTAAAATTTTATATCTGAATTTAAAACTGCATTGGAGAAATATTCCGGGATGAAAACTTTAATTTCTCCCAAACCATGGAAGGTATTGAGATGATTCTTTTGTGACCGGTAATGTTTTTCAGCTCTGCTCCTTGGGGTAAATTTTCACGTTCATACGAGCCCATTTTAGCCGACTTATTAAAAATAGTAAGTGCCCATTTTTTGCTTTTTTTGATGCCTGACAATCTTATACCCCTTAAGTGCCATCATGAGACTCAAAACAACTAAAAAAAATAAAGAAAACATTTTTTTTTGGGTGATGCAAGATTGCCCTACATCAATGTATTTAATGATCGTGGGTCTAAATTTACATAATTAAAGTGAGTTTTGCATGTTTTGAAGAATGCGGCTCTTTACATATACGGATGCCGTTCATGTGTTTGTCGTTCTATGTTATATCGACTCCAGATTTGAAAACTGTAATACATTGAATCCCACGTATTTATGAACTGATATTTGAATAAACAACATTATGCAATTGCAAAATGTCATTATACTCCAATGTTTTGGTGAAATCTTGCCTTGCAGACTTCTACTATGCGGAAGCCTTTATTCATCTCGCTGTCCAAACCATATTTTCACACCCGCCCCCCACACCCCTCTTTTTGCATAAGGCTTTCTCACTTCATATCTCAGCATCAACTTTTTTTATCTCCTAATTCAAATGATAACAAAGGAATTTCGTGGCATGATTAACACAGTATTTAAACCTAGACATAAGTCCATGTGGGGATGTCAATGTAGATTACTTGTGGCACGTAGTTTTGTCCAACATGAAATGGAGGCAACATTATAAATACAGGTTTGTACAACTGATTGTGCGCTGCAAATCAACCATGGAGATTATACTTTCAGTTTGAAATGTCTCGAGACCGGTGCATTATTCAAGATTGTTACGTCGATTTTAGCAAGGATCAAGGGTTATGTTTGCACATTTATTTGGTCCTCACACTATGATTCAAACAACAAATGATCTCTATTGTTTGCAAAAATTGAGGATGATCTGAGAGTTTTAATGGTCTGCAATGAATTTAGCAGGGAGCGCTTGGAGATCCACTCGTGTCCATGCTGGCCGATTGGTTAGCTTTTATGAAATCAAATTGAACTTCCGCATACTTTTAAGGCTTACAAGATTTGTTTATTACATTTTTAAAGACAAGGCGACACCTATAAATAGCAAACAGTGGAGTGGCTTGATCGGAGTCTTGATCAAAGTCATTTGATAATGAAGTATTACATGGATGGTGATTGATGGGTTGGTCTTTTGATCACCATGATAATGCAAACAAGGCCATAGCTGATAAAAGGAAGGGAATCGAGCATTGATGGTTGTTCAAGGAACTCTGCAACATTTGATATTGCGCAACTGTCTTAATCAAAGGCCCAGATAAATGAACTTAAATCATCCTTTTTGTGAATCAATAGTTCTTTATAAGGATGCAAAGATTATTGAAGAGCCCAAGAGGATAAAATGGATGAGTATTACTATATCTTGAAAGGCCACTCAAAGGCCATAACCACGTTTCATGTCTCACAAAGAGATCTTTAAAGACAACAATGATGAGATGGCTTCAAGTTGGAAATCACAGAGGTATAAATCAGATTGTTTGCGAAGCGTTCGACGAGTATTGGGCAAATGTTTGCAAAGGATTAAATGTGCTAAAAGTTTCGGGGGGTGAAGTATTGATCAGAATTTTTGAAGGATTTACTAAGTGTGTTGTGTGGAACATGGTGTTGCGGAAGCCGTGGCCCATGATGCTGTTTTATGGCTTCCCTGCCCCAACTTTTCACATTATATTCTCCGAATTTTGTGGATTTTTGCCTTACGGAAGCTGTTGTCTCTTCTACCGTCCAAACGACTTCTCCTCATCGGATCCTTTTTTTTTTTTGTTAACGACAGGGGTATCCCCGCGACCCCGCCCAGCGACCCAGCAGCCCGTATCTTGGGTACCTAGGGCGAGCGGGGGCGAGACTAGTCCCCTGTGGGGGGACCCAACAGCCGGCAAGCCAGTCCCAACCGGGTAAACCCAGGAGCGGAGTCGAACCCGAGACCAATGGGGAGCAAACCCACGGCCCAAGCCAACTCCGCTACCTGTGCCGACTAACCTCATCGGATCCTTACACGCCTATCCCTGCACTCTATTTTGTGGAATTTATGTATGCGGATGCCACCTTTTCCCCATGCCATCATAAATGAAGGATTTTAAAAAGGAGGTTTAAATGTGCTTTATTTATTGTCTTAAGAGTGGGATTAAAATCAGCATGCATTTGTAAATATGCCCATGAAATTATGGAATTTAAGGGGGATTGATTAATTATGAGTAATAATGTCATGGATTAGGAAAGTAATGTGCTTAATGGTGGACCTTGTGGTTTAGGAATTAATTGATATCTTATGGGCATTCAACGGGAAGTCTTTATTAAAATGCTTTGAAACGGGGTTTTAATATTTGAATTAATTAATCAATAATTTCATGAGGTATTATAAACCCAACATCCCTTCATTTTCATATAAAGGTATAATGTTAATTAATGGTTTTATTATCATGGGTAGTAGTGTTATCATTTATTATTATTTATTGTTATATTTTATGAGCCTAATTGGTTTAATTTATTGTGCAAGTCAAATAAATCAGAACAATATTGCAAAGGACCCACATATGGATTTGTGCCAAGTTTGCAAAGAGGATGCTTTCACATGAGATACCTATGAAAATGTGCATGTGGAGAAATTTTAATTCAAATAAGAGGGAATATATTTCAAATTGTTAAAGGGGACACCGCCTAAGAATTCATGTCGATAAGCTGAAAAATGATTTTAAAAGAAGGGGGCTATTTTTATTTCCACCAATGAAGAATTGATCACCAAGACCAAGGAGGATATTTTTGTTTCTCATTGATGCAAACTTACAACTGAATTTCCTGATTGGATGTAATGGAGGCCTAATTTTGGCCAAAACCTAATGTGCTTCAAACATTGAATATTGATGTAATCTATTCCCTTGAAAGGAACTCAATCCTGGACATTGATTTGTGATGTAATATCTATAAAAGGCCATAGGCTTCTCATTTGTAGGGAGTTAGATTTTAGGAGTTGTAGAAGCAATCAGTAGGAGTTAGCTATAGGAGGAAGAATTGGAGATTGTTGAGTAAATACTGGATAACTTAATGCAGATTGATCATTGATTAGGTGAATTTCTGTGTTATCTTTTAAAGTATCATGGTTTCTTGCTTCTGATTCTCAAATGCTAGTTTAGTTCATTCATGTTAATGGTGAAATATTGAAGACATTGATCGATCTCTTATTCATACTATTAGTGGCTTGCTGATTGTGAGTTACTGTGTATAGTTAGATTGAACCATTATATTGCATCAAGTTCAACTGTGAATGTTTTTTCATGTTGCGCCAACAATTGGGTATATGAATGAGTGTTCATGGTTTAAAAATCTTTTAGTTTCCTTTGAATATTGCATCATTTTTGTGATATTGTGGATTCAATCCTGGTTAAGCATAAATTGGTTAAGCAGAAATAAGGCACTCAGTGGGGTCCTACTTAGAATGGCTTAATGACATCGAGTATCATAATAATATATGACATCATCCCAATAAAGTGACATAAATTTATTTTTAACCTCAAATACATGCCTATGTTTATAGATTTTTTTTAAGCATGATCAAGATTTGAGTCACACTCTAGATAATTGACAACACTAGGCTCATCGTATCTTCATATAAGGATATACACTCCATAATATTAGTATTAATACTATTCTTAATGTTTTAGTTTAATTTTCCTTATTGTATAACCCATTATTGTAGCAATATCTTGGTTCTTAGACTAGATTATTCTTGCACTTGGTGTTTATTTAACTAAATGCTTATTGTAATTGCAGATACTGATCAAGATGGTAGGATACCAACCATATGATCACATTTTCCTTGATATAATTACCAAATATAAGGAACTCATGTTTAAATCTTATCCATTAATCATATACTTGTTTTTAAAATATGATTAATGCTAGAGTCATACTCAAGATAGGTGAAAGCATTATGTTTGTTAAGTCATCATGCAAATAAATACCCTTAATAAAAATAATAATACTATTTACCTTACAATTTCAATGATTAAATGTTGTAAATCAATATTCACCTTAACTCATGATTATGTCTTACTAGATAAGGTTTATTGAACATTAGTTGTATAGTTGTTCACAATCAACACCATGAACCCAAATAATATTTTCTATAAACTTCAACTAGCTAAATCTTGGTCCTACAAATTTAAAGACCACATGCATAATATGTGATTTAGAGAACCATGGAAATTTAATAAAAACATGTCTCTACCCCTAACAACCTTAAGGAATTATAGACTTATTTCTATTAGAAGTATCATAAACTAAATAAGATTTTATCATTTGAAATGGTCTTATTCTCAACTAAAACAATGCCAAGATGTTGATGAACCATTTAACCATTAGTGTTGTAATTAAAAAGGGTGATTTCAGGTTAAATACTAGAATTAACCAGTCTGAGAACAAGTAGAGAATGATAAAAAAAAGAGGTTACCTATGCTAGCTATTACTTGGAGTATTTATTTAACAAATCAGTTTGTGTATATCATGTCTATGTTAGGGAAATTAAGGGCATCTCAAAGAAATATCCAAGAACAGTGGTACCTTTGGTAACTTCAATTTCGATTAGATTGACTCAAAGACATGTACAACTATGTCCTAAAGCGGAAACAGACACAATTCATTTCCCACATTAATCCTTCAAAGAGAAGCACATGTAAATTTAACATCATCCAATAAAAGATTCTAGAAGCAGAACCAACACAGATGAAAGATAAGATAAAAAACCAGAACACATAGACTTACGTGGGGAAAACCCTTTCAGGTAAAAAACCCCACACTCCAAAGATTGAGCCATTGTATTATTCAGCAACTGAAGGTTACAATACACTTCAGGCTCATAGCCTTTTGAGAGATTACATCTTGTTCATTCTGGATACAATCTAGTAACTAACTGTCCCTCTGTACATTTCTTGATCAACCTCTCAAACCAAACAATCTTCATACTATTGCAATACCCTCACACAGTATATAGTACAGATCAACATGAGAGATCAACCATGGCATTTAATCCTTGATCAAGAGAGAATTCGATAGCATAACCCTGCCTCTCACTTCCTCAGTTTCGGCCTCATGGCCTCCGCCTTCCAACCAGCCACTCGGCCCTCACTCTATTGCTCACCTGTATCGAACAACTGTTCATCCAATTGAACTTCATCTGCAATTCCAGAGTATATCCATGTCGTCTCTGTCTGTTGAACTTCCTCACAGAATGACCACAATAGACTAACTTCCAATGGTTCCCATTCAGCTTCTCTGATTGGTCAAAGACACACCACGTAGGATGGCCTTCACTCGGTCAACAATGATCAACTTGTGTTGCATGTCGGTGAGACACTAACCATGTCTCCCCGATGCCACAAGACCTAACTAACGATATTGCCAAGAGTCATCCCTATCAGAAAGAGGTTACACCAAGTCCAGAAAGCTATCGCTAAGACTTCGCCGTGTCGCCAAGACCTCATACCGATGATCACCACTTGTATCGCTATCGCCAAGACCATCCTTGTTCGATGAGACATCATACCAAGGCTCCAGAGTCACATCAACCTCAACAATCCCATCGGCAAGACTTATCACTATTCGCCAAGACTTCATAACGAGCACAACATGTCACCCCAAAGACCACTATCAGCGAGACATCAACAATCGCTGAGAGGTTATACCGAATGCTCACACCTTTTGGCGAGAGAATCAACTATCGGCAAGACTTCTTACCGAGGCTTCCATGTTATCCCAAAACCACTGTTCGCCAAGAGTCACACCGAAGACATCTGATAATCGATAAGACTTTTCGCTATCGATGAAACATCACACCAAAGCAAGTCTTTCAGCCAAGGGTCTCCCCGATGTCTTTGAGTGTTACATTGCCGCCAAGAAAAACCTTCATCACTAAGAGTTCTTCCTGAGTGTTCAAGTCACCCTGACAACTCCAAGTATATAGCTGTTTGTGAGACATCTCCTTGTCGCCAAGAGTTCCTACCTAACCCTTATGTCAAATTGATGACTCCTATTGGCAAGACTTCTCTTGTCGGTATGAGACATATCGAACGCCCAAGACTCTCCCCGAAGACATCTTTCACCACAGGTCTCCCCAACATCTGCTAGGAATCAAACCGTTGGCCAGACATCTCCCAATCGCCAAGACATCATACCAATAGGAGCAAGTCATACCGATTGCCACATTGGCCAGACAGACCAAAGGTCACGCCGATATTGGCAAGACTTCCTATCATCGCCGAGACATCATTCCGATAGTCCAGGTTACGCCAAAGGTTTTAGATGCCGATCGCCAAGACATTTAGGAGGTCACAACAACAGTCCAGGATCAACTAGCAGATCGGCCAAACATCTCCTCAGTCTCACCAAAATTACTCACAAGAAGTTTCAGCCTGTGGGATTGAGGCACACGATTCCAACAATCTCCCACTTGATGAAGATCACACAGGTACCTCCAAAGCAACCAGAAACTAAAATCACACTAGCTCCACCAGTTCAGACCCCGCAATACTCAAAACACCCAATCAACAAGATTCCACAGAATTAGTCTACTGGATAATCTATAACAAAGACCAGGCATCCAACTGCAACTCACTATCCAACAAAACAACCGAAATGCAACTGATCACAGCCTTCCAGGAAACCACATAGACCTCAAACATGCTCTCATGCTCCATCAAGAATTCTGCTCCAACATCCAAGATGTCCACCATTCAGGCAACAATCCTGTCATCTTCCAACATGCCACCTGAGGAAGAAAGATACAAGCCAAGGTGAATAAGCACCATTCCAACGAACACAAGCAAAAGATCCTAGTGATAACAACAACAAGATACTGCTACCACTTCACTGTGCTCAAACGCTATATATAAGCAATATCAACTTCAAGGCTTCAAATTGAACACAATAGTGAAGTCATTCTCTAGAAACAAGACAAAAACACTAGCTAGAACAACAATCAGAATGACTGCTTCCATCCAACTGATAAACCCATGTGACTGAAAATAGCACCCACAGCTTGTGCTATTCCATCCAATCTCACATACCTCAAAGGTATCAATCATTAGTAAACTCATGCTACTCCAAAACCAACCCATCAACAATGAATGCAAGCTCCAAGTGCCAACCAGTCAAAGAAGACAAAACACAATAGGAACTCCCACTGTCTGAGTAATCCAAAAACTTCACAAGTCTACCAATAACAACACATAGAAAATGTAACCATGTAGTACCAAGGAAATATCCACAATGACATGCCCAACCTGCAAGAAACTGTTACAAGAAACATTTCTCTTACCACAAGTCTTCACAGTTCTCCCAAGATCTCCACATGTAATAAATAATTGTAATGTGAAAACAAACATCCAGGAAGAGAACCAAGACTAAAGAGAGAAACCCTGCACATCATATTCCTGTAGAACATCCTCCTATATACACTTCTAATAGCCAGCTATGTCAAGAATGATCTCCTTCTTATCCCAAAAGAAAAGCCTTAACAACATCCAACCATTCAATCACCAAGATCAAACCAACTTCTAATATCATGTAATCAACATGGATGTAAGCCTCTCAAAGAAGATCAAGCTAGTTCATTCCCCATTTTAGGAAATCAGCCCATACATCGTCTCCTACCAATTCTCATCAGTAAAACACATAACACAAAAGCTCAAGGAGATAAACAAGCTGTACAATTTCCACTATGAATCCTCCAAAACCATTAAATAGCAATTCAAGATCCATATCATGAAAGTGAACATAAAACACATCTAAAAAATATAATGGGCCAAATACCTCTTAGATAGACCGTTGAGTAGACCAAGAGTGGGAACGAGAATACTTCTTCAAGATATGCAAGTCATCATGACTAATCCAAGAGAAATCTCCTCATAGGTCTCTTATTGAACTCACGTTCAACCAAGGTGTAGGCTTCTCAGAATTTCTGCTAAAAACTTTATCAAGAATACCAATAAAAAACACTTCTCTCATAAGAGAAAAATAGCCTCACCTTATTCTCCATGTATCCATGAGTGCTATCAATCGATCATCTCATGCTAAACTTCAACTGCATTACTACATTATCATGAAGTATCAAGCAAATAATCAAAGCACCCAGTACACAAAGAATTACCAGACCACTGTCAAAGCTCCAATCATCTGAATCAGGAACTTATCATGATACCATGATCTACATATCCCCTTAGGAGATACCATGCTTCAGGTGACTTCACCATAGTCTCAAGTACAATGCACAATGCACAATGCCAAAACTCCAGTACACAAACAAGAGTATACCATGACATAAAGAAAACAGACTCAAAACCAACATCACCTGTCAAGTACCACCAACACCTCAGCCAAAGACTCCAAGAGTCCTCCATGGCTCCAAGATGTTGCACATCTTCAAATAATGTCCATACAAATGTGAAAGAACCCTTTCTGTAGCAACATGATCTAAAAGCTCCCCCTTGAAACATTTGCAACACTAAAGAAGACCATTCACCACCATGTGATGTTCTCATAGTCACTGCTAAAGCTCCCAATGAAACATGACATCCGAGCTCTCCAAGCATCATGACCACCTGCTTCAGGTTCCCATAACCGACTATTCAGGTACTCAACAATATCCATCCTCTCATCTCAAAGCAATCACACCAATGCACAAGTGACCACAAGACAAGGCCAGCTAACAAGTCTGCACCAGCAATGAATCAACCTCGTGGATAAAGATAGTCCACATCCAAGTTATCTCACTACAGCCAATGGGTAGCTAATCCACCACCCACATAACTCGTAGATCACAAACATCAAACATGCAAACCCATCATAGCATTGGAAATTGCAACACTAAGATTTCAAAGAGAATAACTGCGTAGACAACATGACTCAAAACATTAGATCACACCAAACCTAATTTTCCAATCATGTCCATAACGAGCACCATAATCAAGGGACCCACAAGCACCACCACAAGAATGCTGAGTGACAAATCACGTACCAACACTCCCATGTAGAGAAGAAAAAACACCTCCTCAAACCATGCACAAAACATGCATGCAGAACTACAAATATCTCATCCAACAATACCCCAAAAGCCAGGCTCTAGAAAATAGCTTAACAACAGCCCCACATAATCACAAGTTTTGCTTAACTGTGTAAAACCTGCAAAACCACAAAGCCATGCAAGTACAAAGAATCCTTAAAAATAAAACAATAGTTTAGGAAATCCAGGCCCCTTTCAAGCCAAATCTAAACCACCAACATGTACATGCATTCGAGAAAGAGAGAAAGGCTATTTCAGAAGCTTGCAAATCATCTAATGATTAACTTCATAGCCTTCATGTATTCGAGGTTAATAGGAAGCAGTGCCTTCCAACACCAGGGAATGCCACCTAGCATAAGCACTCTCTTCCATGGATGAGGAACACACTAGGCTTCTCCATATCATCAAGGAGCCTCTTAGACAGACACCCAGTATAAAAGCTTTACTGCTACATAGCCATAGAGCAAAGAAATCCACCTCGTACACCAAGGTTATACTGCTACCAACCAGGAGACACAGATCACAAAAAAACAACATGATCAACTCCCTTTTCCATCTCCACCATCCCTCAAGCTGTGTGCTATCTTCGAATATCACAAGACTTCCACTCAACAAAGGATCAATAAATCAGTCCATTCCTCTAGATTTCCTCCAGCCTATCAAGCTAAGAAATCTTCACAAGAGAAATACCCAAAACCAGCAACCAAAATATGGCTCTGATACCACTTGTTAGGGAAATTTAGAACATCTCAGAGAAATCTCCAAGAACAGTGGTGCCTTTGGTAACTTCAATTTCGATTAGATTGACTCAAAGACACGTACAACTATGTCCTAATGCAGAAACAGACACAGTTCATTTCCCACATTAATCCTTCTGAGAGAAGCACATGTAAATTTAACATCATGCAATAAAAGATTCTAGAAGTAGAACCGACACAGATGAAAGATAAGACAGAAAACCAGAACACATAGACTTACATGGGGAAAACCCTTTCGGGTAAAAAACCCCACACTCCAAAGATCGAGCCATTGTATTATTCAGCAATTGAAGGTTACAATACACTTCAAGCTCATAGCCTTTTCAGAGATTACATCTTGTTCATTCTGGATACAATCTGGTAACCAACTGTCCCTCTGTACATTTTTTGATCAACCTCTCAAACCAAACAATCTTCGTACTGTTGCAATAGCCTCACACAGTATACAATATAGATCAACATGAGAGATCAACCATGGCATTTAATCCTTGATCAGGAGAGAATTCGGTAGCATAACCCTGCCTCTCACTTCCTCAGTTTCGGCCTCATGGCCTCGGCCTTCCAGCCAGCCACTCAGCCCTCACTCTATCGCTCACCTGTATCGAACAATTGTTCATCGAACTGAACTTCATCTGCAATTCTAGAGTATATCCATGTCGTCTCTGTCTGTTGAACTTTGTCACATAACGGCCACAACAGACTAACTTCCAACGGTTCCCATTTGGCTTCTCTGATTGGTCAAAGACACACCATGTAGGATGGCCTTCACTTGGTCAACAACGATCAACTTGTGTCGCATGTCAGTGAGACACTAACCATGTCTCCCCAATGCCACAAGACCTGACTAACGATATCGCCAAGAGTCATCCCTATCGGCAAGAAGTTACAATGAGTCCAAAAAGCTATCGCTAAGACTTCACCATGTCGCCAAGACCTCATACCGATGATCACCACTTGTATCGCTATCACCAAGACCATCGTTGTTTGATGAGACATCAAACTGAGGCTCCAAAGTCACATCGACCTCAACAATCCCATTGACAAGACTTATCGCTATTTGCCAAGACTTCATAACGAGCACAACATGTCACCCCGAAGACCACTATCGACGAGACATCAACAGTCACTGAGAGGTTATACCGAATGCTCACACCTTTCGGTGAGAGAATCAACCGTCGGCAAGACTTCTTACCGAGGCTTCCATGTTATCCCAAAACCACTATTCGCCAAGAATCACACTGAAGACATCCGATAATTGGCAAGACTTTTCGCTATAGATGAAACATCACACCAAAGCAAGTATTTCGGCCAAGGGTCTCCCTGATGTCTTTGAGTGTTACATTGTTGCCAAGAAAAACCTTCATCGCTAAGAGTTCTTCTCGAGTGTTCAAGTCACCTCGATGACTCCAAGTATATAGCTATCAGTGAGACATCTCCCTGTCGCCAAGAGTTCCTATCAAACCCTTATGTCACACCGATGACTCCTATTGGCGAGACTTCTCTTGTCGATATGAGACATATCGAACGCGCAAGACTCTCCACGAAGACATCTTTCACCACAGGTCTCCCCGACATCCGCTAGGAATCAAACCGTCGGCCAGACATCTCCCAGTCGCCAAGACTTTATACCGATAGGAGCAAGTCATACCGATTATAACATCAGCTAGATAGACGAAAGGTCACGCCGATATTGGCAAGACTTCCTATCATCGTCGAGACATCATTCTGACAGTCCAAGTTACACCGAAGGTTTCATATGCTGATCACCAAGACATTCAGGAGGTCACAGTGACAGTCCAGGATCAACTAGCAGATTGGCCAGACATCTCCTCAGTCTCACCGAAATTGCTCACAAGAAGTTTCAACTTGTGGGATTGAGGCACACAATTCCAACAGTCTCGACATCCTCCTTTGACCTTCACATCTATCATGGCAGTTATAACTCTAGCATCTAATAAAAAATCCATCCTTATTCTTTGACATAGGTCTATCTTCCATTCCAAAACTCCCATTGTAGCATACACAAGTAGGATATGGGCAACTGTTGTGGGATTTGGCTTTAACTTGCCAATCACATTTTTCCTAAAAGCTTCTAAGTATTTTCAACACATCCATTTCGTGCATAATTTGCCACTATTGTTGTCCATAATATCACCTTTCTTTAGGTGTTTTTTTCCCAAACAAACCATCATAGTACACATATCTTGCTATCATCGCATTCCAATTAACCATGTTTCCTTGACTTATTTCATTCAACTTGGATGTTCCTTGCTCCATCACTCAATTACACTAATAATATTCTCACCCCTTTATGTATATCCTCTTATGCTTTGATGACAATCCATAAATTGTTTCAATGCTCCCACTTTTGCAAAGCAAGGAGGATGCTGCCCAAGATTGTGGAGTCTAGCTTTAGTGCCTCCAATGACATTTATCTAAGAGTTTCTTCATATTTTCAACACATATATTTCTTTCCTCTTCATGCTCCTACTAATTTCAACTCCTCACTTTCCTCCACTCTCTTCTCTTTTCTACCAGATATTCTCCTTCTTCCCTCTCCCACATGATTCTTCTCCTTATTCACTTTCCCTCTCTAAATCAAATCTTCAATCTATAGATTATGGGATCGTGGGGGTTTATAGGCTACCAAGTGTGACTTATTTCCACATAGCTTTAAGTCTTCACTACCAAAAGAAGGGATTCCATACCTATTAATGACATGGACCTTCTCAGTCAAGTCTACCCCCTTGCTTCTTTAATGAGGATTGCCCCTTGTCCTTCCTTTTACGGTTCAAAAACCCTTTTCAATGAAATCCATTTTTTGTGTGTTTCCTACCATTTATTCTATTTTTATGGACATCCATCAGTCCATGATCTCTCCTATGGTGTAGGCATGGAGTAGACTAACAAGAGTTGAGGATTCTTTGCATTTATCTATCAACTATATTAGCTTAAAAATTTCCAAGACCTTTAATAGATGATGGATGCCCATACCTTCATCAAAATTTATCTCCCCATGACTTTGATTGACATGTCTAATTAATTAATTAATTTTATTATCCATGCAATGGCCACATGAATGAGTCTTCTTCTACGGGGATGTGACATGAACCTCCAAAAAATTTTGGAGAGGAGATCAAGTTAGTGGGTTTAGAAGCAACCTTCATCACTTGCCTCTCCATCTACTTGATGATGAGCCTTAGAAATATCCTATTTTCTTTGTTTTAGCTTCATAAGTTTCATCATATTTCTAATAAATTTCAAAGAAATTCTTAGATATTTTCATATATTATAAGTATTTAAACCATTAAATATGATATATTATATTGGTAAGCAGTTGTGTGAATTCTTGAATGTCTATGGAGTTTAATGGCATTTTATGATTGATTATAGCTATTAATGATGAAAGATGTTTTTGGAATAAATGAACTCCTGCAATGAAGGATATTTCAACCTATAGAAAAAGGATGCATGTTTATGAAAACCAAATAAGGTGATCACTAACAACACGAGTGGTTTCCTGAAGCTAATGGAGTGACTATAGATGTTGAACATATCTTGCAGCTTATGGATTATTCCATCTTTTCACTTTATGCTATTATTGAACTATGGAGGAAAAAATATACTTGTACTAATAGTGATTAGTGGCTTGCAATAAGTGTTGCCCTGTTAAGCACATTTTTAGTTATAACCATCTTCTTTAAAGATGTAGAGTCCTGATGTGATTATGACACTCTTATCTCCACTAGCTTTCCATTATTGTTGGAATAAGATCTATTCCTCCTCCTATTTTTTGGTAGAGTTGACAGCGGCTTATAGTTTGTTTTTAGTCCAAGAGTAATGGAACTCTCAAAGATCTTGTATATATGTCTAATCTTGTGAGAGGTCATAGCTAGATATTTTGTATGAAGTAAATTTGAATATAAGCATTGCCGATCAAATACTTTATTCTTAAGCTTTGTATGTTCAATTTGCAATGAAGAATAATACAAAATTTTCTTGAATCTCTAAGTTAGGACTTAAAGAAGGAATTTGTGAGATTGCATCAACTCAAGCAAGGGCCACTTGTGGTACTACAATATCCATCATATCTTAGATTATTAAGTGCAATAGAATAAATTTCTAAATTAGATTTCTTGATTAACAGTCTGGTGAGTTGAGTGAACAATTAACAGTCTAGTAAGTTGTAGCATAGTTGAGTCATCGAATTAGTGTTTTTATAGAAGTAATTACTCGTATAAGTTATTATAGTTACCTACAACAATAGTTTTTTTATCTAAATCTATTTCATTGAATATGTTTTTAGATACAATTATTTCAATTAAGTTATTTTCAATTAAATATTTACTTCTATTAATTTTGTATACATAATTGATTAGGAGGTTTTAGGATTCTTAGTTGCATATACAATGCCAACACCATCTCAAGATTACAATTCCCTGGTTGACAATTTAAATGAAGCACCTCTGAGACAATGAATCACTTAATAAGGGATTCATTTTTGCATTAAGTTGTATGTATGCATTAGATACATCAATTTATTGAACAAAGAGGGAGCACTACACTGGAAAATCAAAGGGTCATCGACTCTCCCATCCCAGAAGAGAGGACTGATTATAATGATATTTTTCTATGCTTATATGACTTTCTTGTACATGTATTTTAATATTATTGACATGTGACATTATACACCTATATGGATTTTTTGTAAGCCTTTATGGATTTCTTGTACATATATTATAGTTTTACCAAAATATAACATTGTATACCTAAATGGCCTTTTAGTCAATTTATAAATTTGTTTTATCGATGTTGCCTATATTTGTTATAAATAATTATTAGATGATATACATTTGATTCCTTTTAATTTCATGGTCATACACCTTCATAATTTATGAGTACATCTTATTCCTAGATGAGTACATCTTATGTCTACTATGTGTTTGGTATTTTCATGATCATTGTATCTTAATAGTTTTATTTTTTTACCTACATTATAACTATCTAGATGAGTTTTCTTGGGTTTGGTTTCATTTGGTATTTATTATTTTTTGGTGAATAAGGTCTAGGCCACATTAATAAAGGTTTGGATTGATATTTGCACTCTTATTTTCCTTCAAAACTTCTTTGGAGTGGTGTTAGAATTGATTAAATGGGATTAAGATATATTTCAAGTTAAAACTTGATTAGGGATCCTTCTTCAACTTAAGTAAGCCTCTATAACCCCCTCTTGAATGTCCTAAAACCTATATTTATTGTTACCAACCCTCTATGCTTTCCTAATCCCTCAAAATCCTTCTAAAGCCTCATAAAATGCTTAAAATAGTTCAAAAGATATTAAGGCTGTTGGATGTTGTTGTTGTCATTGATGTCAACACTATGAGCACTATTGGCATTTAGGCTATATATGTTGAGGATATTGAGAAAATTGTAATGGAATGAGTTGTAGGTTGTCAATGGTGAAGTGAAGTTCAGTTTGTCGATGAGTTTAGTATGTTGATGATTAGAGGTTGTGGACTAAAGGGTTTGTTTTCGAGTATATCTAGTTTATCCACATTAATTTTTAGAGATCTACATGAAGATTTGATCGAGTTATGAAGATTTGTGTTTTGACAGTTTTTCTGTTGCTTCAGTTGGTGTTCCTAAATGAAGATGATGCAATTTTAGTAATTTTAGTTGTTGCAGATGCTTCTATAGTGATTCATGATGTTTATGGATGTTTCTAAATTGTGCTATATTTGTGTTGCACGTCTGCATCGATTGTTGGGCTCGTGATTGGATATTTTCTCTTGTGTGTCCACATTTTTCATGTTCATGGCCGACAAGGTGAATGTAGCATGTTGTGGATCTTCGAGGAATAATTTTTGAAGGTGGTTCTTGTATGAGGATGTTGATTTGGGTCTTCACTAAGTTGTGGCCAACCTTGGTTGATGCACATTGATAATTGTTATTGATTTGAGCCAACAGTTTATATTCATTTCATTATTTTGTTGAAGTCGACATGTAGCGATGTAATTCCTAGTTGCAGATATATATAAGTGATTGTTTATTCCATTTGATGGTGTACTTGTGCATGGTGTGAGTGAATAATGCCCTAAATATTTCAAAGGAAGAGTAGAGTGTGAAGAAGAGTGAAGAAGAGTGAAGAAGTGTTCATGTGCTTAACTGAAACTGTATGCAGGCATTAGAAGATGCTATTCTTTCAGTTCAAATCCCTGCGGATGTAATTCGAATGTTTCTGTAAGACAATGTGTCTTCCTTTGGGAAGTAATCCTTGTTGTAATTGAGTAGTGAGCTCTAGGCAGTGTGCCTAAATGCATGTGCATTCCCCATTTTATTCTTTATACTTTTAACAGGGTATAACCTTGTGGACTAACCTCCACCGTGGTTTTTCCCCTAATAGGGTTTCCACATAATAATATTGGTGTTATGTGTGTTTCTGATGTGTTGACGATTTATGCTTTCATGGTTATTAATCAAATATGAGAATAAATGTTAATAAGTTTAATAAGTTTTGAATTTCTGTGACAACTGATTCACCCCCACTCTCAGTTGTCCGCCCTTGTGTTGCCAAAAATTGGTATCAAAGTGGGTTCCTTGGAAAAAAATTAACAACTTGAGGTGATCCAGGATGGCGACATATAAGAAGGATAGTCCAAGATTTGATGGAACGAATTATTCTCTGTGGAAGAATTGAATGAAGTGTCATCTGAGATGCATTGGTGAACCCTTCTGGAACATTGCAAGTTATAGGTATGTTATTCCACAAAATGGTCCTACTACTACTACTGAGATTAGGGATGCTGAGT
This sequence comes from Sequoia sempervirens, assembly GCA_007258455.2. Taxonomy (NCBI): domain Eukaryota; kingdom Viridiplantae; phylum Streptophyta; class Pinopsida; order Cupressales; family Cupressaceae; genus Sequoia; species Sequoia sempervirens. The sequence goes on along the minus strand of VDFB02058242.1, from coordinate 693,720,688 downwards.
ACAATATCAAGGCTAAGGAAACATTGTTGAGTGCTTTGAATGATTCTAAGATGACAAATGTGATGGATTTGAAGACTGCTTATGAGATTTGGAAAAAGTTGGAAACATTGTATGAAGGTGATGCTAATGTGAAGATTGCTAAGCTACAAAGTCTGAAAGGGAAATATGAAATGTTGAGAATGGGTAATGATGAGAATATTAATACTTTCATGCAAAGAGTGAATGAACTTGTATATAGTATCAGATGTGTTGGTGGAGAGTTGGAAGAATCAAAGATTGTTGCTAAAGTGCTTAGATCCTTTCCTATTGCTTACAAAGTCAAAGCTATTGCTATTGAGGAGCTCCAGACTGTGACAGATGTTACCAGAGATATGTTGATTGGTAAGCTTACTACTTTTGAGTTGAGTAAATTTGGTGATGCCCTTCCTAAGGTAGAATCTGCATTCAAGGCTACTACCTCTAGAAGAGATAAATAGAGATATGATCCAGGTGAAAGTTCTTCTAGAAAGATATTCAAGTATGAGGAAGAAATGAGATAGATTGAAGAAGAAGAAAAAGAGCTAGAAGAGCTGGAAGCACTTATTGTCAAAATATTAGTGAGAGGAAAAGGTAAGTATGAAGGAAAATTGCCTCTTAAATTTTTTTCTTGCAATAAGATAGGTCATTTTGCATCAAGGTGTCCGGAAAGAGTTCCTAAGTCAAGACCTAACAAGCCTAGATTTCAAAGAAAGTGCTATTATGCTGCTGATGAAGGTGTGACAGATGATGAATTTGATAAAGGGAATGTAAGTGAGGATGAATGGGTATTTATTGCTATCAAGGAAAATAAACCTGTGTCTATTGAATTTTCAAGCTATACAAATGTGAAGAAAGCCCTAGTTGCTCAAGTTGAAGAGAAAGATGAATTGGTGATTGACAGTGGATGCTCTCATCACATGACAGGTGATAAAAGTAAGTTTGTGAGTTTAGAAAAGTATGATGGAGGTGTTGTAAGATTTGGTGATGACAAAGTTGGTGTAATCTGTGGTAGAGGATGCATTCTCTTGATGGTAAGCATAATACTGATGATGTCCTATATGTGGAAGGTCTGAAGCATAATCTTTTAAGTGTTGGAAATATGGTTGATAAGGAATGCAATCTTCAATTCAAGGATGGAAATTGTAGAATATTGGGAAGTTTAGGAAATGTGATTGCATCAGGTACAAAAATAAAAGGTAATATCTTTCACTTGAGTGCTGCTAGTAAAAATTGTTTGATTTCTTAAGTTGATGAAAGTTGGTTGTGGCATAGGAGAATATGTCATGTAAACTTTGATAATATTATCAAGATAAGTTCTACTAAGGCTATGAGAGATCTTCCTAAGTTGATGAAACCTACTAATGCTATATGCGAGGAATGTCAGTTAGGGAAGCAAACTAGAATTTTGTTTCAGAGCAAACAACATTTTTCAAATGAATTGTTGGAGCTTGTGCATATTGACTTGTGTGATCCTTCTAGAGTTAGAAGTTTACAATGTAACATGTATTTCATGTTACTCTTTGATGATTATTCTACAATGATGTGGGTTACCTTCTTAAGGGAGAAATCTGAAGCTCTAGAAAAGTTCAAGATCTTTAAGGCTATGGTTGAGACAGAGACAAGTCTAAAGATTAAATGTCTGAGATCAGATAGAGGAGGTGAATTCACTTCTGGTGAGTTTAATTCTTATTGTGAAGAACACAGAATAAAGAGACAGTTATCTACTTTGTGGACCCCTCAGCAAAATGGAGTTATGGAAAGGAAGAACATGACAATTGAAGAAGCTGCTAGAACTATGATGCTGGAAGGAAATGGTCCTCATATCTATTGGAGAGAAGCTATGAGTACTACTATTTACACTCTCAATCGGGTACAAATCAATGGTGATACTGGTAAGACCCCTTATCATAAACCTATTGTTAGATATTTCAAAATCATTGGAAGCAAATGTTATATCAAAAGAGATGAAGATATAGGAAATTTTTCTGCTAGGAGTGATGAAGGAATCTTTTTGGGTTATTTTACTAAAAGCAAGGCCTACCGGTGTTACAATAAGAGATTGAGGAAAATAGTTGAAAGTACAAATGTCAAGGTTGATGAAGACATAGATAGACCATCCAGAACATGTGGATATGATTCAGATGATCAGAATGACAATACACATAAAGGAAAGAAAGTTCAGACTTCAAATCAAGTGCAGAACATTTTGGTGAATCAAGAAAATTAAGAGGAAGGAGAAACTAGTGAAAGTGCAGAAGAGAGATCACAAGAGCATGAAGTTCAAGAACATCCTAAGAATCTGAGGTATGTGAGGTTAAATCATTCAGAAGATTAGATTATAGGTGATAAGAACAAAGGTGTCCAAACTAGGAGAAAAATTACAGAAGAATACTGTTTGATTTCAAAGACCGAGCCTAACAGTGTGAATAGAGCATGTAAAGATGAACATTGAGTTGAAGCAATGAAAGAGGAGCTACAATAGATTGAGAAGAATGATACATGGATTCTTGTTCCCAGACCTTAGGATAAAAAAGTAATTGGAACTAAATGGATCTTTAGAAACAAACTGAATGAGCAAGGTGAAGTGGTTAGAAATAAAACAAGATTGGTATGTAAAGGATATTCTTGGATGGAAGGAATTGACTTTAAAGAAACTTTTCCCCTTGTTGCTAGGATTGAAGCTATGAGACTATTTCTTGCTTATTATAATTACGAAAACTACAAGGTTTATCAGATGGATGTCAAGTCAACATTTCTAATTCTTGAATTGGAAGAAGAGGTGTATGTTGAGCAACCAGATGGATTTCAATTGAATGATCAAGGAGATATGGTTTACTGGTTGAAGAAAGCTTTGTATGGAATTAAGAAAGCCCCTAGAGCATGGTATGCTAGATTGGACAAGTATTTGCTAAAACTTGGATTTAACAAAGGTACTGCTGATAGTAATCTGTATTTCAAGATTGATCATTATAAAGATTTGATCGTAGAAGTCTTTGTTGATGATATAATTTTTGGAAGAGATGAAAGTTTGTGCATGAAGTTTGCTAATGAGATGCGATGTAGAGTGAATTTGTGATGTTTATGATTAGAGAGATCAAATTCTTCTTGGGATTGCAAATTACTTAGTTAGATAAAGGGATCTTTATATCTCAGTCCAAATATGTGAAAGAATTGCTGAAGAAGTTTGGTATGGAAGATTCAAATCCAGTTGTTACACTTATGGTGACCGGATGTAAGTTGAGACAAGATGATGATTCTCCGGATGTAAGTTGAGACAGATCGATGATTGGTGGATTATTTTATTTGACTCAAACTAGACTTGATATCATGAATGATGTATGTATTGTTACAAGATTTCAAGCTAATCCTAAGGAATCTCATGTGACTATTGTGAAGAGTATTTTTAGATACCTGAAGGAGACAGTTGATTTTGGCCTGTGGTATCCTAAAGATGATGATCTTACTTTGAGTGCCTTTATTGATGCTGATTGGGTAGGAGATGTGAATGATATAAAAAGTACTAGTGGTGGTGCATTTTTCTTGGGAAATAAACTGATTTCATGGTTAAGTAAGAAACAAAATGCCATTTCCTTATCTACTACAAAGGTAGAATACATTGTTGCTGCTAACAATTGTACACAAGTATTGTGGATGAAGCAAATGTTGAAAGATATCAGAGTTGTGTATGATGAGCCTATTGCTGTAGTCTATGATAATTCAAGTACAATTAACATTTCTAAGAATTCAGTGCTTCATTCAAAGACAAAGCATATATCTATCAAGTTTCACTTTTTGAGAGAGCAGGTGAGTGAAAAGGAAGTCAAATTGGAGTATGTGCCTACTAAGGAATAGATTGCAGTCATCTTTACCAAGCCATTGCCTAAGGATAATTTTGAGTATCTCAAAGGGAAGTTAGGGGTGATTACCCCTCCTAATTAGAACTAAGATGCATTGTCTTGCATCAGTCCATGCACTTCATAGTCATATCTTGATCTAGATTGATGTTGTGGTGGTTGGTACTCAGGGGAGTAGTCAGATGTTTAGATGTTCAGAGCTTAGAGACCTTTTTCATTGATGTCAAAGGGGGAGAAGAGTCATGTGAAAAACTGTGAATTATCTGGGAAAAGAGTCATGTGGGGAGAAGAGTTGAGTCAAGAAGAGAAGTGTCAAAATCTAAGGGGGAGTAAGTGCTAAGAGATAGATAGTTGCGTTGATGGTGTTTTTCACATCATGTGTTGCCATCAATTCCAAAGGGGGAGATTTTTGGATGTTGTGGTTGTCATTGATGTCAATACTATTAGCACTATTGGCATTTAGGCTGTATATGTCAAGAATATTGAGAAAATTTTAATGGAATGAGTTGTAGGTTGTCAGTGGTGAAGTGAGGTTCAATCTGTTGGTGAGTTTAGTATGTTGATGATCAGAGGTTGTGGACTAAAGGGTTTCTTGTCAAGTATATCTAGTTTACCCATGTTGAGTTTTAGAGATCCACATGAAGATTTGATCGAGTTATGAAGATTTGTATTTAGATAGTTTTTCTATTGCTTTAGTTGGTGTTCCTGAATGAAGATGATGCGATTTTAGTAATTTTAGTTGTTGCGGATGCTTCTTTGGTGATTCATGATGTTTGTGGATGTTTCTAGATCATGCTCTATTTGTGTTGCACATTTGCATCAATCGTTTTGCTCACAATTGGAGATTTTCTCTTTCATGTTCATGTTTTTCATGTTCATGGCCAACAAGGTGAATGTAGTGTGTTGTGGATCTTTGAGGAGTAATTTTTGAAGGTGGTTCTTGTTTGAGGATGTTGATTTGGGTCTTCATTATGTTGTGGCTGACCTTGGTTGATTCACATTGATAATTATTATTGATTTGAGCTGATCATTTATATTCATTTTATTATTTTGTTGAAGCCGACATGTAGTGATGTAATTCCTAGTTACAAATATATATAAGTGATTGTTTATTCCATTTGATGGTGTGATTGTGCATGGTGTGCATAGATAATGTCCTAAATATTTCAAAGGTAGAGTAGAGTGTGAATAAGAGTGAAGAAGTGTTCATGTGCTTAACTAGAACTGTAATCAGGCATTAACAGATGATATTATTTTAGTTCAAATCCCTGCAGATGTAATCCAAATGTTTATGTAAGAGACTGCATCTTCCTTTGGACATTAAGCCTTGTTGTAATTGAGCAGTGAGCTCTAGGCAGTGTGCTTGAATGCATGTGCATTCACCATTTTATTCTTTATACTTTTAATAAGGTATAATCTTGTGGACTAACTTCCACTGTGGTTTTTCCCCTAACAGGGTTTCCACATAAAAATCTTGTTGTTATGTGTGTTTTTGATGTGTTGATGATTTATGCTTTCATGGTTATTAATCAAAATTGAGAATAAGAGTTAATAAGTTTAATAAATTTTAAATTTTTGTGACAACTGATTCACCCCCCTCTCAGTTGTCTGCCCGTGTGTTGCCAACAAAGGAATCTAATTTAATTTTCTTAGAGGGAAGGAGTTAAATAATGATAAGTTAAAATTTAAACCATTAGATCGTGCATCCTTTAATCTCCACCATAGGATGTGCCATCTATATTTTATGATTTAGAAGACCTAACATGTTGGGGTGTGAAACAAGACCATTCCTAGCATAAACCCACCCACCCGAATGTGTTGGAACTATTGATTTGTTTGTATGATGAACAAAAAATAAATTATTCCATCTTGCAACTTTCTCTGCAATGTATTTGACGTTTTCTCCAATGTGCACAAGCTTGTCACCACAACCAAATGGGTTGGAGATATGAAAAACCGAGAGAGGTTATTGTAGAGGGGCCCTACATGACCCTGTATCTTCAAACAAATATTTGTAAGTTTTATGTTTTCTAAGAGATAACTCATCAAAGCTTTATAATTTTTTGCACTTAGGGCTCTTAAGAGAAAGCACTTAAACAATGTAGCCTGGAATGATCTGGTATGGTGGGGTGCAAAATAAAACCTTTACTACCATAAACCCACCCACCTAAATGTTTTGGAACTATTAGTTTGGTCACACAATGAACAAAATGAAAAGTATGGCTCTTGACAAGTTTTTACTAAACACATCTAATGCTTTTTGCAACATTTGAAGAATTGTCACCACTATCAAGTGGATTAGAGATTTCAAAAACTAAGAAATGCTATTTTTGAGGGAGTCTACATGTCCCTCTACTTTCAGACAAAATTTTTGTAGGTGCCATAGTTTCTGAGAAATAGTTTTCCAAAGTTTTCCAATTTTTTGCACTTAGGGCTCTTAAGAGAAAGTGTCGACACAATATAGCTTGCAACATTCAAGCAAGATGGGGTGTCAAATAGGACCTTTTCTACCATAAACCCACCTGTTTGAACATGTTGGAACTATCGGTTTGGCCCTCAGACACACTAAATGCAAAGTTATGACTATTGTAATAAATTGATGACATTCGTAATGAATTTATGACAATCCTAATGAATTTATGAGTCCTAATGAAAGTGATTTTTCATGCCATCCTCCTCAATTCAAACTTTTAAGAATTATTTAAGGTAATTCTTAAACTCATTTTCCTTTGAAATTATTTTCTAGTATACACCTATATCAAGAAGCAAGCAATTGGGTAGCAATTGGATTTCATGATCAATTAGCCTATATAGGGGCATCCCTTTTGTCTCTCCAAAGAGCTCATTGAACCAAATTTTAGATCATCCATACCTTTTTCTCTTTATTGGTATGTAGCACATGCACCATCTTATCTTCAACCACTTTCCCTTCTTTCTTACCCTTCAAAATCAACAATGCAAACAAAGTAAAACATGAAACCAAATACCATCAAAGATCTATAAGAGGAAATGAAAACCTACCTAGTTAATAATGGAAAATGATGATGAGTGATGAAGATCACTAAAAAATGATAAAAAATAAACACATGCACATGAAAACACACCATTGAGAACCAAAAATCCATCACCACATCATGAGAAAGTTTTACATAAAGAATAATGAAAGTGAAGAAATCACCAAACCACAAGGATGCTAAAACATACGAATTTAAAGTGACAAAATAACAAGAAGAATGAGAACAAAATATAAAGGGCACACATAGGAAAATTTATAATGTAGATTCAAGGGAATGTTGTGGATAAGTCAAATCATATTCCAATATTTGAATTTTTTAAAGATTCCTTTATTGTCATGTTAGGATAGCCAACTTCAAACTTATGACAAGGTAAATGCATCAAAATCCTTACAAATCTGATCTATAAGAAAATTTAGAAGTTAATCAAAATACCTTATGTGAAACAAGATTTTGTTCCTCACTCAAAGGATCCTCACATAAGGAGACTTTTTATAATTAGGCCCAAAAAAAGATAAAAATAGGAAGGAGAAGGTTTCAATGCTAGGAGGACTAGTCCAAGACCTTGAATAGATATATGCTGATAGAATTTTCTGACATGTTCTTTCCTTGGAGGGTTATCCCTAGCTAGATAAAGAATTGTAGAGAACCAAAAATGATTAATTTAATCATAGATTGTATACAAAATAATGAAATTTTATATGCTAAAGTGAATCAAGTGTCTACTTACCCACTAGTTTGGATGTCATTATGACTAGTCTAACTTTTTAATGCCTAAGAAAAATTTAACATTAGGATACTCCAAAAGTAATGTTACACACCAAATTAATGAGACAATAATATCTAATATTGATCCAGGGGATATTTTTCACTGAAAATTAAAGTGTCCCCAATGCTCTAGAATTTAGCAACATTAGAAAGAGCTCTGAATCCTAAGTCCAATGCAACTTGAACAAAGTCAAAAGGAGCTCATATACCCATGATACATTCGATCAAACTAGTACCTGAGGCCGTTAGAAAGGAAAAAAAATGACCATTTCAGAATTCATTAGAAACAATGTCAAATTGAAGAGCTCGATGACACAAACCCAACAATGTTCGTTTCATTGAATTTTGAGTTCGTACGTTCGAGAAATCAAAAGTCAAAGTTGTAGTTGACTAGGGTGGACCAGGTGGTATGACTAATGCCATCAGCATGACATCAGAATGGTGACTTAGCAGGCTATACGGTATGGAAGAAAAGGTGGACCAACCAGTAAGTGACACATGGCAGTCCGTATGTCTAATCGACAAGTTCAGGTGACAGTCCAGTTAGCAGTCTTCGTCAGCGTGGCAGATGGCGTCACAATGACAATGAATCACACTGTGACATGTGGCCACTTCTGCAAGTGCCATATGTCACCCGTTGGTAGCGGTGGCAGTTGTTGACTGTTAGGATGTTCAATACAATTCTAAGGGGATTCAACCTTGTGACCCATCGGGGTCTGAAACTCCCGACAGCCGTTGCGCCACGCACTAAGCCTTTAACCTATATTGGTGGTAGGTTGATTTTTTCTACTAACCGATTTTGAATAGCTTTTTTAAAATGAACTGGTAGGGGGTTGAACTCGTAACCACCCTACCCCCAAAAGGTATGGTGACCGCCACACCACCATGTGGCATGTGATTATATAGGGAGCTCGATTTGTTTTCTTGTATGACTTGGCTTGAGGCCTTAACAAATAGGCCCTTATGGTTAAAAACCACTCCAACCACTTACACCAAAGGCCATTAAAGGAAAAAATGAGTCATTGTATGAATTGTTAAGGGGGGCTAGTCATTTATTTTGATGGTTAAGCCTTATTAGGCTTATTTTATGTATAAAAGGAGGAGTGTAGGCTCTTAAAAGTTAATCAAGTGATGTGATAGAGAGATCGCCTTGGAGATTTTTGGAAGCCATTATTGTACGACAGAGGAATGTTATGCCACCGTGCTGGAAGGGGATGGCCTTATAGCGTAATTGTAATTATGATTTTGGAGCTTAATAAGTTCGGTCACTCTATTGGAGAGGGACCCAAAGATGTAGCCATTTGGTGAACTTTGTTAAAAAATTGCATTCAGTCTTCAGTCTTATTTCTCTCTTTCTTTCATTCATCATCTTGTCATGCTAAGTTTGATTAAGCATTTATGTTATGTTAATTCATTCTTTTGAGCTTTGAATCAACCATTATGAAACGTTAATCATTTTGTAAGCAATCATCCTAAATCCTAAAACAAATTGAGTTTGGTACTAGAGCCTTGTGTGACTAGTATTGTAGAAGTGAATGCTAACGAGATCCAGGATTTGGTGAGGCGAAGCCAAGCTTGAAGAATATAATCCTGAGATCAGAAGATGAAGAGCTGATCCATTGTCACAGATGGAAGAAAGAGGTGGTGGAAAAAGTTCGGAGCTTGATGAGAAGAGTTTCTAGAAGGATTTTCTTGACATGAAGGCCATGGTAGAAGTTCTATTCCAGGAGAGACAAGAATAAATTTGGAGACATGAAGCTCATGAGGACAAAGGGAAAAGATTAGGAGGTGATCGTGAGCCTCTAAAAATGCTCCCAAATCCTTCTCCTTATTCTCCATCTTCTCCTTCTTCTACTCATTCTATGTCTTCTAATCCTTTCAAGGGTGCACATAAGCCTAGAATCAAATTGGATGTAAAATTTGACTTACCAAAGTATTGTGGGGAATTGAATGCTAAAAAATTAGATGACTGGGTTCAACAAGTTGAAGTCTATTGTAGAGTCCAAAATCTCTTAGATGATGCTGATAGGATCTAGTTAGCTACTCTTCGGTTGGGAGGTTCAACTCTCACTTGGTGGGAGAGTAGGACTTGGGCATAAATTTCACAGCATGGTAGAGTCAGTTTAAATTAGGTAGAATTTTTTAATGCTCTTAAAAAGCAATTCTATCCCTTAGGCCATATGCAATAGTTAATGATGAACTAGCAAAATTTTAGGCAAGGGAAAGGTCAATTTGTTCAATATTACACCCATGAGTTCCGTAAACAGGCTATTACATTGAATGTTCCATTGTACATTGAGGATACATTGCTAAAGTACATAGGTGGTCTTCAATCTTACCTAAGGCATTCCATTTTGGTTTTGAATCCTAGTAATTTAGATGAAGTTTGTGTCCAAGCCACACACTTAGAGTCACAAGGTAAGGGTTCCTTCATTGATAAGTTTGATAAAAATCCATCTAAGCCTAAGGGTAAAGATAAAGACAAAGATAAAGGAAAAGGGAAGAAGAAAACTAAAGTTAAGAAAGAGGGTGATAAGCCCACAAGCTCCCATTGCAAGAAAGAGGGGCATGATGATTCAAAGTGCTAGAAGCTGCATCTAGAACTAAGGCCGAAAAGATATGGAGGCAATAAGGGAAAGCAAAAGACTATTGCAGTGATTCAACAAGATCTTGGATTTGACTTAAGAGATGAGACAAAGATTGCTGCTGTTGGGATCCAAGGTAAAGGGAAAGGTATATCTCTTTCTTCTAATACAAGTTTTTCCAATGCAAGTGCAAGTACAAGTAATGAATCTTCTCCTAAGGTTGATAAGCAAAGAAACAAATTTTTTCACATCTGGGTTGTAACAAAGCATACTAAGGTTGATACACTATTTGATATGGGTTCTCAAGTCAACTTAATATATGAAGAAGTGGTAAAGAAACTCAATCTAGCTACAACACCTCATCCAAAGCCATATCCATTTGGATGGGTTTGCAATGATGCTCAACTACAGGTAACAAAACAATGAAAATTGAGATTTTCTATCATTGCAAACTTTGTTGATGAGGTAGAGGTAGATGTAGTTTCTTTGGATATTTGTGGGCTTGTGTTAGGGAGTCCTTATCTGTATGACAAAAAAGCAATATTTTATAGGGGGAGAACAAGTATCATCTTTTTAAAGATGGGATAGAATACATTGTATGTGCACATAAGGTTAAGACTAATCTTACACTAGTTAATGTTGGTCAAATGAAAAGGTTGGTCAACTCAAGTAAGAACTTTGTATTAATGCTTGTAAATTCCAAGAAGATGATAAATATGAGGCATTCAAGGGGTGTGATCCAAAACATAAAGCTGAAATAGTCAAAATTGTTTCCGCTTACGATGACTTGTTTCAAGAACCAAAGGGGTTGCCACCCAAGAGAGAGATACAACATGAAATCCAATAACAACAAGATGTACCACTGCCTAACATCAACATGTACCGTTTATTAGTTATGCAGAATGAGGAAATCAAAAAGCTGGTTCAGGTGTTGGTTGAGAAAGGTGTCATCCATCCTAGTACATCTCCTTGTGGTTCTCCAATTGTGTTGCTTCTGTAGACATCTAAATTTGGACACTTAATTTATCCAAATTCATCCCCTTTCATCTTATTTTCATTAATTAAGTAATACTGCTATTATTTAATTAATATCCTTAATTCTGCCAAATCCCTAAAGTATTTAATTAATAATTAAATACTTTACTCTCCTTAATCCCCTTTTCATCAAATAAATTAAATAAATATTACATTTATTTAATTCCTCACATGTCATTTTCATCTAATCCTAATCCATTTCCTAATCTCTTCATTAAGGATGTGCACATTACCTAATCCTTGATCGGGATGTGTCACATCCTCTAACTTTTACAAAGTTAGTTTTTAATCCCTAATTAACCCCTATCCCTAATTCTTGGTTAGTCAAACATTAGTACCTTGGTCAACTCTCTCCATCCCAAGGAATTTTAATTCCTTTTATTCCTCCTAGAATCCCTTTCCCATGTGAATTTTTAATTCACATTTATGTATCCTAGATTCCCCTCTTTTATATGTGAATTTTTAATTCACATTCCATCCTTCCAAGGCTTCTAGAACCTTGGACTTGTCACAATCTCCACATGTGACCAAGTCCCACCTTTTTGGAGCCCACCTTTTATCTTTTAGACTTTCCTAAGAATGTGAATTTTTAATTCACACTTATTTCCCCAACCACCTTTCCTTTTCCCATGTAGATTTTTGAGGAATTCCAAAATTCCTCAAATGTCCTTTCACTCCCACTTGGGGACAAGGAATCCCTTTTTGAGGAAATCTTCTCACTCTCCAAGGAGCTTGTCCTTCCTCCACCTCATGTACCTTTTTGACACCTCACTTACACCTCATCTCCCTTAGCCACTTCACCATCCACATGTCAAGATGTGAGGGCTTGTGGGTTCTCAACCCACCATAGCCCTTCATCTTGGCCTTGTTGGATGCATCTTGACCGTTGAATTCTCTAGAGAATTCAAATTCTCTTATAAATACCCCCTCCTCAAGGGCATTTTCAACACTTAGCCATTTCATAACTACATGCTGCCAATTTGCATTCTCAATCATCCACTATCATCTAGCTATCCATTTTAATCATTTTGCATAAGTTGATCTTGCATTTAGTCACTCAAGAAATCATCTAAGGAGCACACAAAATCATCCCAAGCAAGGGCCAATCAAGGAGTCCTCAACAACAAGGAAGGTGAAATTATTTGCATCTTGTTTTATCCATTTTCCTTCTTGTTTTATCACTCTTTTGGCTAATCTTGAGGTGTCCTTGGTCTTTTATCATTGCATTTTTAAGTTATTTTGCACGTTAGAGTAGGATAAAATTCTTAAGGTACACAGCTTCCAAAAAAAGATGGGACTTGGAGAATGTGCATCAACTATAGAGCCCTAAACAAGATAACGGTAAAGAACAGGTATCCTCTTCCTAGAATTGATGATTTACTTGATCAATTGAAGCATGCAGTTTATTTCACTAAGTTAGACTTGTGTAGTGGATATCATCAGATGAGAATTGCAGAAGATGACATTTGGAAAACTGCATTTAAAACAAAATAGGGACTGTTTGAGTGGATGGTCACACCCTTTGGGCTTTGTAATGCACCAGCTACCTTTATGAGAGTCATGAATGATATCTTTCATCCTTTCATTGATGATTTTGTCATAGTCTATCTAGATGATATTCTTATATTCAATTGAACTTGGGAAGATCATGTAAGTCATGTAAAGAAAGTTTTTGATGTATTGAGAAAAGAAAAAATCTATGTAAAGATGTCTAAATGTGAATTCACTAAGGCTATGTCATAGGAGGTGGTTAATTGAAAGTAGACCCTATGAAAGTTGAAGCTATTGTAAACTAGCCTAAGCCAAGTACAGTCACAGAAGTTAGAAGTTTCCTAGGTGCAGTTTAGTACTGGAGAAATTTCATTGCAAACTTCTCTTATATTGCATCTCCATTGCACAGATTAACTAGTACGAACACAAATTTTCAGTAGGGAGGTCCACAACAAAAGGATTTTGACACATTTAAGGGAAATTTGAGCACCACACCAGTTCTAGCTCTATCAGATCTACACCAATTGTTTGAGATTGAGACAAATGCGAGTGGGTTTTCCATGGGAGCCGTACTCATGCAAGGAGGTAAACCAGTTTGCTACCACTCTAAAACCTTTTTAGGAGTAGTAATTAACTATCCCACTTATGACAAGGAAATTTATGCTTTAGTTCAGAGTGTTAAAAAATGGGAACATTACATAATGGGGAAAGAAGCTATAATCCACATTGATCGCCAACCACTACAGTATTTACAGTCATAGTCTAAACTGCAACAAAGTAGGCACTTTCAGTGGATGGGTTTCTGCAACAGTTTCATTTGGTAATTAAGTATAAGAAAGGTTCCTATAACAAAGTAGCAGACATGCTATCTAGGCATCTTGTTATGAAAGCTTTGATTATCCTTAAAGGTAGTTCCATGGTACATGAAAGTTTTTAGGAACAATATGCTAATGATAAAAAGTTTAAGGAAATCTATTTAGCTCTAATTGCAGACAAACATGTAGAGGATAAAGATTACTATGTGCAAGACAAACTATTGCATCACTTGGGAAAATTATGCATTCCAAAGGATGAACAAGTGTAGGTTATCAGAGAAGCAAACACCTCATTGATTGCAGGACACTTTGGGGTAAGCAAGACAATCACTCAACTGCAAAAATATTGTTACCGACCTCATATGCAGGAAACTGTATCCAAGTATATTAGAGGTTGTGTTATGTGTGCAACTAGTAAACCTAGTAACAAGAAATTGGGGTTGTACATGCCTCTACCTGTACCTTCTCATCCATGGGAAAGTGTGTCAATGTATTTTGTCGGGCGGTTACCTATGTATAGGAAGGGACATGATTATTTGTATGTAGTAGTTAAATGGTTCAACAAAATGTGTATTCTAATGCCTTGTAAGAAATAGGTCACTGTTGAACTGACAACTTATATGTACTTTCAATTTGTATGGGTTCATTTTGGGTTACCTACTTCTATTGTATTGGATCGAGATTCTTGATTCTTAGGGGAATTTTGGTCAGCTTTGTAGGGACTCATGGACACAAAACTGAAGAAGAGTAGAGCCTTCTATCTGCAGACTGACAAATAGACAAAGGTAGTAAATAGGACAGTTGTGCATTTTCTCAAAGGTTACTGCAGCAAATATCCCAAGCTGTGGGATGATAGTCTTCATTATGTGCAACATGCTTACAACCATGTGAAACACTCTTCTATAATGAGGTCTCCTTTTGAGACTTGCTTCAGTTATGTTCCTAAGAAACTGATGGATTTTTCTCTTGGGAAAGATGATGTTGAAGATGGACGCCATGATGTAGATAGGGCTTTGAAGTTCATCCAAAAAGTCCAAGCAATTCATCAGGCAATGGAAGCACAATTGGAGTAGAGCCAAGAAAAATACAAGGCTCACCATGATAAGCATCACAGTGATCACCATTTTCAGGTTGGAGACCGAGTTTGGTTACATATCAGTAAGGAAAGGATGCAAGGTGAAGGAAGAAAGCTCAAGCTAATCAGATATGGCCCTTTCAAGATTCTGGAAAAGATTGGTACCAATGCCTTCTACCTTAATCTTCCTCCATACATGCATATCTATTCAGTTGTCAATGTTGAGAATATGAAGTTGTACAAGCCTCCAATGATACTGGATGAAGACACGAACATTCAGGTTCCATTAGTTGATGATCTTTCGCTAGAGTACATGTCAGAATTTCCAAAGGATGTCATTCTCGACAGGAATGTCAGGACTTCACGAAGAGGAGCAGTTGAATACCTCAGAGTGGGGTTGAAGGTGATGCATCTAAGCAAGGAAAAATGGATGGAGATTGGTAAAGTGAGGGAACTTTACCCTCACTTAATTTATGAGTAATCAAGCTTTTGGAGGTCCAAAAGCTCTCTAGTGGGGAGGTCTGATCCAGGGGATATTTTTCACTAAAAATTGAAATATCCCCAATGCTCCAAAATTTAGCACTATTAGAAAGAGCTCTAAATCCTGAATCCAATGCAACTTGAATGGAGTCAAAAGGAGCTCATATGCCCAAGATACAACTAGTCAAAGTTTAGTCAAACTAGTGCTTGAGGCCATTAGAAAGGTGAAAAAAATGATCATCTCAAAATTTATCAAAAATGGCATCAAATCGAAGAGCTTGATGACATGAACCCAATGATGTTCATTTCATCTAATTTTGAGTTCATATGTTTGAGATATCACAAGTCAAAGTTATAGTTGACTAGGGCAGACCAGGTGGTACAACTGATGACATCATCACTGTGACTTAGCAGGATGTATGGTATGGACGGTGAGGTGGACCAACCATCAAGTGACACGTGGTAGTCTATATGTCTAATCAGGAAGTCCAAGTGGTAATCCTGTCAACCGTCTCCATTGGCATGACAGATGACATCACAACAACAACAAATCACATTGTGACACATGGTTACTTTTGCATGTGCCATGTGTCACCCTTCGGTAGTGGCGGTGGTCGTTAGCTATTAGGTGGTTCAATAAAATTCTAAGGGGATTCAAACCCATGACCCATTGGGATTCAAAACTCCCAACAGCCGTTGCGCCACATGCTAAGCCCTTAACCTATATCTGTGGCTCTCGATTTGTTTTCTTGTATGACTTGGCCCGAAGCCTTAACAAATAGGCCCTTATGGTTAAAAACCACTCCAACCACTTACACTAAATGCCATCAAAGGAAAAAATGAGTCTGTGAACCCTAATCCTAGAACTGCACGAACATAGCAAATGAACACAAGATTAGATCCATATGCAAGTTAGAAGTAAGATTCCCCATGAAATTCATCTACAATGCTCAAAATAGGAAAGAAATGAAGAAAAAAAAAGGAAAGCTTTTAAATCCTATTTAAGCATGCAAAACTCTCAATCCCATGGGGGAATTGGTGCCATTTTGATATGGAAAATGGCCCTTTCCCAATCCCTTATAAGCTTTGTGATGATTTGATGAAGATAGAGACTCCTTGGTTGAATTCTTGCATAACTAGCTAAGAAATGATAAAAATGGATGAAGAATGGATGATCTTTGATATGAAGATGATAACTTTGGTTCCAATTCTCCTGCATAAATGAGCATAATGATTTTACATTGATTGTGGCTCCCTCAACAAATAGGGAAGGCCTCTATTTATAGAAAGAAGGATGGAGGATTTGAAATATATGGAGGATGTGGGACAAAAGATAAGCCAATGATAAAGAGCCACTTGTCATCATGATAATGGAAAAAGGTTGAGCACATTTTGGAGAATGTTGTTGGAAAACCTGTTTCAAGCTTATTGACATGAAACTCCTGAAAGAGAAATTTTGGTGAGACCCTCTGGAAGTCTTACCGACCAGCAGCTATGTTCAAAAGTTCAAAGTTGCTGAGACTTTGGTTCTATCTTGCTGACAGGAGTCATTGGCAAGACATGTCTATCACTGTGGAGATTCCTATCTCATTATGTCATGGCAGATCTCTTGCCGACGGTTTAGTTCCAGTTGGTTATCAGGGAGACTCTTGGCAATGAGTGGCATCGGGGAGAGGTATGAACCTTTAGAGTGACTCATTCTAATAGCGCTAGTCTCACCGATGGGTTGGATCCTTGTGAACATTGGGAAGACTCTTGGCTGAAAGGTTTTCATTCGGTAAGAACTCTTACTGATGGATGTGCTCTCGCCAATAGGCTGGTGCATTCGATATGACCTCTTGGTGATAGCTTTTCTCTCGCCGATTGTTTTGTGATCGTTATGACCTCTTGCTGATGGATTTGTATTCGGTGTGAAGTCTTAGCGACAATGATGGTCTTGCTGATGGTTCTACAGTGGATATTAATGTGATTTCTTAGCGACAGAGTGAGTCTGGGCGATAAGTTTGAACTTGATATGACTCTTGCCGATGGTGGTGATTTTTTCTGATAATGACAGTCAGACATTGTGGCATTGGGGAGACACGACCTAGTGTCTCACCGACATGCAATACAGTTTGAACGCCTTGATCGAATGTCTATCCTACATGGTTTGTTCTGAGCCAATGAGAGAAGCAGAATGTGAACCATTAGCAGTTGGACTGTTGCGACCATTCCTGTGAGGGAGATGAACAGACTGTGAGAGAATGGATGACTCTCGGGCAATGACAGATGACCATGAACAGTGTGAGATAACTAAATGTTTCTCGATTGAACACGTATTGATATGAGTGAATTCTTTGGATGTTTCTGAGAGCTCTTCTATACAAGATTGATCAGTGAATGTTGTTTTAAATTGACATCAGAAAGTGAAGTTTGTACTCTATATGTAATTTTGTTTACTGTAATACAAAGAAGATTTTCTTGGTGTGGGGGTTTTTCTCCCATAAGGGTTTTCCCACGTAAATCTGGTGTCCAATTGTGTATGTTCATTTCTTTGTTCTATTATTTCTTTCAAGTGTATCTTAATGAACTATAATTGTAAAATTTAAAGTCATATTTGCATTCTTCCCTGAGGTTTTGACGTTAGGAGAGTTTGTTCTGCACCTAAGCTTTCCTTACAAGTGGTATCAGAGCCTGGCCAGTTGTGTTATCCTTTTGGGTACATTGGGTTTTTTGTGTCAATTTTGTTCAGTGGGAGTCATGTAGAAGTCTGGTAATACGAATTACAGATTAAGATGGCAAGCACATTAGGAAAGATTGAAATTGAGAAATTCAATGGCAATAATTTTGAGTTGTGGAAACTCAAAATGGAAGATCTGTTAGTTGACCATGATATTTTTCTTGCTATGTCTGGAACGAAGCCTACATGCATGAAGCAAGAGGATTGGGACCTTGCAGTCAAAAATCAAAGGGACTGATAAGGCTCTGTTTAGCGTAATCTGTTCTTCTAAATGTTCATGAAGAAAAGACTGTATCTTCTTTGTGGAAAAGACTGGGAGCTATTTATCAGGGAAAGTCCTTGGTGAATAAGTTTTTCTTGAGGAAGAAGCTATATTCTTTGAAAATGCAGGAAGGAGCGTCTGTTGCTGATCATTTGAATGCTTTCAACATGTTGATTACTCAGTTAGCATATGTGGGTGTGAATATTGATGAAGAAGATCACTGTATGCTACTGTGATGTTCTTTGCCAGATTCTTGGGATCACTTGGTGATGGCTATTGGGAGTATGACATCCAATTTTAAGATGGAAGATGTTGTTGCTTCTTTGTTATCAGAAGAGATTAGAAGAAAATCTTCTGAGATGGTGAAGGAGGCTCTTGCTATTAGAGGAAGATCGAAATAAAAAGGCAAGAAGGAGGACAAGAAGTCCAAATCCAAATCAGAGGGTAGATCAAAGTCTCTTGGTAAGAAGTCCAAGGTGAAGTGCTAGAATTGTGGGCAACCTGGTCATGTCCAAAAGGATTGTAAAGAGGAGAAAAAGAAGAAGAAGTATTCTTTTGACAATGATTCTTCTCAAAGTGATGCAGACGCTTTCATTGCAGCCTTGGCAACTCAGGCATCAGATGATGTCTGGCTGATTAATTCTGGAGCATCTTTCCACATGAAATCTTATAGAGACTGGTTCACTAAGTATGAAAAATATGATGGTGGAAGGGTGTATTTGCAAGTGATTCATCTCTGGAAATAGTTGGTTGTGGAAGAGTCATAATTCAATTCCTTGATGGAAGAGTGAAGGGAATCAATGATGTGATGCATATACCAGGTCTGGCTCGAAACTTACTTTCTGTTAGTAAGCTGAATGATATTGGAGTGCAAGTCACGTTCTCTAGAAATGGCTCGAAGATGACTAGAGGCTCAATGGTGCTAGCTAGGGGTGCTTGTATTGGTACCTTGTATAAGATGGATGCACATGCTGTGCAATGCAATAATGTCTCTGTAAATTCACAGAAGGCTACTCATGGAGAAAAGGAGGAAAAAGTTCTTGATAGTGCAAACTCTATGGAAGTTAAACATCCAACAAAAAAACTATGCTCTGGCATCATAGGCTTGGCCACATTGGAGAAAAAGGTTCTAAAAACCTTGAAGAATAAAAACCTGGTTGAAGGGATTGATGATTGTAACATTGAATTTGAGTTTTGTGAACATTGTATATATGGTAAACAACATCGTGTTTCATTTTACTCCAGTCCTCATAAATCTTCTGATTTACTTGATTACATTCATTCTGATGTTTTTGGTCAGTAAATGTTCCTTCTTTGTCTAAAACAAGATATTATGTATCGTTCATTGATGATTATTCAAGAAAGGCATTTGTTTATTTTTTGAAAAGTAAAGCAAAAGTGTTTAGTTATTTTAAGGAATTTAAAAACCTTGTGGAAAATCAGACTGGAAGAAAAATAAAATGTTTAAGGATTGACAATGGTGGTGAGTTTTGTTCTAATTAAGGACTGACAATGGTGGTGAGTTTTGTTCTAATGAGTTTAAATAGGTATTGTAAAGATCATAGGATTAAAAGATGTAAAACTACACCCTACACTAGGCAACAAAATCGAGTTGTTGAAAGGTTCAACAGGACAGTAATGGAAAGAGCACGAAGTATGCTAAGTAGTGCTGGCTTGGAGGAGAAGTTCTGGGCTGAAGTAGTTGCAACAACATGTTACTTATTAAACTGTTCTCTTAATTCCACTCTTGTTGAGAAAACACCTTTGGAAGCATGGTTTGGAAAGAATCCCTCTCTGAGACACATTCATGTCTTTGGCTGTGAGGCATATGCATATGTGCCAAATGAAAAAAAGGTCTAAATTGGAAAACAAGGCTGTTAAATGTATTTTTATTGGTTATAGTACTGGCGTAAAAGGATACAAGCTTTGGAATCCTAATACGAAGAAGGTTCTATACAACAGGAGTGTTATTTTTTGTGAGCTAAAGCCTTCTACTTTGGATCTATAGTCAGAGAAAAAATCAGAAGATAAAAAGGATGTAGTTGAAATTCCTCGTACACCAGATAAAGAGGAATTGAAAATTCAAAATGTACCTGAAACTGAGGAGAGCGCAAGTAGTTCTGAGAGTTATGAAGAAGAAGATCAACCTCAGCCTCAGCCTATGAGGAGGTCAACACGTGAAAGAAAGTAACCTGATAGGTATGGGTTTTCTTTGTTAGATTCTACTTGTGCCTATGCTTTAATTTCTAGCACTGATGGGCCTAGGACTATGAAAGAGGCATTTAAAATGTCTGATTCAAACTCTTAGTTGGAATCCATGAATGAAGAAATGGCATCATTAGAAAAGAATGATACTTGGAGTTTGGTGCCCTTGCTTGAAGGCAGAAAAGCTGTTGGCTGCAAATGGGTATTTAAAAAGAAAATAGGTCTGGATGGCAGTGTGGAAAATTATAAGGCGAGGTTGGTTGTGAAGGGATATTCCCAGGTAGAGGGAATTGATTATGGAGAAATATTTTCTCTTGTAGCTAAGCTGACATCTATCAGATTTCTTTTGTCACTTGCAGCGACGTATGACTTAGATATTGAACAAATGGATGTGAAGACAACATTTCTTCATGGTGACCTTGAAGAAGAAATTTACATGTCCTATCCTTAGCACTTTGTGGAAAAAGGTAAAGAAAAATTGGTTTGCAAGTTGAAAAAATATCTGTATGGATTAAAACAATCTCCTAGAATGTGGTACAAGAAGTTTGACACGTTTGTTTTGTCATTGGGATTTGTAAGATCGAAATCTGATCATTGTGTGTACTACAAAGCTGAAAATGATTGTGTTCTTATTATTGCTCTCTATTGATGATATGTTGTTCATAGGCAATAGTAAGTTAATGATTTCTAATCTAAAATCTCAGTTGTCTGCAAAGTTCAAAATGAAAGATCTTGGTGCAGCTAGGTATATTCTGGGAATGGAAATAACCAGGGGCAGGAAGAGTAGAAAACTTTGGCTCAGTCAGAGTAAGTATATTAATACTATTCTGGAGAGATTTTGTATGATTGATTGCAAGTAGCTAGTTGTTCTAGTTTTGGAGGAAACAAAGCTATCTGTTGACGACTATCCAGAATATCCTACTGAGATATAGGACATGACCAGAGTGCCTTATGCTAGTGCAGTTGGCAGTTTAATGTATGCAATGGTCTGTACAAGACTAGACATTGCGCAAGTAGTGGGAGTACTTAGTCATTTTATGGAAAATCTTGGCAGGACACATTGGAATGCTGTGAAAAGGGTGTTTAGATATCTAAAGGGCACTTTAGAATATGCTTTGTGTTACCATGGGAATTTGGTTGAATCACAGAGGACTCTCAGCATTCGAGGCTATGTGGATTCTAATTGGGTAGGGGACATTGACAGCAGAAGATCCACCAGTGGATATATTTTCATGATAAATGGTGGTGCAGTTAGTTGGATGAGTAAGTGATAGGCTGTAGTCGCTTTGTCCACTACAGAGGCAGAATACATGGAAGAAACACACACCTGTAAAGAAGCAATCTGGTTAAAATGTTTGTGTTCTAACATTGGGTTTGATGTAGGGATAATTACAATTTACTATGACAGTTAGAGTGCTATTTTTTTGGTGAAAAATCCTACTTTCCATGCCAAGACGAAACATATTGATGTGCAGTATCATTTTGTACAAGATATGGTGGAGGATGGAAAGGTCTCTTTAGAAAAAGTGGATACTCTGGAAAATGTTGTAGATGCATTGACAAAGCCTGTAAGCACAGACAAGTTTAGGTGGTGTGCTAGTTCGATGGGCCTTAGTGCCCATGAATTTTAGTAGTTTTGTTGTGCTCTAGAGGTGTTAGTAAGATCTTCGTCAAGTGGGAGATTGTTGGAAAACGTGCCTCAAGATTACTGACATGAAACTCTTGAAAGAGCAATTTCAATGAGACCCTCTGGAAGTCTTACCAACTAGTAGCTATGTTTAAAAGTTCAAAGTCGCTGAGACTTTGGTTCTATCTTGTCGACAGGAGTCATCGACAAGACATGTCTATCGCTATGAATATTCCTATCTCATTTTGTCACGGCAGATCTCTTGCCGACGGGAGTCATCGACAAGACATGTCTATCGCTATGAAGATTCCTATCTCATTCTGTCGTGACAGATCTCTTGCTGACGAGTTGGTTTCAGTTGGTTATCAGGGAGACTCTTGGCGATGAGTGGCATTGGGGAGAGGTATGAACCTTCAGAGTGACTCATTCCGATAGTGCTAGTCTCACCGATGGGTTAGCTCTTGGTGAACATCGAGAAGAATCTTGGCTGACAGGTTTGCATTTGGTAAGAACTCTTGCCAATGGATGTGGTCTCGCCGACATGTTGGTGCATTCAATATGACCTCTTGGCAATAGCTTTTCTCTCGCTGACTGTTCTGTGATTGTTATGACCTATTTCCGATAGTATTCCTCTCTCCGATGGATTTGTGTTTGGTGTGAAGTCTTAGCGACAACGATGGTCTTGCCAATGGTTCTACAATGGATATCGATGTGATGTCTTAGTGATAGAGTGAGTCTGGGTGACAAGTTTGAACTTGATATGACTCTTGCCAATGGTGGTGACTTTTGCTGATAACGACAGTCAGGCATTGTGGCATTAGGGAGACACGACCTAGTGTCTCACCAACATGCGATACAGTTTGAACGCCTTGACCGAATGTCTATCCTATGTGGTCTGTTCTGAACCAATGAGAGAAGTGGAATGTGAACCATTAGCAGTTGGACTGTTGCGACTGTTCCTGTGAGGGAGATGAACAGACTGTGAGAGAATGGATGACTCTCAGGCAATGGCAGATGATGATGAATAGTGTGAGATAACTAAATGTTGCTCGATTGAACACGTATTGATATGAGTGAATTCTTTGGATGTTTCTGAGAGCTATTTTGTACAAGATTGATCAGTGAATGTTGCTACTATAAATTGACATCAGAAAGTGAAGTCTGTACTCTGTTTGTAATTTTGTTTATTGTAATACATAGAGGCTTTTCTTCGTGTGGTGGGTTTTTCTCCCATAAGGGTTTTCCCACGTAAATCTACTGTCTAATTGTGTATGTTCATTTCTTTGTTCTGTTATTTCTTTCAAGTGTATCTTAATGAACTGTAATTGTAAAATTTAAAGTCATATCTACATTCTTCCCTGAGATTTTGATGTTAGGAGAGTTTGTTCCGCACCTAAGATTTCCTTACAAATGTGCAAAGAGGGGGGAGATTCAAATTCAAAAGATGGCTTGAAGGATGAGGTGAAAGGTGAAGTTAATTTCACATGGCTCAAGAAAAGGACTTGTAAGAGATATTAACTGCCATGTTTGGAGGACAAGACCTTTTGGGGAGAGATTTCAAATTTGAGGAATATTCCATCTTTGATGCCTTTTTTGAATGAAAATAGAGATTTATTAACTAATTAAAATGATTTTCATGAGCAAGTGGCAAAAGCTAGAGGATTTGATGATTTAAGACTATGATTAATCAAGATTTGATTAATTTAAAGGAGATTAGCTGATTTGACCATTTTGACTTAGATTTTTGGATTAATTTAAATCAAAATGAGAGGAAAATGATTTTAGACTTAATTAAATAAGATTTGATTTATTTAATTAAAGAGGGGGATGATGATTTAATTAGATAAAGTTGATTTCTTTAATTAAAAGACATAATGTGATGAATTTAATCAAATAAAGATTATTTAATTAAATTGTTAGCAAATGGAGATAATTCAAAATGAACTGGTGTTAGTAAATCAAGATCAGGTGTATAGGTTCAATTGGTACATTTTACGTGTCTACATTTTCCCCCTCTTTGAAGCAACATACTCGCTACGTTGGTTCAAAGAATAAATTATTTTGATCAAAATTAAAAAATTCTCTAATTTTTTTGGATGCCCCACTGCTGCCCTAGCGAAAGAATTATGCTGGTACACTACCCCCTTGAGAGATCAAGTGAAAAGTTCAATTTGAGGGTCGATATCATGACAAAGAGGTTCAAGATTAGTTTAGCTCGAATGTTTGATGTAGATAGATTTGATGATGTAGATAGTCATCAACCATGGGTAACCTCATGTCTACTTTGATATATTACACATACTTGATTGTGATTCTGTACCATGACAGTTACATTATTGATGATATATATATATATATATATATATATATATATATATATATATATATATATATATATATATATATATATATATATGAGATGATTATGATGTTTATATGCAATGGATGATATGGATGCACATGATATGATATGATGATGCTTTTATGATTATGCAGTGGATGTTAAATGTATGGTTTACGAGATGCCTAGAATAACCAATCTATATTATGCAATGATGGAAATGCAATGCATGTGGTATGATTAATGATTTCTATATGATATGATATGCATTATGTAGTATGCCGACGGTTTGTGGATGCAAGATAGATGCAAAGGTGATGATTTATGATTAACTGTCATGGTACAATGTTAGAGTGAAGGGAAGTAAGAAGAAATAAGACAATGACAAGAGAATCCAACAAGCCAACTTTAATGATGATGATGATGATGATGATGATTTGCTTATTAGGAATTAGGATTTTAAAAGGGCTACTTACCTTATGTTTGATAACACACATAGCTATGATGCATCAAGGTATAAAGAACCAGGATGGTGTTGCACCTAGTGTGATGGAATTTGAGTCAACAAACAGATAGGAGTATTCTTGTTCACACTTGACATATAGAAACCTTGCTAGGATGCACCTAACAAAGCAAGTATTCACCAAGTTATATTACAAGAATGTCCAACAAGCATAGCAGACAAAAAGATAATGATCGATGCCCCATTCCTTTCTCTCTAAATCGCTTTAATTAGACAACATCGAGAGATCATTGGAATGAGTACAATATGATAAATAAAAAAGAACAAATCAAGTACACAAACAAGTGAATGTTCTTCATATGTTTAGCCAAAGGGATTTGTTTTGATTAGGATAAGAATCCAAAATGATTTTTCCAAAAATAATGCCCATTGTAGGAAGGATGCATCTTAGGACATGTTAGTGGATGGTGGCAAGTTTGTAGGTTATTTTGAAAGGCTATTGATATAATGTCTATTGACATGTTTGTGAATGATCAAGAGTTTGATTTTGCATTTAAAAGTTTGTTGTTTCGATTTTGATTTTGCGTTTGAAGTTTGCTTTTGTTGATTGTTGTTGTTTTTGTTTGTATTGCCAAAGGATGAAGGTGATGATCAATTTATTATGGATGGAAGTTTATTGTGGGTGAAGCGAAATAGGATGGATGGATTTTTTCAAATATTTGGATGTTTTTGATTTTTTGAAATGTTTTGAGGCTGTTTTTGGATTTTGTGTTTTCAAATGTTTTGATTTTCCAAATTTTTAAATATTTTTGGATTTTTTGAGATTTTAAGAATGTTTTTTTAGATTTTGGTGTTTTTTGAATGTTTTTGTCTCTCGGGGGTTGATCAAAGATTAGCCTTTCCTATGTTTAAGCTCAGAGATGACGTAGTTCAGACAACATGTTTTTGACATTTTTTTGACTTTTATGAATTGTTTTGGGATTTTGATATGTTTTGGATGTTTTTAAATTTTCTTTACTTTTTGAATGTTTTTGGATTTTTCGCATGATTTTGACTATTTGGATTAGCCTTTCCTATGTTTAAGCTAAGGTTGATTGATCGGATCGATGGATTGATGATGATAACATTGTTGAGGATCCAAAACAATGCAAGGATACTGTTAAGCAACACGAGGACTGGGAAGGATTTCCCAAGATGATGAGGGATTGATTGGATTTGATTGATTAGGATTGATGATGATAACATTGTTGAGGATGCACAACAATGCAAGGATAGTGTTCAGCAACATGAGGATTGGGAAGGATATCCCGATATGATGATGAATTGATTGGATTTGATTGATTAGTATTTTGAAGCTTGATTTTGGAACAAAATTGTTTGAATGGTTTGATGTGACGTTTGAAGTGAAAATTAGATGCGACTGATAGTGCCTGTTTGGATTGACGTTCGATGAAAGATGAAGCTTGATAAGGAATGTCTTCTCGTCAAAACATGCCATGGGCTAGTGATTTGGAATTTTTGCTCACAAGTAGTTGACCAATTCGATTTCATGTTTGCCAATGTTTGGATTACCACATAAGTTGGAGGATATAGATCAAGATTTATTCCCAAAGAAAGATGTAAATATTTTCCCCCAGTGTCTAGCAATGTATGAAATGTCATGGATGGATGGATATGGTAAGCATGCAAATGATGCCAAGGATTATCTTGTGATAAGATAAGGTGTTCAAACAAAGGATGCTCATTGGATAATGTTAGGTAGGATAGGATCAATGAAAATGACTCATATCAAGATGTTTACCATAAGCAAGTGTAAAGTCTGCACCAAACTTTGTTAAGATCGATAACTTGGACTATGGATGTAGATGGATGAAAATGGATTGGATAAATGGTTCATGGATAAATGGATTTATAATGGATGTGATGGATGGAATATTGGATTTATTATGAATGGGATGAGACGCTTTCACCTGAAATGGCACACACAGATGCTCAATTCTACACATGACGCCTATTTTCTAGGTTTTCATCATGGTACCTATCCAAAGCACCACCAAAGTGGTTTTCACTAGAGGGAAATTTTTATCTTTACTATTTTCAATCTTTTTTTTTGATTTGTTTTGGATTTTTATATTTTTTATATTTTTTTTGTATTTTTCTTTGAATTTTTTTAAGCTTATGCTAAACCACCTAGTGGTGTCGATGTAGATGCTTATGTCATAATGTGCCATCGATATCCTACCTAAAGAAGTTGTTTTGCCAAGATATGTGCACTTGAATACAAATTTTGAGATTCCTGATTTGCTTTGTTGATACTAGAGTTAACTCTATCTTTGTGCTCACATCACAATAGGATGACTTCTAAATCCTTATGATGAAGGGTGGATGCCAATACACAGTCAATGTAAGAATTGGATATCATGCATGGAGGTGTGGATGGTGTTGTGTGTTTAGGAACATGAGATGGATTGGTTGATAGTTTGGAACCTTTGACTCTCCAAACTTGGGACAATGAGCAATAATGGGTGGATACAAAAGTGTGAATGGAATTAGGACCAAATGCTTGATATACTTTGTACGTTGCTTGAGGAGCTGGATTTTTCCTTTGTGGAAATCTTTGATGGATACTTTTCCCTTTTTTATTTTGCCCCATAGTTTCTTTGACTAATGGAGTTTGAAAGGGATCATCTTTCTTTGTATTTTTTGGTATCCATATGTATTTGATTTGTCTGATATGCTTCTTAGCTTATTTTTCTTTGATAACATTCTTTGTGCTTTGATTCAAAACCTTTTTTTGATGTTGGTCCCAATTCATGGATGGGCTAATGGGTGGATGAAGACTCATGACATGACTGGTTGTAGTATTGGCATTGGTTTCACCATAAGGATTCTTCGTGCCCCCTATGTTGACATTTGCTTGAGACGAAGTTGCCCCCAGTATGGTGGTAGTAGCATCTTTGTTCTTTGATTTTCCCTATTTCGAGAGTTCTTGTTTAGAATGCATTCTTTGATAAATGACCATTGTAGATGACGTTATTTCAATTTGCTACTCTATTGACTCTGGAATATCCTATTATGTTTGACCTATTTCCTTGAGTGGATAATGCTCAATATATTCATACATGATGTCCTCAGTCTGAATTTGGGATATATCTATAGAACCCCAATCCTAGTCCTGCACAAATACAAGAAACAAACACAATATTAGATCAAATGCAAGTGAGAACAATGATTCCCTATGAAATTCATTTGCAATGCTCAAATAAGAAAGACAATGAAGAAATGAACCAAGAAAGCAATGGAATCCTATTTTAAGATGCAAACTCTCAATCCCATGGGGGAATTGGTGCCAATTTGATGTGGAAATTGGCCCTTTCCCAACTCCTATGTAATCTTTGATGAAGATTGGTGGATGATTGAAGCTCCTTGGTGAAATTTTGGCATAACCTTGCTATGAAATCGTGAAAATGATGAAATTTTCTATGAACTGGATAAAATTAGCTCTCAATGTGAAGAGAGTAACTTTGCTCTTAGTTGTGGATCCAAAATGAGAAGAAAATCCTTCCATTTATAGAAAGACAAGATGGAGGAATGAGAAAAATGAAACAATGTGGGATCATTCAACATCCAATGGGCAAGTGCCACTTATCAAGATGTGAATGGAGGAAGCTTGAGCACATTTTGGAGAATGTGCAAAGAGGGGGGAGATTCAAATTCAAAAGATGGCTTGAAGGATGAGGTGAAAGGTGAAGTTAATGTCAATGGCTCAAGAAAAGGTCTTGTAAGAGATGTTAAATGCCATGTTTGGAGGACAAGACCTTTTGGGGGGAGATTTCAATTTTGAGGAATATTCCATCTTTGATGCCTTTTTTGAATGAAAATAGATGATTTATAAATCAATTAAATTGATTTTGATGTGCAAGTTGCAAAATATAGAGGATTTGATGGATTAAGACTAAGATTAATCAAGATTTGATTATTTTAAAGGAGATTAGCTAATTTGAAAATTTGATTTAGATTTTTGGATTTAAATAAATAAAAATGAGAGGAATAATGATTTTAGACTTAATTAAATAAGATTTTATTTATTTACTTAAAGAGGATGGTGTTAGCTTTAAATCGAATAAAAATTAATTTATTTAATTTAAATGAGATGACTTTAGAGATTAATTAAATAAAATGAATTATTTAATTAAAAGAGGGACTATAAGATTAATTAAACAAAGTGATTTATTTAATTAATAGGAGATGGTGACTTAATTAGATAAAAAATGATTTATTTAATTAAGAGATGAAATGTGATGAATTTAATTAAGCAGAGGAGATGATTTAGGATGAACTAGTGTTAGTAAGATTAGGATTAGGCGCATGTACATTTTACATGTCTACAATATCTAATCCTAATGTTGACAACTTAGTTTGACTGTAGGAATCAATAACCTACTCTTTTTGTGTAATAATGTTAGGAGTAAAGGAATCTTGTTATGAATTAAGATCATCTATGTGTCCATACAAAGAAATCATCTCATGGGTAGATAGAGGAGTATGTGCTATGTGGATATAATGATCATCTTGTAAAGATAGGAGAGTGTCCACTATATCATTGTAGTAGCTTGGAGATGCAAATTATTGATCTCAAATGATTTTGGAATTACTTTTGACATTCTTTGGATCAAGTTCTTGACATGGGTCAATTTCAAAGAATGGATTGCTTATAAAGGGTTCTTGGATATCTTCATTAGGCATAGGAAGTGGCTCAAATGTTGAGTTTTGGATCCCTTTAGTATCTGTAACCATGAGGTCAAAGGATGCCCATATGTCTTGGAAAGGATCATTGCTAGACCTTGGTGAAAGATGTTGATCGGGCTTTGGAATAAATTTTTGAGATATGTACCCTAACTCATTGGATGATGTAGAGACATTTTCAACATGATTATTGGTCGAGAGTTTATCACTTCTATCACTAGTGGTTGAATCTTGATCATTGTTCCCAATAGTTATTATTTTTTGATCAATAAGGTCCTGGATGAGATTTTTGAGCCTAATGCAATTTGATGTTGTGTGTCCCTTTGTTTTGTGATAATCACAAAGATGTTTTTCATTGTACCACTGTGGTTTCACTAATGGTTCTTGATAATTGTCATAGTTGGGAACTGTGATGAGTTTTTCTTGCACCAAATATTGCATGATTGATTCGATTGGTTTCCCAAGCGGTGTGTATTTTAGTTTGTTACCTTGTGAGGTTTGACCTGGTGGTGATTGATTTTGGACAATGTTCTAATTTGGGATGATGTTTAGATTTGGCATGATAGGTTGACATTGAACATTGTTGTGGTTGGGAATCACATTTCCTTGATTTAGGTAACTTTGATTTTGCATGGTGTTACCTTGACTTGAATCAATACATGGAGTCGTTAACATATTGTTTGGTCTTTGAACAACATTTGTATGATTTGAAAACATATCTATCCCAAAGTTTACCAAGTGTGGATTCAAAATGGTCATGTTTGGTAAAGTTGTACTTAGTATATTCACATTTGGCATGTATGGATTCGGTAGGATAATGTTGCTTTGTTGAAGACTCATGCATTGATTGCTTGGTTGATAGATTTGAAGGTTTGGACTTTGATTTAAACCTACCATAGGGAAAGGTGTTCCAAAATTTAGATTGGGAATACTCACATTTGTTGTACCATTGAGGTTTGTAGGAGATAATGATCCCATGTATGGATTGTATAAATGTGAGTTTTGATAATCCATCAGCATTGTAAGACTTTGAAAGTTTAGTTGATTTAGACCACTCATAATGTATGGATCAAGTTTATATTCCATGTTTTTCTTTGTGTTTTGACCTTGTTGACCTCTAAAGGATTTATGACCAATGATGAGATGAAGGATGAAAGGGGTGAATGATATGGGTGTATGAACTTTTAAGACCCTTGGAGGAGATACTAGACTTTAGGACTTTTGGATTATTTGATTTTGGATTTGATTTGGATTTTTGATTTGGATTTGATTTGGATTTGATAATGAACTCATAAACTCCAAGAGGTTAGATGTTGTCTTGGAATAAAATTGTCCACAAGATGATAATTTAACTAGGTGTATGAGGAAGGATTCATTCACACACACTTAGCCAAACAATATGATTTTGATTTGATTTGAAGGATTTTACCAAAACTCTCTAGAGCATGAATGATTTTTCCAATGGTTCAAAAGTTGCTTGTGAGATGGGATTTGATTGATGTTTGAGATGGATGAAATGATTGGTTGTTTTGATCCTAAATTAACCTAAGAGAGACTTGTTTACAAGACCAAGATTTTGAAGAACATGCTTTTCCCTAAGAGTACTTCAAACCAAAAGATTAATGTTTGCTCAAAAGACCATAAAAAAAGAAGATAAACAAGCACATGTGTGGGGTTCAATTGATTTCATCTTGATTAATGAATTGCTTTTACCACATCCAATGTCTTGCTTAAGTTTCAAACTAAATGTCTATGTATCAATTTCTTTTCATCCCACAAGGTCCATTATGTGGAAATCAAGAGAATCAAGACACTAGTTCCCTAATGTTGAATTTAGTGAGAGAAAATTGAGATATAAATCCAAATACTTAGAAGCCTCTAAGGTTGAAATCCCAAGGGGCAAGAAATAACAATTGGATTTTTTCAAAGATATTTGCTCCTCCTAAAGGTTTTGAAATTTGATTTTCATGTTGAATGTTTATTTTTCAATGTTTTAGATTAAGCAAAGTGTTTTGATTCCAAGAACATGCACAACTATGGATATTGAGACAATATTTGTTGAATCCCCACTTGGATAAACCCAACTACACCTACTCTTAGCGGATGATTAGATTCTTGACCACACTGGCTCCCCTCCACAACACACTTCTATGGGTCAACCAAACATCAATAACCATGAATCTCCTATGGCATGCTTCTCATCTCTACTAAAAGCCGTAAAATTGTGGGGTAGCTTCAAAATGACCGTTCTTGTACCAACAAATAGATTAAGGATTTTGGTCTTTTAAAAAAGGGGTTTTAGTGTGGGAATTCCATTCATGGGGGATCATCCATACGGTGAGAGACCATTGCTGCCCTTCTCGTTGGAAAAATATTGGTGATACTTTCTTTTCTTCAAGTACCCACACTTATATCCCAGGTGGAAGTCGCTTGACTTTAGCATGTTTCTGGTTGGGTCGTTCCCTTGGGTGATTACTTTTTCCCACAAGGAAAGCCTTCTAAGATAACACAAAAGTGAGCAAACACATCTGTAGTTCGATCAATATTCGTTGAGAAACAAAGAGAGAACACATGCAATATATTCCACTCACACTCGCAAAATTTTGTTCAATTTTAAGAATCCAAATTGAAATGTGGAGGCAATCACTTATACGACTTAATATCACCAAAATACTTTTGATTCTCAAGATCTCCATGAGGTGCGAGAGAAGTGCATATGTCTTTTAGATGATATTACTTTGGATAAGTGATTACAAAACATAAAAGCACATGTTCATTTTAATCCTTCAAAGCAATAATTGGATTCTTTTTTTAAGCACCAAAAGGAAAGATGAAAGTTGTTTGTTCAATTGTTAAACCTTGAAAAAATCTATTAAGTTGCCTAAGGTTCTTTTTAATCCTTTTGTGTTGTTCTTTTTAGAGCCCAAATGAGAATTAGTGTGTCCTAAAGCTTGAAATATAGCAAATCTTTAGAATGGAATTGTAATCTCTTCCAAAGTGTTTAAAAACACTTGTTACAATCATGTGATAATGCTTTTTCTTTCACTTCCATCCTTCATGATCCTTTAAAACCTGTAATACAAGATCCAAATGTTAGATGAAATCAAGAAACAAGAAGATATGGGGGTTAGATAAATGACTAAGCATAAAACCCTAAAATTTAGACCAAGTTTCATTGTGATTTGACATTAGGTGAAAATTTAAAAATTTTAACTTAATAAAATTTGAGAAACACCTACACCATTGGATAGCTTTTGAAATTCTACCCCATTTAAAAAAAAAAGCTTTGAAAAAGACCAAAAAATGACCAAGATACAACCATTTTAAGATTAAGTGCAAAGGAAAGAAATCAAAGGTGGCGCCCTTTGAACTCAAGGCAGTGGTGCTGTTTGGGTCCAAACAGTGACGCATATGCAAACAACGACATTGTTTGAGGATTTGAGCAGCACTCTGGTGAAATCAGCAGCGCTGTTTGGAAAAATAGAGACCACAAATGCATCACAATTTCTTCCAGCGATGCTATTGGACCTAGAAACATAAAAAACACAAAAAATAGTGGAATCTGACCAAAAAACGTGTTAGATTCTTCAAGTTTTCCCTCCTAGCACCAAAATGTGAACCCTAATCCTAGACCCGCACAAACATAGCAAATGAGCACAAGATTAGATCCATATGCAAGTTAGAACTAATATTCCCCATGAAATTCATCTACAATGCTCAAAATAGGAAAGAAATGAAGAACAAAACAAGAAAAGCTTTTAAATCCTATTTAAGCATGCAAAAATCTCAATCCCATGGGGGAATTGGTGCCATTTTGATGTGGAAAATGGCCCTTTCCCAATCCCTTGTAAGCTTTGTGATGATTTGATGAAGATAGAGACTCCTTGGTTGAATTCCTGCATAACTTAGCTAAGAAATGATAAAAATGGATGATCTTTGATATGAAGATGATAACTTTGGTTCCAATTCTCCTCCACAAATGAGCATAATGATTTTACATTGATTGTGGCTCCCTCAAAAAATAGAGAAGGCCTCTATTTATAGAAAGAAGGATGGAGGATTTGAAAGATATAGAGGATGTGGGACAAAAGATAAGCCAATGATAAATCGCCACTTATCATCATGCTAATGGAAAAAGGTTGAGCATGTTTTGGAGAATGTGCAAAGAGGGGGGAGATTCAAATTGAAAAGATGGCTTGAAGGATGAGGTGAAAGGTGAAGTTAATGTCACATGGCTCAAGAAAAAGATTTGTAAGAGATATTAAATGCCATGTTTGGAGGACAAGACCTTTTGGGGGGGAGATTTCAAATTTGAGGAATATTCCATATTTGATGCCTTTTTTGAATGAAAATAGAGATTTATTAATTAATTAAAATGATTTTCATGAGAAAGTGGCAAAAGCTAGAGGATTTGATGGTTTAAGACTAAGATTAATCAAGATATGATTAATTTAAAGGAGATTAGCTAATTTGACCATTTTGACTTAGATTTTTGGATTAATTTAAATAAAAATGAGAGGAAAATGATTTTAGACTTAATTAAATAAGATTTGATTTATTTAATTAAAGAGGGGGATGATGATTTAATCAGATAAAGTTGATTTATTTAATTAAAAGACAAAATATGATGAATTTAATCAAATAAAGATTATTCAATTAAATTGTTAGCAAATGGAGATGATTCAAGATGAACTAGTGTTAGTAAATCAGGATTAGGTGTATAGGTTCAATTGGTACATTTTACATATCTGCAGAGTCATTATACGAATTTAAGGGGGGTTAGTCATTTATTTTGATGGTTAAGCCTTATTAGGCTTATTTTATGTATAAAAGGAGGACTGTAGGCTCTTAGAAGCTAATCAGGTGATGTGAAGGAGAGAACACCTTGGAGATTTTTGGAAGCCATTCTTGTACGATGAAGGAACATTATGCCACTATGCTGGAAGGGGATGGTCTTATAGCACAATTATAATTCTAATTTTGGAGCTTAATCGAATCAGTCACTCTGTTGGAGAGGGGCTCAGAGACGTAGCCATTTGGAAAACTCCATTAACAAATTGTGTTCAGTCTTCTATCTCATTTATATCTTTCTTTCATTCATCATCTTGTCATGCTAAGTTTGATTAAGCATTTATGTCATGTTAATTCATTTTAGCTTTGAATTAACAGTTATAAAACATTAAGCATTTTGTAAGCAATCGTCCTAGATACTTAATTAGATCAAATATCCTCTTATAATGATAAATTAGGATTTATTAATAGCTTCTAATATTTTTTTTCCAACTTCACTATGAATAAAGTTAACATTAGAAATAGATCTATACTAAAAGATCTTTCATTACCTAGCTAGTGTAGGATACACAATTTTATCCATTTTGAGCTTACTTTATCCCTATTCATGATGGGTATTAAAAGGATAAAATGGATTAAAAATAATTTGATTAGTAGGACCAAGTTATACATTCATCACAAGAATTATAAATCCTACCTCTAATTAAATATCATTCAAAAGTTATGGTATAAGTAAAGAATTTAGTAACTCATAACAAGAAGGAAAAGACCTAGCTATGGAACCTCAAGTTTTATGGTTATAAATAAAAAAAGGGATACAATTGGGATCAAATTGGTCAATCCTCATGGAATTTCATCTATCATTCCTCATAGGCTATAATTTTATTACACAAATAACATAGAAAAGTACAAATCTCTTATCCACATACATATAAATTGATACATAAGAAGAAAGAAACACTAATACTCTTTCAATATACAACCCATTCGTAGGAAAAATAATCATACTATAGATGCTTTGGTTATAGTAGACAAAACTGTAGAGCCTCTAACTTTTTCAAGATTAAAGATATTTTTAGTGATTTTGATGTATGTTCCTTTACACTTGAAGAATAATACAATCCTAAAGAGAATGGTGCAATTGGAGAATATATTTTAGGAGGATCATCTTATTCTTCATGAGATCATAATTGTCTATATGTATGGCTATATTTGTCTAAGGTACAATAGTCATTATTTTTTCTATTTGGTAGTGAGCTTGTGCACATGCTTCATCAATGGTTGGTTTGTTAGCAAAAAAGGTGGAATTGAATAGAAATCTCCACTTTACAATATATGGGATAGAATTTGTGTTGCAGTTCCTCCCATTTGGAGATTGGAAAAACTGTTCACAGTTGCAAAGAGGCAGCATGAGCTTTGTACCAAGTGAGTGCATGACCAAAGAACTTCAAATGAGCAAAATAAATTTTTTGTTGTGAGTGTACAAGTCATGAAAATTGATATAGACCTTCATTTGAGTAATTCATTAGTCTAGCTTCTCTTAATAACCAAACCATTAAATGATTGGATATTTTAAGAACACTATTAAGTTCAAATTCACCCACTAGTATACTCTAACTATAAAAAAAGATACATTAATATCAAAAGAAACATTGAAAACATAAAAACACAAATAGGTTTATATTTTATCCATGCTTAATGTCAAAAATGA
Organism: Sequoia sempervirens; assembly: GCA_007258455.2. Lineage (NCBI taxonomy): Eukaryota > Viridiplantae > Streptophyta > Pinopsida > Cupressales > Cupressaceae > Sequoia > Sequoia sempervirens. The sequence continues at coordinate 693,684,688 of VDFB02058242.1, read as the reverse complement.
AACATATGGATTGTGTTAGATTGAGTTAGAATGGAGATGAGGTATAAATCTATGAAAGAATATGATTTAATAAATTAAAAATTGATAATATATGTGCTTTTGTCATTTCCATAGAAGTTATAACATAAGTTAATGGAAGCCATCATAATACAGTTCCCATCTCATTGCACCCACGTTGGAGTCTAGAGATAAGAAGGTTGAGGAGAAAAAGATAAAATGTACAATAGGATTTTGGGAGGAGCTAGTAGAATAGGCTACAAATGTGAAGGAGAAAGTTCATTAGAGTCTATTAGAGAGAGTTCATAAAAGGAATTAAGTGTGTATTTAAAGAATTGAGTGTGTGTATGAGAGTGGATAGGGAAAGCACAAGTACTTGCATGTAATACATCAACATCAATACCCTCAAGGAGGTCCAAATTTTATGATACATATTTTAATAACCAAAATAAAGTGGTAAATAACATGAATTTACAAATCCAATGTATATACTTACAAATCAATCCAAGGAACCATCTTGGTCTGCTCTACTCTTTATTGTGACAAGTATTACCTCACAGTTAGACTCACAAACCTTCCAAAAGTTCTTGTTCAATGGTCTACCCTCATATTTGATTAAATGAACATTGGATGCCACAACAAGGTTTGAGAAATGACAAACAACTAGACATCAGACTTCTTTATTGGGTACCTTCAAAGCCATGTTCTAGTAACAACCACCAAACATATAGGATATTCTATTTTTTCTCCATACATAATAGGGCCCTCCAATTTATTTTTGGCCTCACCACAATGATATAAGTAATAATAAATTCCCTCTTAATTGTCTTCATTTGCAATAATTGCATAAAAATTCCCTACATTGATATGTGCATCCAATTAGATGATTTTAGTCAACATTACAAAAATACTACAAAGATAGATAAAATTAGGAATTTTGTAAACTATGCAAGTAGATATTTTACATAGTTATACTAGATTTGACATGTGATCAAAGTCAATGGATGATTCCATATCTGTGATTTGTAGTGTCTTCGGGAGCTAATATGTCCCAAGTGGGCTTAGACTTCTTAAGCACCATTCATCAACCCACTCCTTTGCCTCATACTCATTCTAGGTTTGAATTGTACTTGAAGAACAAAATAATTCCATCTTTCATGTATGGATAGTCCATGAACTTGCATTAGAGATTCTAAAAGAGTGTAGTTCACTTGATCTTATCAATGCACAACAATCCTTATATTTTTCAATGTTAGTATCATCTACCAACCAAAAAATCTATAAATTTAAGACTTACCTTTATTACCTAGACTCATTGTAGTATTACACCATTGTAGTATTACACCACTCGATGATAGATTTTGCATATGTCAACTTTGGACTATCTTTTTACTTTAACTCTTCTTATGCTAAGGCTCTTTTAATACATGATCCTGCACCATCATGCTCCCCCTTTCCATGCCCAACCTCAAATAAAGTCCACATATGTTGAACACCATTGATCTTATGCATCTTGCTCAACCAATAAAACATCTGGGAGTTCTTGAATTGTGATGTTCAATTATTTGACCATATGATATGTTGACATAATGATATTCCCCTACTAGCCAAATCACCATAGAGCATATGAAGAAAACCTTACACGAACTCTATACAATGTGTACTATCATCACTAATGTAAAAGTGATACTCTCTCAATATCTTATTGTCATCAAGGTCTATTCTATCACCTGCATGAATGAATGATATATGCACAAATATAGCAACCTATGTGGAGTTATAATATTTTGATTGCACCTTGTTCTATGGTTGTAGTGTGTAGTTCTTTGCAAAGTTGATAACTAAAATGATGGCATGAAGTGGAAACATGACCTTGCATAATTTGAATTATGGGTCCAACCATTGAGCTCTATGTGTATTCCTTGCATACTAATACACTACATGATCACAAAAATTCCCATAAAATGATACACTAGAATCTTATCACTGTCTAATTAACACTTTTTTGTTTCTTTCCCATCTTTTAGACTGTAGGACATTATATTATATTTACCAAATTTTAGTATTTCATTTCCAATTGCATGTGTACTATCCATATGTTGAAAAATTGGAAAATATTGCAAGCCACCACAATTAACATACGTGCCATCCAAGCATAAGCTCTTGTAAAAAAAATGACCATCCACTCTTTCACATAAAATGATAGATATGAAATCCCTTGAAGATCTAGGTGGAGGTTTTATGTTACATTCCTTCAAAATATTGTTAATATGAAAATGTAAATATATACGTTGATAAAATTCATAATGGCTAGAAAACTCAATATGTACTCTACAACAATAAGTAGTGCATGTGTGATTAAATTTAACATAAAAAGGCTTTAGCATTTCAAAATACCTTTTGACAACTTTTAACTTGAGGATAAATATCTAGAAATTTAGCAAAAAATTGTGTTTGAGTCATATCCAAAAAATGATTTGGATGTGGCTCACGATTTTGACTACCAATTCTCCTTACAACATCTATTTGATTGTGAGAGATCCTTGTCTTATTCTTCCTAATGAGTCCAGTTTATGACTCAATTTTGATAGAGTTTATTATCCATTTGTTGTAGTTGTCATAGACCTTGATACTTGGATGTTGACATTTTCATGAGATTTCCTCAAAACCATAGACATTGGGCATAAGCTTAGTTTTGTAAGCTTTAAATGACACTGACATGCTATATGAACTATCTATATTAATTTTACATGTGGATTAATGAATGTTACTTTAAGATAGTTACAAATGTAGACATGAAAATTATTTTGATTAATATCACACACTCACTAACACAAGTTCTCCCTTAATCATCTCTTTACTAACCATTTAATCGAATAATCTTTATTTGATTAAAATAATCCTAATGTCCTCTTTTAATTAAATAAATCAACTAAATCCTAAAGTCATCTTTTTAATTAAATAAATCAATCTTTATTTGATTAAATCATCATATTCTCCTCTTTAATTAAATAAATCAATTTTATTTAATTAAGTCATCAATCAATCCTATGGTCATCTCCTTTAAATTGAATAAATTAATCTTTATTTGATTTAAATATAACGCCATCCCCTTTTAATTAAATAAATACAACTTTATTGAATTAAGTCTAATATTCATTATTCCTCTCATTTTTGATTTATTTAAATCCTAAAATCTAAGTCAAAGTGTAAAATCAGCTAATCTCCATCTAAGTTAATCAAATCATGATTAATCCTAACACCAATCCATCAAATCCTCTAGATTTTGCAACTTGTGCAAGTAAATCAATTTAATTGATTTATTAAATCTTCTATTTTCATTCAAAAAGGCATCAAGTTGGAATATTCTTCAAATTTGAAATCTCCCTCCCAAAGGACTTGTCCATCCAACAAGGCATTAAAGGCCTCTTACATGTCCTTTTCTTTAGCCAAGTGGCACTAACTCTTCTTTCTTCTCCCTCCAACATGTCACTTCTCCAAATTCAAATATCCACCTAATAGCATTTATGTGTACATTCATCAAAATGTGCTCCACCTGCCTCCATTCACATGTTAACAGGTGCCATTTTGTTATTGATTGATCTTTTGTCCCACATTCATCCTTTTTTCTCATTCTTCCATCCTTCTCTCCTATAAATTGAGAGCTCTTTTACTAATTTTGGGATCCACAACTTTATGCAACATCATTATCTTCATGTTTTGAGCAATTTCATCCATTCTCATCCAAGTTTCATAGTGTTCATCAATTTCATAGCTAGGTTATGACAAATTTTATCAAGGAGCACCATTGATCATCATCAAGCTTGCAAGGAATTGAGAAAGGGCTATTTTCCACATCAAAATAGCACCAATTCCCGCATGGGATTGAGAGTTTGAGCATTTGAATAAGATTTAGTTTTCTTTCATTTGTTTTCTTCATGTTTTAAATGAATCTTATGGGGAATGATGGTTTTCACTTGCATAATGGACTAATATTGTGTTTTTTTTTTGTGTTTGTGCAGGTCTAGATCCACCATTCACATTTTGGCACTAGGAGGGAAAATCTTGAAGAATTAACATGTTTTTACACCAAAATTTTGCTATTTTTAAAATTTTTGAGTCTATAGGAAAGTGCACCACTACTAGGGTCAAATAGTGCCGCTATCAGTCCAGTGGCGCTATTTAGCGACGCTGTCAAACTCCAAACCGCGACACTAAAAGAATTTTCACTCAACACGACCAACTCAAACTCCAAAGTGCACTGTTGGGTGAAACAACAATGCAATCGTGGTTGCTATTTCTCCACAGAGTGTCGTTGGTCTCACTAGAGTGCCGCTGACCTACTTCAAACTGTGTCGCCTTCATGGATTGCGCCGCTGGGGTGGGGTAAAAGTCAAATTTCAAGTTATTTTTAGCATGTGATTTTTTTATTTGATCCATTTGAACTTCTAATATGTTTTGTGCCTCTGTTTTTTGTGGATTAACCATTTTTTGTAGGGTGGAGTGAACAAAAGGGAAAGGAGGAAATGAAAATAAATACTTCTTATGGAATCTTCATTCTATTGTATCAAGTGTTTTTAAACACTTTGGGGAGCAATTATAATCCCATTTCTAAGGACTTTGTCATCTTCAAGTTTTTTAGGACTTAATAATTTTTGTTTGGGCTTAAAAAGAACAATAAAAGGGATTAAAAATAACTTTAGGAACTTACTAGAGTTGATTTTGGGATTTTAAAATTGAACAAGCAAACTTCACATTTCCTCTTGGTGCTTAAAAATTCAATCTTGCTTTTGAGGTTAAAATGAACATGTGTACTTTGTGCTTTGTAATCTTTTCTACAAAGTAATATCATTTAAAAGGTGTATGCACTTCTCTTGTGCTTCACGGTGATCTTGAGAATCAAAAGTCTTTTGGTGATATTAAGTTGTATAAAATATTGCCTCCACACTTCAATTTGGATTCTTAAAATTGAACAAATCTTGCTAGTGTGAGTGGAGTATATCGCGTGTGTTCTCTCTTTGTTCACATAAAAAAATATTGATCAAACTACATATGTTCTTGCTAGATTTTGTTTACCCTTAGAGGGTCCTTTCTAAGAGATACATCCAAAAGGAGAACTCAAAGGTGACTCCAACCAGTTTTTCACTCGGGCTGGTATATAAAAGGATAAGACTAAACTGTCAAGTCCAATGATATGTAGGCCTTAGTTGTACAATGTCTTTCAAAATGAGGTACTACCTTAAAAAGTATAAGGTCCCCTAGTAGGATTGATTAAAGCCTTTAGTGGCTTGCTGGACACTTGCAAGGTGCCATGTCCCCAATCACCCTGACTAAGAACCAATTTGTTTAAAAGCCCAAATCCTTATCTATTTATTGGTGCAAGAACGGTCATTCTGAAGCCGCCCCACATTTTTGCAATTCTTTGTAAAGATGAGAAGTATGTCATGGGAGTTTCATGTATACTAAAGCTTGGCTGACTCGAGAAGTGTGTGCCATGGAGGGAAGCCAGTGTGGTCAAGCTTCTAATCATCAACTTTGAATAAGGGCAGCTAGATTTATCCAAGTGGGGATTCAACAAATATTGTCTCTTGACTATCCATAGTGTTGTGCATTTTCTTGGAATCAAAACACTTTTCTTGGATCTAAAACATTGGAAAAACAAACATTTAACCATGAGCATCAAATTTCAAACCCTTTAGAGGAAGTAAATACCTTTGAAAAAATCCAAGTGCTATTGCTTGCCCTAGGGATTCTATCCTTAGAGGCTTCTAAGCATTTGAATTTATAGCTCAATTTTCTCTCACTAAAGTCAACATTAGGTAACTATTGCCTTAGTTTCCTTAATTTCCACATAATGGACTTTGTGGGATGAGAAGAAATTGGGACATTAGACATTTAGTTTGAAAACTTAATAAAAAAAGTGTTTGTGGTAAAAAGGACTCATTAAGAAAACATAAGAGACAATTAGACCCCACACATGTGCTCTTTCAAATGAATTCCCGAAAGATCAAAATCCAAAAACCAAAGTCCAAAGGTCTTAGTCAAAAAGCTCACAAGAAAATTTTGTCTATGCTTTACGAATTTAGAGAAAGATTGACCTTCAAAATTTACAAACGTGCATCAAAGAACAATCCAAATTTGTATTCATTTTACTATTGTCAAAATCCAAGTCTTTTTCAAAGGCTTGAGTACCTTACATAGGAAATATTAGCATATTCTTCAACACCTAGGTCTAGTAAACAAAATTCTCTCTAAGTCTCTTAGGATCAAAATCAAGAAAACCTTCATCCATCCTTAAACATCAAAATCAAAATCCATCTCACAAAAAACTCTTGGAAATCTTGAAAAAATCGTCCATACTAGGCTTTGGGAAAATCCTTGAATCAAATCAAAATTATCTTGTTGACTAGGTGTGTGTAGATGAATCCTTCTTTGCACATAGTCAAATTATCATCTTGTGGACAAGTTTACTCTAGGACAACATCCAACCTCTTAGAGTTAATGACTTCATTATCCAAACCAAATCCAATCAAAATCAAATCAAATCAAACCAAAATCAAGATCCAAAATTGAATCAAACATCAATTCAAAAGTCCTAAAGTTTAGTAGCTCCTTCAAGGTTTCCTAAGAGTTCAATCATCCACAATCATCCATCTCCCATTATCTCATCACCATCCTTGATCCTTAATATCTTATAATTTCTTTTTGTACCTAAAGTTTAGATCAATCCAAGGAGTTAGAGGTTCACCTCCCACATTCTTGAAAATTGATCATCATTTTATGGTCCAAACTAGATCTCAACACAAGAACATGGAAACGAACAAAGAAACATCCACTTTGAGTGACTTGAGTCAAACTGCACCCAAAATGAATTCCATTGGATCTACCAATTGCATGCCCAATCTTCCTCCACTTCCACAAGATCATCAAGAGGAAGGTGGCCAAGTGGAGGACATCACCAAAAATAGTCTAGGGATGACTCAAGATGAGATCATTGAAATGGTCCAAAATCTGGAGACTCACAAAATTGTCAATTCCATGATGAAACTTAATCCCTCACAATACATGCTAGAATTGGAAAAAGATGGGGCTAAACTCCCTTTTGATTTTGATGTAAACACTATTGTGGAAAATCCTCTTGGGATTATGCCCCTGATATCATCCACACCTCCATTCTAAAGCTTCACTGAAACCATCCCAAAAATTACACCATCCATGGCTCCAACTCAACCTATTGTTAACAAGGGAAGCCCATTGCTTCATGCTATCCAAACACATCCCCTTGTTAACAAACAAGACTTGGATGTGAATACCATCTTGGGTCAATCTGTCCCATTGAATCTGCTACACCCATATTTTCCGCTCACCTTTCATGACCCCAATGACCCATCCTCTTTTCACACAACACTGACATATCCTCTTAACATATAAACCTCCCCCCCATGACTTCACAAGGAGAAGGTGGGCTATTTGGACCAGGGGCATCTTTGACCCCTCATCATCATCATTTTCTCAAGGGAACACATCACCCATTCCACCTTTACCATTAACATCCACACCACTCCTTGGTTTAGGGCAACCCCCTTTACCAACCACAATCAACAAAATCAAAACACCCCCCAATCATAAATCAAAACATCACACCAAATCCTCTAATCATATCATCGATATCGCAACAACAGGTGGAAACCATCCAAGCAACACAAGCAATCACTACATAATCCATAAATGTGGTCTCTCAAGGACCAAGCATATCAATCACACCATCCACCACACAAATCCCTATCATCAATACAATGACACCTCTCATCACAATAACAAACACCATTCCGAATCTACCACCACCACCACCACCAAGACCAAATGTGGAAAACCCATATATCATCACCTTATAAGTAGCTCAATAGGCCTATCAAAAGGCACTTCATTAATTCCAAGCTCAAAAAGCACAATGAAATACACAAGTTGTGCAACAAGTTTCTCAACAAGCATAGGCACATCAAGCTGCACAATAGGTGCAACAAGCACAACAAGCTGCTTAAGCTCAAGCCTTATTACAACAACAACAAGCTGCCCAAGCTACCCAAGCTATGCAAGAAGCTCAAGTAACTCAAGTTGTAGAAGCTGCATAAGCTGCAAAGGTTTCCCAACAAGCTCAAGCTCAGGCACAAGCCCAATATCAAGCTATATAAGTGCAAGTGTAGGAACAATATCAAGCTGCTCAACAACAAGCCCTGCAAAAGTACCAAGCATAACAAGAAGCAACCCAATTACTATCCCAACAACAAGAATTATTGGCACAATAGCAACAAGACCAACAACAATCATTGTTGGCACAACAAAAACAAGACAAACAACAAGCGTTGTTGGTGCAATAGCAAATGGAGGCATATCATCAAGCCTTGATCACACAACAGAGCTTGCAACAAACTCCCACCAACATACCCAACACTCCACCCATCAGGCAAACACTTCAACCACTACAAAACACGTTCACTCCACCCCCCAATTTTCAAAATGATGTGACAACACAAATCAAATTGATTTCACAACAGATGCTATATCTCCAATCAGGGAAAACAACAAAACAACCAAGCAATTTTTGCCCCTATCCATTTGACAGGAGCCTTGCGATGGTACCGTTCCCAAAGGGGTTTGAAATCTCTAAATTTGACAAATATCATGGGATGGGAAACCCTAAAGATCATGTCAGGGAATTCTAAGTACATTGCATGGAGGTTGCATAGGATGATACATATTTGATGCGACTATTTCTTCAAAGTTTGGCTGGCCCTGCCATGGAATGGTTATCTCACCTTCCTCTTGGAATCAAAAAGTTCCAAGAGATTATAGATGCATTCATAAATAACTACACATTCAATATAGGTATGGATGTGAGTCTAGAGGAACTATCTACTCTTAAGCAAGCTAAGGGGGAATCATTCACTTCATTCTTGCAACGATGCCAATCCAAGGCCAACAGGAGCAAATGGACCATGCCAGAAGAACAAGTTTACACCATCATTTCCAATCTTGAGAAAACCTTTGCATTCCATCTTAAGATGCAATGTATCACAACATACGACCATTTGATCCCCAATGCGCTCAACATCAAAACATACCTTATTGCACAAGGGGGGACACCCACATATCAAGAACATCAAGACAACCACCCATCCACTAGATATAATGAGAAACCCTACACATGGGAGAAGAAAAAAAATGTCACTAATGATGGTGTGGTCGATGCCAAAGTCATAATTAGTGCTCCAAAACAAAACACCCAAACATACCAACAACCAAAAGGAAACAATTGAAACAACACGCTAATGCGATATCACAACAACCACCCAACAATCAAGTCAACAATCTGAATAATGAAGGGGGACCACCCCCGCGGAACAAACAATATCCCCCTGAGTGAAAATACACTGCCCTTGGGGAATCAATTGAATCCATCATGAAGAAGTTGGTAAACAAAAATATCATCAAAATTCATATTTATGAGAACTATCAGGAACCCCAAATGAAACCACCATGGTACAATGAGAACCACCTTTATGATTTTCATAAAATAAAGGGGCACACAAAAACCAACTACATGAGGTTGAAAAATCTAATCCAAGACCTCATCAATGACATGATCATAAATGTTGAGCAACCAACTGGAAATCAGAACCTACAAATATACACGAATTTGATATCGGATCATAACAAAGGGAATAATCATGGGAAGACAAAGTATGCCAATGTAAACCATGTGTATGATCATGTTGTTGCATCCATATATGGAATGGTCACTATTATTAATGTCAAAGGAGCCAAAGCTGATTGTGGAGTCACCACACATGGTAGCAAAGTTACCATTGCTAGATCATCTCAACCACCTCAGGAATCCACCTCAAATGAAAAATCCGTTCCCAATGGCTATAATGTCCTAGACTAGCTGCAAAGAATCCCCACTCGGATCTCCATCATGGAGTTGCTAAAGAATTCACCTGCACATGGGAAAATCTTAGAGGAAGCATTGGCTTCATCCACCATCTCCATAGATATTGATGTTGACCAGTTCCAAGCTATGGTTAAAACATCACCACCCTAAATATCCTCACATTTTTTTGATCATGACTTCCCCACCCAACCATCTCACAATCGTGCACTCTACCTTGAAGTCCTGGTTCATAAAAATAAAGTTAAAATGGTCTTGGTGGATGGGAGTGCATGTCTAAATATCTGTTCGCTCAAACTAATAAAGGATCTGGGATTCTCATAGGATGCCATTGAAAAGGGTAAGGGCATCACAATTAGAGCATACGATGATCAGGAAAGGGTGTCTCAAGGCACTATTCAACTCCCTATTCAAGTATGGACAACCTTCATGGAAACCACATGCTAGGTCCTTGACCTTGATTTACCTTATAACATCCTCCTGGGGTGTCCATGGATCCATGTGATGCAAGCCATCACTTCCACCTTCCATCAGTGCATCAAGTTCCCATATCAAAATCAAGAGGTCACAGTCTATAGTGATCTTGAGCCCTTTTATTACTGCAAGAACCTAGAAACAAAATACTATAAAATCCCTCAAGTCCCAAAAAATGATGAAGGATCTACAACTCCATATGTGGACCCAGCTACATTAGCCTCCACTTCTAAGGCAAAGACACCCACCATTCCTAATATCTTTGAAATAAAAGTCATTTTCCAAGATAATGGGTGTGGGGATTATAAAATGAAGAGAAGCGCTTTCATAATAGGAGAGTTACCTCAATCTCTTGGGAAACCCCAACCAGTTGAAACATCACCTCAAACCTTCAAAGAAGACCCCTCTAGATTCAAATGTTGGGGGGATCTAAGTGGAGAAATAGTAGATGAAAAAGACATATCAGTCTCCTATATCAAGATGAAAGGCCCATGCCTGATCTTCCCACGGATGAGACCAACAAAGGTCTACAAATGATGCTTAGCATGGGTTACAACAAGAATAAGAAACTCAAGGAGAATGACAACGACCTATTAGAACCCATTGTTATTGAGAAGCGTATAAGAAACCTTGGCCTTAGATGTACCCCTCTGAAGGTAACCATACTTGGAAAAGCAGCCCCGATTAAGAAGGTCAAAACTCCCCCTCAGCTATCAACATCTGCCCTTTAGTTACCAATATCCATAGGTCAATTCATAGAGAACTTTACCTTTGACGTAACTAATGTATGCAGTGATGAGGATCCCATAACTGACTTGCCTATGCTTTTTGAGGATTCCTCCTTGCTCATGATTAGCACCCTATCTTTTGAGTCAGACCATCAAACCCATGAAATAAACTTAGTCTATCCCCAACTCATTGATTATGACCAATGAGGACCACCAACTTTGGACACATTCAAAAATGATGAGGCTCTCTCAGAATTCATGGGATTGCAGGATACTTTACCATACGGAGATCACAAGGCTAGGTTTAACATCATACTAGACACACATGCCTATTATAGGGAAATGATTGAATCCTTCAGTCACAAAAGTGAAAATCTGAGAATAATCTCTAGGTCTTTGAGTGAAAACCACACTGTGGCACTCTCTGACCAGAAAAAAGTAAAAATAAAGGATGCATCCAATGGTGAAAACCACTCTAAGGCACTAGAGGATGAAATATTCAATCTTCCTCTTAGTGCAATTCATCAAGAAAAGTCAATGGTCTTAGTAGAGAAGTGCAATCCAGTCAACCTGGGAATAGAGGAAATGCCACACATAACATTCTATGCAAAATCACTTCAGAAAGAAGAACAAGAACTCTTAGCGGCATTCCTAAAGGAAAGAAAGATAAACTTTGCATGGACCTATGCCAACATACCTGGGATTGATCTAGAGGTTGTGGTTCATCACCTAGCTGTATATCCCGAAGCAAAGCTAGCCAAAAAGAAGCTAAGAAAGATGCATCCCCAGATTGCATTGTTGGTCAAAATGGAATTACAAAAGCTCCTAGATGTAGGGTTCATAAGGCTGATTGATTATCCAGAGTGGGTCTCAAATCTTATACCTATTTCAAAGCTGACTAGGGGAATCCACATCTACATAGACTTTATACATCTGAACAAAGCATGTACCAAAGATGATTTCCCTCTCCCAAACATTGACATGATTATGGATATGACGACAAGACATGAGATTTTATCCTTGATGGACAGATTCTTAGGTTACAACCAAATCATGATAGCAAAAGATGACCAACATAAAATGGATTTCACTTACCTATGGGGGACATATTACTAGAATATGATGTCGTTCAAATTAAAGAATGCAAGAGCTACCTATCAAAGGGCCATGACACTAACCTTTCATGACATGATCCACAAAACTATGGAAGATTAGGTGGATGACATATTGGCTAAATCAAAGAAATGACGAGATCACATATCAACTCTAAGCTCCATCTTTGATAGGCTAGAAAAGTACAAGGTTTGATTAAATCTAAAAAAGTGTGTCTTTGGGGTACAATCAGGCAAGCTCCTAGGGTACATTGTATCCATGAGAGGAATCGAGGTAGACTCAACCAAAGTCAAATCAATCCTCGAAATGGAGGCACCAAAAACATTGAAACAACTAAGAGGCTTACAAGGAAGACTCCAGTCCATCCACCAATTCATAGCGCAACTAGCAGCAAAGGCTATCCCATATTCTCATCTACTCCACAAGGGAGTAGCATACAAGTGGGACGAGGAATGTGATCAGGCCTTTAACAAGATCAAGGAGTACTCACTCACACCACCAGTTCTCATGCCACCAATTCCAGGCAAACCCTTGATCTTATATATATCAGCAACAACAACAACTCTTGACACTCTCTTAGCACAACATGAAGAAAATGGGAAAGCGAGAGCCATCTATTATATCAATAGAACTATGGTGGGACATGAGCTGAACTATACATCCATTGAGAAAGCTTGTTTAGCAGTTGTGTTTGTAGCACAAAATTTCAGACATTACATGCTAGCACATCAGATGAAACTCATCACAAAGATAGACCCCCTCAAGTACCTACTTTCTAAATAAATGCTTATAGGGTGGACAACTAAATGGGTCATGATATTGACATTGAGTATGTGGAACACAAGGCCATTAAAGGACAAGTAATTGCAGATTAGTTGGCAGAGGCACCAATATACTCTAAGAATCCACTTTTATCAGAATTCCCTGATGAATCAATCTTCAACCTAAGTGTAGTAGATCACTGGAAAATGTACTTTGATGGATCCTACACAAAAAATGGGTTAGGAGTAGGAATCTTCTTCATCACTCCATAAGGGGATTGCATACCTAAATCATACAAGCTATCATTCCCTTGCACAAATAATATTGCAGAATACAAGGCTCTTGTCATAGGGCTGAGAATCACAGTGAAGTGGTAGATCATGGCACTCAAGGTCTATAGAGATTCATAGCTCATAATTAACCAGGTCAATGATGAGTATCAAATGAAGGAGGACAAGTTGACACCATACAAAAAATTGGTAGAAAGTCTCAAAGAATCCTTCATTGATATCACATTTGAGAAACTACCAAGGGAAAATAACAGAGCGACAAATGCTATGGCAATAATCAGATCACTCCTAGATGTCCCAAGCAACATCCCAAAGCAAGAATTCCTTGTAGAGCAGCTTCTAATACTAGCATTGGAGGTACCATAATCCAAATTTGTGTGTGAAATCATTGGTCCCGATGATCCTTGGTATCATGATATATACACCTACTTGAGAATAGGAGTCCTCCCAGTTGATATAACCCTGAATCTTAAAAGAGCCTTTGTTAAGAAGTCATCCCATTTCATCATCCTAGGAGATACCCTATACATTAGGAGCATTAAGGGGACCCTTTATTGTTACCTAAATGCTGAGGAAGCTTTGATCAATTTAACTGAGGTACACAATGACATTTGTGGTTCATATTCAAGTGGTATGACCTTGGATAAGAAACTATTGAGGACTAGGTACTATTGTCCTACAATGGAGAGGGAAGCTCACAACTATGTCCGAAGGTGTTTGCAGTGTTAGAAACATGGGGATCTCATCCATGCACCAACTTAGGAGATCCACCCGATTGTCACACCTTGGCCCTTTTCATAATGGGGGCTCGATCTCGTCGAAAAAATTACCCCCACCTCATCCAACAGACATAAGTTCATCATCATTGCTACTAAGTACTTTATGAAGTGGGTGGAAGCCATTCCCATGATCTATATCACAAGAAATAAGATATCAAAGTTCATCCTGAACTACCTAATTTTCTGCTATGGTATCCCTCAAGCCATTATATCAAATAATGGGTCACCTTTCAAAAAATAGGAAGTTCGTGACTTATGCCACAAGTTTAATATCCAACATCGCTTTTCCACTCCATACTACCCCCAAGGAAATGTCCAAGCTGAGGCTACAAATAATACCATCCTAAAAATCCTCAAGAAAACGGTCAATGACGTTGGTTGTGATTGAAACCTCCAATTGAATCCCGCCCTATGGGCCTACTGAACAAGTATCCACACACCAACAGGTGCCACCCCTTTCTCCTTGGTCTATGGATCATAAGCCATTCTCCCTATTGAGATCAAGCTCCTGCCCCTAAGAATATCATTACAAAATCTCATCACAGATGAGGAATATTTGGTGTCAAGATTAAATGAGCTGGAATTACTAGATGAGCGGCGCATGGATGCCTTAAACCATTTGCAAGTCTACCAGAACCGTCTCAAGCGGAGTTACAACAAGAAGATCAAGAGTCAGACCTTCCAAGTAGGAGAGCTTGTACTGAAGGAGAATCAAAAGAATGTTCCAAATCTAGATAACAAGAGCAAGTTTGAACCCAACTGGTTGGGACCCTTCATCATCACAGTGAGCTATAAGTTAGGGGCATATCAGTTATCAACACTAGAAGGTGAGCCTTTGCAAGAACCCATGAATAGCTCCCATCTCAAAATTTTTTATGCCTAATCTTTTAGGGTATAAATCCAAAAAACCAAAAAACCAAAAAATACAAAAATCCAAAAAAATCAGAAAAAGGATTAAAAAATAGTAAAGAGAAAAATCATCCTCTAGTGAAAACCATTTCGGTGGCACTTTGGGAAAGTACCTTGGTGAAAACCTAGCAAACAGGCACCTTGTGTAAATAAGCACTTTCCATCCACCAAGATCTCCATGGCTTGTTCTGCATCATTCATCCATCGCATTCCATGTCTCCTTTTGTCATCCATCCACCTCCGCATCATAGCTTGATCCTGTGTTCGTATCATAATCCCTCCTAGTATTACTTAGTTCATTTATAAGGTTAGTTTGTCTTGCCTATATCAGAGTAGTCTATTGCATCACACTGGGGGCATGTTCTCATTGGATTAGATTCATGTATATTCTTAAAGTCTCCCTTAAAATAAAAAATCCAAAAACATTCATAAAATCAAAAAATACAAAAACATTCAAAATATATCAAAATACTAAAACAAGTCAAAAAGTTAGTCCAAAATTCAAAAATAGAGTCGTCTTGTCAAACTACGGGTCTTTGAGCTCTGAACACAGGAAATGTTGACCTTTGATCATCCCCCGAGACACTTAGGTCAATCCTTTAGGATTTTGTTACAATAAACTGGCAATCCATTTGTTCATATGCCATCAAGAATCAAGTCTGTGTCAGTTGAACTACATGGTCTTTGTGTGTATAATGTAGGAAAGGTTAATATTTGATCAACCCACAAGGCCCCTAGGATAGGTCTTTAATTTAGTCTCTTGGTCAAAATCTTAGAAAAGCCCAAAACATTTGAAAATTTGAAAATAAAAACATTAGTAAAACATCTTGAAAATACCAAAAAAATAGCGTTAAAACATTTCAAAAACATCAAAAAACATTCAAAAAACCCAACAAATCCAT
This sequence comes from Sequoia sempervirens, assembly GCA_007258455.2. Classification (NCBI taxonomy): domain Eukaryota; kingdom Viridiplantae; phylum Streptophyta; class Pinopsida; order Cupressales; family Cupressaceae; genus Sequoia; species Sequoia sempervirens. The sequence goes on along the minus strand of VDFB02058242.1, from coordinate 693,668,785 downwards.
CCGTCCCATCTTGCATTTACCCACAACAAACATCACTCATAATAAATCATCGTCACCCTCAACCTTTAGTGAAATAGTCAAAAACAAGTCTAGTAGATCAAAAGTAAAAACTCAAAATGTCAAAGTCTCAAGTCTAGGTCAGTAGGTAAACAAGTTGGTCGAATCTTGGTATTAATAGCTTATCATCCAGTTTGTCCCAAATCATCTAATAACATGATGTCCTAGGATGCATCCTTCCTACAATGGACATCAACATCAGGCATCGCCATAGTTTAGTCTTGGCTAGTGGTATGAAGAACATTAGCTTGGTTTTTTACTTGAACTTTGTCTTTTGACTTATCTTATTGCGCTCATTCTAATGACCTCTCGATGATGTCTAATCAAAACAATTTTGAGAGAAAGTAATGGGGCAACGATCATTATCATTTTTCTGCTATGCTTGTTGGATATTCTTGTAATATAATCTTGATCATGCATGATTTGTTTGGGTGTAGGGAGGGTGTTTTAAGTGTCTCGTTGACCACATAGGAAGGCTTTCCTTTCTATGTTTTGGTCTGAGATGTTTGGAATATTTGAATTGCATTTTAAATAAGGTTCCGTATGCCGGGTATGAATAGGAGTACTCCCATCTGATCGTTGAGTCAAAGTCCATCACACTAGGTGCAAACGTCATCCTGGTTCTTTATACCTTGATACATCGTGCCTACGTGTGTTATCAAACATAAGGTAAATAGCCCTTTTAAAATCCCAATCCCTGATAAGAAAATCATCATCATTATCATCATCTCTAATAAACTCTCGTAGATCATGGACTTGTTGAATCCTCTTGTCATCATCTTATTTCTTCTTTCTTCTCTCCATGCTAACATCATACCATGACAGTTAATCATTATTACCAATGCATCCATTCTACATCCACAAACCATCAACATGTTGCATATCATTCATATCATTTGCATGCATTACATTTTCATCATTGTATAATATAGATCTGTTAGTCTAAGCATCTCATAAACCATACACTTGAATAAAACATCCATTGCATAATCATATAGGCATCATCACATCATCCATCTCATCCTTTGCATCATCATTTTAGTTGTTTAGGATAATATAGATTGGTTATTCTAAGCATATTAAAACCATCTCATTTGCTATCATGTCATTCATAGCCATCCTTATGTCCATTTTGAACCTCTTTGTCATGAGATCGACCCTCAAATCAAACTTTTTTCTTGATCTCTCGAGGGGGCAGTGTACTAGTATACTTCTTTCTACTGGGGCATCCGAAAAAATAAAAAAATGTTTGAATTTCAATCTCAGCAAGGTTATTCTTTGAACCAACGTAGCAGGTACATTGCTTCAAAGAGGAGAAAAATGTAGACATGAAAATTATCCTGATTAATATCATACGCTCACTAACACCAATTCTCCCTTAATCATCTCTTTACTAACCATATAATTGAATAATCTTTATTTGATTAAATTAATCCTAATGTCCTCTTTTAATTAAATAAAATAATTAAATCCTAAAGTCATATTTTTAATTAAATAAATCAATCTTTATTTGATTAAATCAACATATTCTCCTCTTTAATTAAATAAATCAATTTTATTTAATTAAGTCATCAATCAGTCCTAAGGTCATCTCCTTTAAATTGAATAAATTAATCTTTATTTGATTTAAATCTAACACCATCCCCTTTTAGTTAATTAAATCCAACTTTATTTAATTAAGTCTAATATTCATTATTCCTCTCTTTTTTTATTTATTTAAATCCTAAAATCTAAGTCAAAGTGTCAAATCAACTAATCTTCATCTAAGTTAATCAAATCATGATTAATCCTAACACTAACACATCAAATCCTCTAGATTTTGCAACTTGTGCAAGTAAATCAATTTAATTGATTTATTAAATCTTCTATTTTCATTCAAAAAGGCATCAAGTTGGAATATTCTTCAAATTTGAAATTTCCCTCCCAAAGGACTTGTCCATCCAACAAGGCATTAAAGGCCTTTTACATGTCCTTTTTCTTGAGCCAAATGGCATTAACTCTTCTTTCTTCTCCCTCCAACATGTCACTTCTCTAAATTCAAATATCCACCTAATAGCATTTATGTGCACATTCATCAAAATATGCTCCACCTCTCTCCATTCACATGTTGACAAGTGGCATTTTGTTATTGATTGATCTTTTGTCCCACATTCATCCTTTTTTCTCATTCTTCCATCCTTCTCTCCTATAAATGGAGAGCTCTTTTACTAATTTTGGGATCCACAACTTTATGCAACATCATTATCTTCATGTTTTGAGAAATTTCATCCATTCTCATCCAAGTTTCATAGTGTTCATCAATTTTATGGCTAGGTTATGGAAAATTTTATCAAGGAACACCATTGATCATCATCAAGCTTGCAACGAATTGGGAAGGGATATTTTCCACATCAAAGTAGCACCAATTCCCCCATGGGATTGAGATTTTGAGTATTTGAATAAAATTTAGTTTGCTTTCATTTGTGTTCTTCAAGTTTCAAATAAATCTTATGGGGAATGATGGTTTTCACTTGCATAATGGACTAATATTGTATTGTTTGTTTGTGTCTGTGCAGGTCTAGATCCACTATTCACAACATATATGCAATTTTTGTGCATACTAACATTGTTATGCATATATAATTAGAGCCTACAAAATTGAGGAAGACTTTTCTAGCTAGTTGTTTTCCATAAAGGTCAACAAGGTGATCATTCAAAAGTCAATGTAGGGAAGACTCTCAATGGAGGGAGATTCCTAATTCTAATCGAAGAATTGTAACTTCCTTTTAAATGGTCTTAATAGTTTGTTGAGTGAATATAGGAGCTATTGTTATGCTAGATATGTGTTAAGGAAAACCGGCTTGACCAGATTCCATGCATGCGTAACCTCCTCTCCACTTTTTATGATTTCCCTAAAGTGGCATCCTAATCTATTGGAGTTGATTTCCTTGCTAGGTAGTTAGTTATTAGTTTTTATTCCTATAAATACATTAACAAATGCTCTTTCACATAAGGTTGATTAATATGATGTTGTATTCACATTCTTCATTTTCTAGTAATCTAGTCATGTTGCTTGATTGTACTTATGTTTTCCAATGAATAAAATGAAGTTATAAGTTCATGCATCTGAGTTTACATTTTTCTTAAGGGATACTCATCCAAGGGGCCCCACTTGGTGATGATTCCACCTTTTAGCTTAGTTGTTACTTTTATGTGCAATTAGTTAAGAATATGGAAACTATCTGTTCCTGCAACCACTAGAATCTCATTCTGTGACTGTTCCTACAGCCAAAGCAGATAGAGTAGTTTCCTATCTGTGTGATCATATTTTCATTTCTGTCATGCATTTCAACTTAGTATAGTTATTGGTTGATGCTCAAAACTTATGTTATTTCTTAACAAGCAATTTACTTTAAGCATTATGTCTTTCTTAGCTGTAGAATGAATATGGCTACTATGGATTCCTAGTGCACATATTGTGCTGACCCATTTCAAGTCTACGTCCCTAGGTTGACAAGTTAAATGCACCTTCGAGATGATTAAGTTAGCTATTCATATTAGATGTCCAATCTCTAAATCACAGCTGTAAGGGATTAGTTGTTAAATCATTGTAGGAGGCCAACATTTTGGTGCCATTGTCGGGGATGGTGTCAAACTAGGGAGTTCTTAGGGAGTCATTGATAGTTTCTTTCCTATTGTAGTATTTCTAAAAGTTGATCTTAGTATACCCCTCATTTAGGAAAATTAATGATCCACTATTATTTTGCCAATTCTTTGTGTGAGATGACTAATATTGAGTTGATACCGCATGCATATAGGAAGGAGAAGAGATGCTCATGGGAGATTCCTTCCTAATAACCCTAATCCATTTCAGCTAGAAGAGCTTCCAAATCTTCCAAGAGAAGAAGAAGAAGAAGAGAAGCCACATCCCTTTGCTGATGCATTCCCCAATTTGAGTAGTTTTGAAACTTCTTCTGAAGATCAAAATTTGCTTGAGAACCCATTTGCTTTGGAACTTCATTAGGTAGGCATGGGTGATGCAAATAGAAACAAGCCCAACCAACCAACTTTTATATTTCCCATTGCTCATCAAAATGAAGTTGGCAATCTCAAAAATATCCCTACTTCAGTGCTTCCTAAGTTCTATGGACTTGTCACAAAAGATCCTAATATTTTCTTGTTCGAGTTTGATATACTCTATAGGAGTTATGACTATACCATTGATGCCCATAGGCTTAAGTTGTTTCCTACCACCTTGAAATAAGCTACATTAAGATGGTTTATGAGACTAGGAAGAAATAAAGTGGAGACTTGGGAGGAAATGAAGACAAAGTTCCTTGAGAAGTAAAAGGAATATTGTAGGGGTACTGACCTGAGGGGAGATGACATTTTTAGGATGCAGCAAAAGGAAGATGAGAGCCTGGAAGATTACATTGAAAAGTTTCTATTCTGCCTATAGAAATATCCACACCATACACTCAATGAATAATCATAAAATCTTCTTTTTCTAAGAGGAATTAATGACAATTACACTGATGCCTTGGACTTGATGGGAGGAGGAGATATCACCCAAGTTCCTTGGGAGGATATCAAGAAGTTATGTCAGAACTACTCTAGGGAAACTTCAAAGAAAGGGAGAGCTTACTAGTTCTCTATGGGTAAGTCATCTACCAATGGAGTTTCAAGGATGGAGATTACTTACTTACTGGTAGATTTCAAACAATACATTATAAACAATCTAGCCACTTGGCTGGATACACTTCAAGCTAAGAAGAAACAAGAGGAGGCAAAGGCAATGTTGGCAGAATATTACCCTCATTACAGAAAAAAGAAGAAGGAATGCAGATGCAAAATGGTAGCTAATATTGATAGTAAGAAGATTCCACCTGAGTTCAAGCCAATCTAGGGAGATGATGAACAAGTCTACAACATTGCACAAAGAAGGCCATGGGCTCCAAGACAAGGTATGCCACCAGATCCATTATCCTTTGCTGGGCCTTATTTTAATTCTTATGCATCTGGTAACCAATGGAAACCCCATATCCATCCAATTATGGAGGATATCCACCACAACCTTGGAATAACCCTCCAAATACCTAGCCTAATCACCAAAACTCTCCACCCTAGTGGCAAAAACCTTAGGGGAATTGACAGTAGTTTCAAGGATATTGACAGCAAACATCTCAATAGAGGGGAGGACAACAATGGCCAAACCAGACAACCAGTTACATGCAACCACCTTCTTAGCCCCAAAAAATTTCTATCATGCCTCATCTTTCTAGTTCAAGTTCAAATACACCAAAACCCACTCAGCTACCAACTCAGCCCACACCTAACCCAAATAACAAACCACAACAATAGCCAGTCTACTTTGCTAATCCAAATCAATTCTCTGCATATGTTGTGAGTGTAAGTGACATCCACTTGTGTCCAGGAACTAATTTTCCAGCTCCTTCTAAACCCATCATTACTGAGCTTCCTATGGAAGAAGAACATCTAAATGTTCCCATTCAACCAAGTGTACCTAAAAATCTTGAACCAATTCCAGTCAAGCAGACTGAACAAGAATCACCATTTTCTCAAAGGTTGGAAATTGTGAAACAAAAGGAAGAGAAGGAGGAAACAACCTTTGACATTCTCGATTAGTTGAAACATGTATGTGTCAAGATCCCTTTATTTCAGGCCATAAAAGATGTTCCAATCTATGGAAAAGAAATTAAGGAAGCATTCCTTAAGAAGCCATGTAGGAAGAAGAAATACCCCACTACGGTTCATGTGGTGGGACAGCTGGCTGACATCATGCTTGGGAAAGTGATTGTTCCCAAATATAATGATACAAGTAGTCCTATGGTAGGAATTATTATAAATAGGATCCAAATAAAGAATGCTTTGATTGATCTAAGAGCAACAACAAATGTAATGACTAGGGATATCCTATAACAACTAAATTTTGCAAGCATGAGACCTACTCCTACTGTCCTGCAACTTGCTGATAGTTCCATTATTAAACCTGATGGTATAGTAGAAGATCTTGTGGTAACTCTAGACTCTTGGGAGTATCTAATAGATTTCATGATTATTTCTCCTAAAGTTACACAATGCAGGTACCCCATTATTCTAGGAAGGCCATGGTTAGCAATAAAAAAATGTCTATATTAGATACCGGATAGGAGACATGACCATTTTTGATGGAAAGAGCACCGAAAATCTTGTTCTCTACCCTCCTTCTCAGGCATCCTATGATATGGATAACCCCATATGACTATATGATGGTGAAGAGGCCGAGGAAGTCAATTCTGTGGCACAACTTATGATGTTAGGAAAAATTTCCTTCATGTAGCTTCAGGGAGAATATGAAGTATTGTCTAACATAATTCAAAAATATTGTGAGGTGCAGGAAGTCTCATCTTCTCTTGCATCTAGTTTTGCTGATCCAGTAAAGACACTTTTGCCCATTCTTCTATAGCAAAACTTCCTATAGCAACAGGTTTGTCTCATACATTGCTGCCACATGAAATCAAGGTACCAAGCATTAGTGAAGAAGTTATGATAGAATTAACTACACAAGTGCAAGTGTCAGAAGGAAAATATCTAAATATTAACAACAAACTGAGTAAAGAACAACAATTGTCATTGTCAAACTTATTGAGGACCCACCAGCATGCATTTGTGTGGGACTATCATGATATGAAGGTATTGGATCCTAAGATTTGCACTTATAGGATATACATCAGAGATGATTGTACACCAGTGAGAAAACCACAAAGAAGAATTAACCCTACATTGAGGAAAATTGTAAAAGCAGAACTAAAAAAATTGTTAGATGCAAGAATTATCTACCCAATTTTAGATAGCTAGTGGGTGTCTCGATTGGTGATTGTGCCCAAAAGTGAGGGAAGTGGTGAGTTTGTATTGATCACAGGGAACTCAATGCTTCCACCAAAAAGGACCATTTTCCCCTTCCTTTCAAAGACCAAGTTCTAGATTCACTTGCAGGAAAGCAATACTTTTCTTTTCTAGATGGATTCAGTGGGTATAACCCGATCTAAATTGTACCTGAGGACCAGGAGAAGACCACTTTTACCTATCCATGGGGGACTTATGCCTACTCATTCCTTCCATTTGGCTTATGCAATACAGCTGCAACTTTTCAGAGGGTAGTGATTAACATATTTTCTGATATCTCTCATGATTGCATGAAAATTTATATGGATGATTTTACCACCTATGGTGCTGATTTCAATGAAGTATTGGAAAATCTTAGGAGAGTCTTACAAATATGTTAAGATCATAATCTATCTTTGAATAGTGAAAAGTGCTTCAAGTGCTTCATGATGATGCAGGAAGGTGTAGTCCTTGGTCACTACATCTCTTATAAAGGAATTCGAGTAGATCCTACCAAGATTGAGGTGATCACCGACATGCCTATACTTGCAAAACAAAAAGATGTTAGGAGTTTCTTGGGATATGTAGGCTACTATAGGTGTTTCATCAAGGATTTAAGAAAAATAGTAGCACCATTATACAATCTTCTCACTAAATATGCTAAGTCTCAATGGACAGAGGACTATGACAAGACATTCTCTGATCTCAAAGTAACTTTAACTAATGCTCTTGTACTCAAAGGTCCCAATTGGGATCTTCCTTTCCACATTCATATAGATGCATCGGACTATGCCATAGGAGAAATCTTGGGGTAGAAGGAAGGATCTATTGAAAATGCTATTTTTTTGTTACCAAAAATTTGTAAGGAGCTGAATTCAATTATATAGTGATAGAAAAGGAAATGTTGGCAGTAATTTATTCCCTTAACAAATTCAGGCACTATATAACAGGCTATTAGATCTTTTTGCACAAAGATCATGCAACCATTAGGTACCTCATGAATAAACCCCTGATTTTAGGTAGGTTAGCAAGATGGTTATTACTGATGCAAGAGTTTGACATAACCATTGTGGATAAACCAGGAAAGGCCAATGTTGTTGCAAACTTTCTTTCAATATTGACTACATCAGAGGACAATCAAGTCTTTGATAACTCTTCCCCTGATGAACATTTATTTTCCATTAGTGTGCATACACCCTGGTATGCTGACATAGCTAACTATCCGGTCACAGGGAGAGTTCCTCCCTATTTCTCTCCAGAAGGGAGAAGGGTGCTCATTGAAAAATATTTTCCTTTCTCATGGATTATAGGATGCTTGTTTTACACTAGACCAGACCATGCCATGTGGAGATGTGTGAGGGAAGATGAGATATATGATATTTTTCATGCATGCCACAATGAACCCTGTGGAGGGAATTTTGCAGCCAAGAGGACAACAATGAAGATTTTGAACACATGCTATTACTGGCCCACACAACACAAGGATGCATGGAAATATACAAGAAAATGTGATAGATGCCAGAGGATGGGATGACCAACCAAAATTGATGAGATGCCCCTTTACCCCTAGGTAGTAATCACTCCCTTTGATAAGTGGGGATTAAATTTTGTAGGACCCATTGGTCCTCCATCAAATGGTGAATCCTATATCTTGGTATCCACTAATTATGTAACCAAGTGGGTAGAAGTTAAGGCCATGAAGCATGCAAGAGATAATAAGGTTGAAAAATTTCTTTATGAGGAAATTTTCACACGGTATGGGGTTCCCAGAGAGATAGTGACTAATCAAGGGGCTCAATTCACCCTTGTAATAACACTGGTCAATTAGTAAAACATAAGGCATAGGAAGTCTACTCCTTATCACCCTCAGGCCAATGGCCAAGTTGAGGTGATTAACAGGGAAATTGAAGCCATTCTGACCAAAACAATGGCTATCCATAGGAAGGATTAAGAAAATAGGCTGCCAGAAGCTGTTTGGGCCTATCAGACCACCTAGAAAACAACCACAGGCTTCACTCCTTTTGAGTTGCTGTATGGAAAGAGAGCTATGATGTCCATTGAATTTGAGCATAATACTCTTAGGACTACACTAGACTTAGGGATGGATATCTCTAAGGCACAAAAGGATAAAATTATGTAGTTGAATAACTTGGATGAGATGAGGAAGGAAACCTTGCATCACATAGAGGTAGTGCAGAATCGGAGAATAAAGTGGCATGAAAAATTCATAAAGGAGAAGAAATTCTAGCCAGGTGACTGGGCACTGCTCTATGACTCAAGGTATCAAGATAATGTAGGAAAATTGTAGACAAGGTGGCTAAGACCATATGAGGTTGCTGAAGTCTTCGCTAATGGTGCTATTCAACTCACTACCATTGACCTTGTTAGATTCAAGTTGCTTGTCAATGGTCATCGCCTTAGGTTGTATCACAAGCCAACTTCGAAGGAGGAATTCTTGCAACAATTCACTCAACATGCAACACTCGAACTTCTTGCAGCCGAAGGGAGTGGACCTAGTGTCCCTCCTTCTGGCTAACTAAGGTACACAACTTGTCATAATAAAAACTTCCACTTTTGCGGGAGTCCACTTCTTCATTCATTCACCCATCCGCCCATTCATCTCCACTTTTCTCTCTCTTGCATCACACTGCCATAACTCCACTTCATTCCACTTCACTTCATTCCATCTCCACATTCATTAATTGCTCAACTAACTTCTTAAAAGGTGACTGGTGCTTCTTTACTATTCTTTGCAACAAATATTCCATACATTTAGGTACGTGTGCATCAATTTGTTATATCTTAATTGTCTTTTAGTACATTCATTTAATTACTGTACATTAATATAGATGTTCTCCATAGCATGTAATTATTCCATGCCCCTGTCAAATCATCATTACCATCTCGTATGTGAGGACACATGCTCAAATTTGGGTTGGGGGGGAAGTGTGAATACCATGTCCACGTGTGAGTCCATGTTGGTCCATGTTAGAAAATTTTAAATTGAGCCAATTTAAATTCTAAGTGAAGTGATGGCTTGCATGTGTGAGATGATATCAACCACCACCATTTCTATTGATCATATCCTTCATTTATTACTCCTTTACTGCCTTTATTACCTCTATCATAATCCTACGTCACCAAAAGATAAAATTTAGATGACATTTACATTGGGAATTCAATAGTGTTACAGGAAGGAGAAATTTGGCTTTTAGACGAAGATTGTAGGAAGGGAAAATTTGCAGAGTGATTGTTTAATTGCAAGTAGATGAGTAATGGGGGGAGGGTTAGTTTGAAATGAACCCACGGTTCATGATGTATTACTGCAAGATGCACCTTGCCAGGCCGAGTTCAGAAACTACTGATGGTTAGATTATTTCTTGAAGCTTAATGGTTTTAATGAAGATGTTGTGTTAGAATTTACACAAACATTGTCCAAAGGAAATGCCACCATAAAAGGGTTGGAGGTAATAGCTACTAAGAGAGGATTGCTGAAGTTACAGGGTTTCCTGCCGATGGTGAACATTACCCTACTACCAAAGACGCCAGATCAACTAGGGCTAGATTTATAGAACCTGGTGACCCTCCATTGAATGTGGACAAGTAAGGTGTGAAGAGAACCTATCTGCCTAAGCCATGGAAGAAAGTAATTGTTTACGTCGTGAAGTACCTTAATTGCAAAGGTCGTCAGTTCAATCTACATTCTGTGCACTTCAAACTTCTGAATCATATGAGGCATGAGAGAAGAATGAATGTGTCAAACATGTTATACCACCTTTCAATTATGGTGGCCGAGACCCAAAAAGGTAGGGATAATTCCATTTCCCACCAATGTTTGATAAATTATTAGTAGAGAAGTCTCTGCATGATGTGTCTGATATGACTTGGGAAGAATTCTTGAATATTGATCAATTTAGACCGAAGCATTTGTGACCTAGGGTTTTTCTTCAACCTCGTAGGGCTAGTAGGAGAGTGAGTTTTTTTGAAGCCACTCCTAGAGCCTCAACTTCTGGGGAAAGCCCTAGTATAAGCCCTCCTACAACTGAACAAACTATAGAGATTAGTTCTTCTGAGACAAAACATTTAGACAAAGAAAGTTATTCTTCAAATTCTGATGATGATGTCCCCCTTGGAATACTAATTCAAACTAGGGCAAAAAAGAAAGAGGAAAAAATAAGGAAGGGAAAAGCTAAAAAGCAAACAATAGGAAAAGAAGCATCAAGCTCTAAGAAACAGAAGGCTGGCACTGTTCTTCCTGCAACTGAAGAGAAACATGAGAGCCCTCCTAGAAAAATAAGACCAGCTAGACCAACCACTGATATGTCTCCACAAGGAAGCCCTAGGACTAGAGAAACATCATAGGAGGACACAAAAGCCCCAATGTGGTAGGTGAACGTTGTGGAAAAGGACATATTTGAGGAAGCAGAAAATATAACATTGGCAGACCTTGCTGCCATTGCATAACAAGTTGGAAGTCAAGAGTATGAGGAGAATCAAGAACTCCTACAGCAAGAGCAAGAGAAAGAACAAGAGCTCTTGCAATTAGAATTGGGTGAAAAATCAGAATCCCTACAGCCGGGGCCATATGAAAAGCAAGAATCGATACCAGGAATTTTTTTGGTAGGAATACATAAGCCCTTTGATTTTTCAATGCACATGGTAGCCATGAACTTATGGAATGAGACACAGAGGAGGGAAGAAGAATGGAAAAAGGATAAATGTAGGCTGAAAGAGGAGATTAAAAAGAAAGATGAAGAGATTGAAGAGAAAAATATAGAAATTGCTACTTTAAAGGAGAAAGTGGACAATATAACAACCTTAGTACCTCAGATATTAGAGTGCAGGACTCCTCCCAGGGTCTATGCTCTATATTTGAAGGAGAAGAATCTTTCTTTTAAACTAGAAAGGATTGTTTCAGGTTTGAGTCCTTCCATTGAGACTCCTCTTGAATTTTTCCAGGCTTATCAGATTGATCCTCCTAAAATGAAGAATTTTGTTGTGTGAATTTTGTTTGCATAATTATGCTGTGACCCAAGATCATTATTGGAATCCATTATTGTATGTTGGGGATGTCCAATTAAGGGAATTTATGTCCTAGATACAAAATGAAATTAGTTGGGGAAAAGTACAATTTAGGACTTATAAGCAAATATAATCTAACACTCCCCTACCCATCAGGGCTGAATCTAGAAATTTAGGAGACATTTTTCAAGGATTGGCACAAAATTCTTTACTGATCAAGCTATAGCAGTAGGATCCTGCTTGAGAGAGAAGTAGTTTACAAAGAATATGAGAAGGAAACAAAAACCACATGGGAATTTGTAATGGGATATCTGTCACAAAGGTGGAATAGTTTGATTGATGAGTTAAAACAAGCTAAGCCTCACTCTCTACAGAACTATGCTGGGACATGCAAAAGGGTTGATAGATATATATAGATTGGAAGGATGAAGGGGAAATTTTGGCTTCCATTAGCTTTTTAGCCACCTATCCTATTATGGCCTATGCCAAATTTCAAGTATTACCAGTATGATATAACTGTAGAGAGATAAAGATGGAATAGGTTGGATAGATTGCAAGGGTTCTATTGGGACCCTAATTCACACACTACAAAAATTGATGTAGGACAGCTGGCAGTTGCAAATTTTAGGGAATTGACAAAGCAAAACAACAACCCTTCCTCTGTTGGAGGAAAAATAAAGCCTTAGGTTGGGGGGAGTGATGAGTCTAGTTTAAGGCTCAATTTTGATAGAGTTTATTATCCATTTTTTGTAGTTGTAATAGACCTTGATACTTGGATGCTGACATTTTCATGAGATTTCCTCAAAACCATAGACATTGGGAATAAGCTTATTTTTGTAACCTTTAAATGACACTGACATGCTATATGAACTATCTATGTTAATTTTACATGTGGATTAATGAATGTTACTTTGAGATAGTTACAAATATAAATTTTTTGTGTGTACTAACATTGTTATGTAGATATAATTAGAGCCTACAAAATTGAGGAAGACTCTGCTAGCTGATCGTTTTCCATAAAGGTCAACAAGGTGATCATTCAAAGGTCAATGGAGGGAAGACTCTCAATGGAGAGAGATTCCTAATTCAAATCGAAGAATTGTAACTTCCTTGTAAATGGTCTTAATAGTTTGTTGAGAAAATATAGGAGCTATTGTTATGCTAGATCTATGTTAAGGAAAACTAGCTTGACCAGATTCCATGCATGTGTAACCTCCTCTCCACTTTTTATGCTTTCCCTAAAGTGGCGTCCTCCTAATTTGTTGGAGTTGACCACCTTTCTAGGTAGTTAGTTAGTAGTTTTTCTTCCTCTAAATAAGACTTGAATGCTCCTTCTCAGAAGGTTGATTAATCTGATGTTGTATTCGTATTCTTAGTTTTTCAATAATCTAGTCATGCTGCTCGATTGTACTCATGTTTTCCAATGAATAAAATGAAGTTATAAGTTCATGCATTTGAGTTTACATTTGTCTTAAGGGATACTCATCTAAGGGGGCCCACTTGGTGAGCATTCCAACTTTTAGCTTAGTTGTTACTTTTTAGTGCAATTAGTTAGGAATATGGCAATTGTCTATTCCTACAACCACTAGAATTTCATTCTATGACTGTTCGGACAGCCAAAGTAGACAAAGTAGTTTCCTTTCTATGTGCTCATATTTTCATTTTTGTCATGCATTTCAGCTTAGTATAGTTATTGGTTGATGCTCAATATTTATGTTATTTCTTTCCAAGCAATTTACTTTCAGCATTATGTCTTTCTTAGCTATAGAATGAATATGGCTACTATGGATTCCTAGTGCACATACTGTGCTGACCCATTTCAAGTCTACGTCCCTGGGTTGACAAGTTAAATGCACCTTCTAGATGATTAAGATTATATGTCCAATCTCTAAATCAAATTTGTAAGGGATTAGTTGTGAAATCATTGTAGGAGGGCAACACTTCCAAAATTCTTCAATTAGGGATCTTAAGGCTTCAACAATTGCTTTATCTTTTTGCAGTAGTCTACCTAAGAATGCCCATAATTCAGGGCTATTTGGATGCTCCACTCTTTGATGCATCATTTTGGATCTTATTAGAGATGATTTACTTATTTTAAATGTTTTACTTGTCTTTGTAAGAATAATATTATTCTTGGTTTGATTTCTTACCATTGTTAATGTCATGACATGTTGGGTGACATTACTATATTTTGTTTGTGAGGTAGAACCCACACTCTCATATGCACTCATTCAATTTTTATAGTAGATTTCTCACTTGAATCATCTAATGTTATTAGCCCAAAAATATTCATGAAGGGCCTAAATTTTAGTTGCCTCATCATTTCAACAAATAGTTGACATATTTCAGTCTCATTTAAATTCTCAAAAAATAATCTCCATATCCTCTTAGCATATCTTTGACAAGTACACTTTGGAATCTTATCAACCATTAGTTTCAAATATTAGCATCAATATCAATAAAATACTTAGGATTTCTATGCAAAACTCTAGGAGGTGCTCTCAAAGGTAGAGTTGCCTCAACATTAGGAATGTTAAAAAAATTGGGGATCAATGGTGTACCTTCAATTGGATATGAAAAGGATAATGTACCTTGAAATTGACATGTGAAAGATAGTGTACCTTCAACTTGAGCTGTGGTAGGTGAAGTGTCTCCAACTAGAGATGTGAATGTTGATGTAATTTCAACATGACATATTGTAGATGGTGTGCCTTCAACTTCACTTGTGGTAGATGATGTGCTCCAAACTTTGAGATTTAATTATTTCATTGCATGAAGGTTTTGCATTTGTTGCCTTTGTGATGCCAATTCCACATCTCTCTTACATTGCATAGGCATTTCTTCTTTTGTGAGGTTCAATTTCCTTTCTTCACAAAGTTGCCTCATTCTTTCTATTTTCTTTGCATTCAACCACCAAACATGTAGGATATTCTATTTTTTCTCCATACATAATAGGGCCCTCCAATTTATTTTTGGCCTCACCACAATGATATAAGTAATAATCCATTCCCTCTTCATTGTCTTCATTTGCAATAATTGCATAAAAATTCCCTAGATTGATATGTGCATCCAATTAGATGAATTTAGTCAACATTACAAAAATACTACAAAGTAAGATAAAATTAGGAATTTTGTAAACTATGCAAGTAGATATATTACATAGTTATACTAGATTTGATATGTGATCAAATTCAATGGATGATTCCATATCTATGATTTTTAGTGTCTTCGGGAGCCAATGTGTCCCAAGTGGGCTTAGACTTCTTAAGCACCATTCATCAACCCACTCCTTTGCCTCATACTTGTTCTAGGTTTGAACTGTACTTGAAGAAATAAATCATTCCATCTTTTGTGTATGGATAGTCCATGAACATGCATTAGAGATTCTAAAAGAGTGTAGTTCACTTGATCTTATCAATGTACAACAATCCTCATATTTTCAATGTTAGTATCATCTACCAACCAAAAAACTATAAATTTAAGACTTACCTTTATTACCTAGACCCATTGTAGCATTACACCACTCGACAATAGATTTTGCATATGTCAACTTTGGACTATCTTTTTACTTTAACTCTTTTTATGCTAAGGCTCTTTTAATACATGCTCCTGCACCAACATGCTCCCCCTTTCCATGCCCAACCTCAAATAAATTCCACATATCTTGAACAACATTGATCTTATGCATCTTGCTCAACCAATAAAACATCTGGGAGTTCTTGAATTGTGGTGTACAATCATTTGACCATATGATATGTTGAAATAATGATATTCCCCTACTAGCCAAATCACTATAGAGCATATGAAAGAAACCTTACATGAACTCTATAGAATATGTGCTATCATCACTAATGTAAAATTGATAGTCCCTCAATATCTTATTGTCATCCAGGTCTATACTATCACCTGCATGAATGAATGTTATATGCACAAATATAACAACCTATGTGGACTTATAATATTTTGATTGCACCTTGTTCTGTGGCTGTAGTGTGTAATTATTTACAAATTTGATAGCTAAAATGATGGCATGAAGTGGAAACATGACCTTGCATAATTTGAATTATGTGTCCAACCATTGAGCTCTATGTGTATGCCTTGCATACTAATACACTACATGATCACAAAAATGCCCATAAACTGATACACTAGAATCTTCTCACTGACCAATTCAATCTTTTTTGTTTCTTTCCTATCTTTTAGACTATAGGACATTGTATTATATTTACCAAATTTTAGTATTTCATTTCCAGTTGCATGTGTACTATCCATATGTTGACAATTGAAAAACATTGAAAGCCATCATAATTAACACACGTGCCATCCAAGCATAAGTTCTTGTAAAAAAATTTACCATCCACTCTTTCACATAAAATGCTAGATATGAAATCCTTTGAAGATATAGGTGGAGGTTTTATGTTACAATCCTTCAAAATAATGTTAATATGAAAATATAAATATATACGTCAATAAAAATCATAATGGTTGGAAAACTCAATATGTACTCTACAACAAGAAGTAGTGCATGTGTGATTAAATTTGACATAAAAAGGATTTAGAATTTCAAAATACCTTTGACAACTTTTAACTTGAGCATAAATCTCTAGAAATTTAGCAAAAAATTGTGTTTGAATCATATCCAAAAAATGCTTTGGATGTGGCTCACGATTTCGACTACCAATTCTCTTTACAACATCTCTTTGATTGGGATAGAACCTTGTCTTATTCTTCCAAAATTCTTCAATTAGGGATCTCAAGGCTTCAACAATAGCTTTATCTTTCTGTAGTAGTCTACTTGAGAATGCCCATAATTCATTGTTATTTGGATCCTCTACTCTTTGATGCATCCTTTTGGATCTCATTAGAGATGATCTACTTATTTTCAATGTTTTACTTGTCTTTGTAAGGATAATATTATTCTTGGTTTGATTTCTTACCATTGTTAATGTCATGACATGTTGGGTGACATTACTATCTTTCGTGTGTGAGGTAGAACCCACACTCTCATATGCACTCATTAGATTCTTTACAATAGATTTCTCACTTGAATCATCTAATGTTATTAGCCCAAAAATATTCATGAAGGTCCTAAATTTTAGTTGCCTCATCATTTCAACAAGTAGTTGACATGTTTTGGTCTCATTTAAATTCTCAAAAAAAATCTCCATATCCTCTTAGCATATCTTTGACAAGTACACTTTGGAATCTTATCAACCATTAGTTTCAAAAAATTAGCATCAATATCAATAAAATACTTAGGCTTTCTATGCAAAACTCTAGGGGGTGCTCTCAAAGGTAGAGTTGCCTCAACATTAGGAATGTTAACAAAATTGGGGATCATTGGTGTACCTTCAATCAAAGATGAAAAGGATGATGTACCTTGAAATTGACATGTGAAAGATAGTGTACCTTCAACTTGAGATGTGGTAGGTGGAGTGTCTCCAACTAGAGATGTGAATGTTGATGTAACTTCAACATGACATATTGTAGATGGTGTGCCTTCAACTTCACTTGTGGTAGATGACATGCCCCAAACTTCGGGATTCAATTGTCTCATTGCACAAAGGTTTTGCATTTGTTGTCTTTATGATGCCAATTCCACATCTCTCTTACATTGCATATGCATTTCTTCTTTTGTGTAGTTCAATTTCCTTTTTTCACAAAGTTGCCTCATTCTTTCTCTTTTCTTTGCATTCTCGACTTCATGCTCATTTGGTGTTAGAGTCTTTGCTTGTTTCCTCAATATGATGATGAATTCTACACATTCACAAACTTCTATAAACTTCAATTTTTCATCAAGATAATTGTTGAATAGAAAATGGATAGTCATTTTAATTGATGAACATGATCCAAATATAAAAGGACTATGCTAAATAATAGGATAGTCTTGTTGAATGCAAAATAAAATTGAGAAGGGGTGTGTTAGTTCTAAAAAATGCAGTTACAAATCCTAAGAGGATGTCAGGCTCTATGATTAGACTTGCAATGTTTTTGAACCAACAAATGGAGCTAAACTGTATGGTTGATGACTCCCTAAACTTTAGGCTCTGCTAAACCTAGGCGGGTGGACCTTGATAGCTGAAGTAGATCTAAGGGTTGTGTGAATTAATTGGATTTAAGGATCTATCCATAGTGGCATAAAGTGTGGAATAAATGAAGGCTTGTTAACTACTCCTACTCCTAATGTGATAACTATAAATTTAGAATATGAAAGTGGATAAGTAAGGTATAATGAAATGTGAAGTGGACCAGTGCCTTATTGGGTAAGCTAAGTCAATGAAGTTTTTTGATATGTGACTAGTATTGGTTATAGTTCTAATTGCTTGGCACTTATGTTTGTTTATACCTTGTATAAACGTGCAAGAATTTGACTAACAAACTCTACTTATTGAACCAATCAATCCTATCAGGTTACTGTGACTTATTTAAAAGTATTTTAATCCTTCTTTGAAGGAACCAATTAAAAAGAATCACACAATGATAGAAAATATGTATTAACAAATGAAGTATATCCTCAATTTGAATAACAAGATAATATCGAGTTGGAGATAGTATGCTAGTCTTATCAATTACAAGGATCTTCTTACTGATCCAATTGTTACTTCCAAGTTACTATAATCAATTAAAAGGATTTTAATTCTTTGATAGAAACCAATTAACTTGATTACACAATAATAAATAATGTGTTTGATGAAACTGAATATCAACTTGGATACACAAGTTCAAATAACAGATAAATAGCAGTGTAGAGACAGTTAGATATTGTTCAAATTAACAAACAATAGATACCAATGTGAAGTCACATAGAATTAAAAATATTCTATTAATTTCTGCCAAAATTTATGCATGCATCATGGTCCTTTATAGTATAATATACATGATATATATTATGAAAGTCTCTTCTTTTGTATATCTGTCTCTTCTCTCTTTTTCTTTCTCCTTTATTTAATCATCACATGTTCAAATTATATAGCAATATCTTGAAGATGGTATACCTCTTTGTAAGTGTCTTTTGGGACTTTAACAACACAAAATATTAACATTAAGCTCTAATGAGCCACAAATGAACTTGTGTAACACAATTTAGGTATTCCTAACTCAAGTAAGTATCAACATCGTGCACAACATTCCTCACCGTAATCTCTATAATAATCATCTTATCTAAATGCTCACAGGCCTCTTCTAATGCTAGATCTTTGTCCTTAGTCGCTTCCAAGGCTCCCTGCAGTATTAGGTGATATTATTTTATCCATTCATTCTAACTTTTTAGTTCTCCATTATCACTGAACAATGCAGGCACACCTTCTTTTGAAGCATTAATATACTCTTTGGCATCTTCTTGAAGTTCATCATAATAGTCTTTATGCTTCCTTATCAGGTATTCAACAACTATAATGGCCCCAGTATCGAAAGTGTTTCTATTTTGTATCTCTTGGAGATTTTCCCGGAGCCTATCATTTATTCTTTTATGTTCTTGAATGATAGTGTGACTCTTAGAGTGAGTTACCTAGAACTTGTCCATCTAGATCATCATATTAGTGTACCTCTTTTGAAGTATTGTAGAAAGAGTGTCAAACCTAGCCTTGATCACTTGGGTGTGCTTTTGCTGATTATTCATCTGTAATTCCTTATACTTGTCCTTTAATTGGGAGCCTTCTCCTTGAGTCAACATTTTAGTAGATTCTTTGAATGTATCCTTGATTGTGTCTCTTAGAAAATCACTTTCTTTAAGCATCCTTTCAATGTTTAATTTGTACATATCCCGTTCTTTAATCAACATTTGAATTTGTGCCTTATTCAATTTGGATACATTTATGCCAATATAAGTTGTGACCATAGGATCAGTTTCACCCACTTTTAATGTCATCACATGACCAAATTATTTCTTTGTATCAATAATTACAAGCTTCTTATGTGGGGGGTATAGAGCCCAGATCATAAAAGAACTCTCATCAGGATTGCATCTTGAACTAGTGTATACCTTTGTTACCCCTTATGGACTGAGCTTGTGTTTGGTATCATTACTGTGCAATAGCTATCAAAAACTAAAGTAGAGCTTAAGTCCAAACTAGGAAAGATCATCACACCAGAATTCTCTAATCATTTTCTTCCCTTCTCTAGAGTCATGTTCTTCATTTCATTCTCCACATCCATTTTCAATGTGTTCAACAACTGACTTTCATTGTTGGGTGTGATGCCTGTAATTGATTCCCTTATTGTTTTTCCCTTTTGTTTGTACAAGAAAAATTTAAATTCAAAAGATTTAATAAACTGGTCATTTGAGACAAAAGATTTATAAGCCAATTTCCTAGCATCTGTGTCAGATGGTTCCTCAACTTCTTGTTCTATGTTTGGAGGTTTATACTCTTCAATCTTTAGCTTGGGGATCTTATGAAGTTGGATTTGGGTTTCATTTTCTTTAGAAGATCCCTCACTACCAGAGGATAACATTTCTACTTCTTGTATCTCCTTCATCTTCTCTTCAATTTCTCTATTGTAATTATCAATTGCCAATTCGGCCTCTATTTCTTCCATGTTTCTGATAATATCATCATGAGGATATGGTACATGAACATATCCACTTAAATTTTGTTTTTTCCTAGAAAAAATGAATAAATCCTTCAGGATCAAATCGTTTCCTTGGTGCAACCTTCTCCATATTGAAATGTGACAATTTATCAAAAATGTGAATATATCATTCTTTTGATACTATAGTAAAATCCCCAAAACACAATGTCCTAGGCATGAATGACTATTTTTCATATGCACTCAAGTTCATGACATTGGAATAATCCAGTTGCCTAACAATCTCTAGATATGAAATTCTGTCTGGCATAGTCTTGGGTAATAGGAAAGGCGTGTCTTCAAAACCATAAACCCTAATCATAGTAGAACCAACAAAGCAATACCAGTCACCCCAATTATGACTTACAGTCAGTGGTCCATTGAAATCCTTAGGCCTTAAGAATCTTTTGATCTCATTAGACAATGAATAATTACAAGGGTGATCATAAAACTTGTACAATGTCTTGACAAAGTGTTGTTCAAAATAAACATAATTAGAATTGACAAATCTGTTGTCCCAAATGGAGGTCCATAATTGTATCGATAATGGCCGACCCTCTTTATCCAACTATGTGATTCTTAATTCCTCTGGAAATATTCCTAACTCTTGTCCATAGTACAATATCATGTGCATGAGAAGTGAATAATGTTTAAAGTGCATTGTGAGAGAACCATTCTTGATGGCTATTAGCCCTAAGTCAATCCCTCTAGAAAAGTGTGAAGCATAATCAAGATTTCTTGCATTGTGACATTATATGTCTGTAGTGATCACCATTGGCCCTATAGACGTAAATTTAGAGACCTGTGTTCCCATTATTTAACCCACTGAGAAGTATGTATATTTTGAATAGGGCTCGAACAAATCAACATGGAAGGGAGGTCCATCACCATCCTCAAGTGGTACTAGGTTTCCAACTTCTCTAGGTGTTTTTAGCGGTAACCTCCATCCTTTGTAGGTAGTGTCCATCCTCTAGTATTCCTTTTCTAAATCCGCATGCACTATAGGCTAATCACATGTGTCATCTAGTTTGAAAACTTTACAAAGTGAAATTTTGGATACATGTATGAAAGGCTCTTCTTGGGGGTTGCAAATTGCTTTAAGGTCCAGGTTATAATAGTTGGCCAAAAGTTTTATAAGGTCTATATTCACAAAGATGTTGGGAACAACTAGCTTTCCTAAATTGAAATTGCAAAGGTTACAAACTAGTTCAAATCTACTTTTTTGACAATAATGAAACATGAACAATTCCTATCCCCTAATGGGGGTTCACACATCACCTACATGTTTGCATTTATCTTCTAATCTTTCTACATCATTACTCACTTGTGCAAACCTTCTAGATTTTGTCCTTGAACCAAGTTATTGATCAATGAGGTCTTGGTTTAGTTTCCTTTAATTTTTTTCAATTCCTACCTCGTTTTAGTTTTCTGCTTCATATTTTTAGATTGGCTACTTTCACCTTGTTGCTTCTTGTTTTTTTGTTTTTGCAGAACTTTCCATCTTATTTCTCTACAAGATGGTAGAATTGAATTACAATCTATCAATTGTAGGGGTATTTTGTATGCTTACTTGTATGTTTTTTGGGTGCACTGAATTCCTTGACTTCTGCTCAATCTCCCGTCCTTCTTCACTACAACTTTTGAAAATTCTTTTGGTTCAATCTCTTTTCAATTAGATATGTTCATATAAGGTTAGTTCATGCGGCCATTAATGTCCACCACTAGAAATGAATGCAATAGGTTTTTTGAATTTCAAAATTTCAGAGTGATACAACAATATTGCATTAGTGGAACCCCTTAGTCTCAGGCTGATTTGTGTGCTTTATTTGGCGGCATCTTTGTTTATACATTCATAACTGATCACCAAGACTAACTGAATGTCCTTTTGATATGAAGTATCCCTTTGGTTCTCTTATTCAGTTGGGAAGACAACTTAATACTTTCACCAAAATTGTACAACCTTTTCTCTTTCTTTTCAATTCCTAATGTTTTGGAGAGAACATTATGAAGTCTACCTGATATCAAGGTGGTCTGGACCACTATAAATCCTTTTAAGCATTGCTCGATGTCTTTCTGACAAATAGTGGTCATTCCATATTATCATTAGGCTAACATGTATCATTTCTAAGAGGATAAGATGCCTTTCTAATATACTTGGTCTCCCCTATATGTTTCCTCTACCATTTTTTTTGTTGGGATAAGTTGGTGGGACTTTCCCCAAAAAATTTTCTAGTTTCCCTCATCGGAGTAACCCACATAGTTGGAGAGATCTAAGGAACCCACTCCGATCATACATATCTCTCCGATACAATTGTTCTCCTATTTTATTAGTGAAATTATGTATGTTTCTCCTTGATAAGGTCTCCATCGGCATGATGAATGAGCTCGGTGTGATTTGAAAACTTCCCTCCGACTAGCTTGCTTTTTCCGATAAGTTTTTCATTAGTGAAATGTTATGCATTGTCATCCCGATTATGCACACCTGTTATCTTTGGGATCTTTGATCACTATAACTTTATTAATCTCTTCCCAATATGTAGAAAATATTCAATAGAGGACTATGAATTGTTGATTGGAAATACATGCACATGATATTTCTGATAAGGATCAATTGCTCTTAAAGTTTTTGCTCAACTATGATTAGGGAGACACTTATATGCCAAAGGCCATATTCATGGGATCATTAGTTAACATGGGTTATAAAATGGATTTGGTCACATGAATTTCTACAATTTATGAAATCAAATGTAAAAAATAGTGAATAAGATTTTTAGTCCTAACAGTGGCTTCGATTGGGGATGTATACCCCTTGTGGGTATAACAAGAATCTAGGTCTCTAGGGAAGCAGACCAAATGTCTTATTTATCTAGTATAGAAGTTTAAGTGAATTTAGGAATGGGCGAGAAATGGAAGTAGAGTGGAATCCTATACTATTGTGCATGGAAAAAAATATTTTAAGATGTTTCTCAAGAATTATCCATGCATTGGAAATTCTTAATCCTCTTTATGGTCTTCAAGAAAAGAAGTTCTTTAAGAACTATCCATGTACTGAAAATTCTTGTTCTTCTCCTGTCATGTTCTAGAGGTAATATGAATCTTCACCACCCTTTCCAACAATGACAAATGGTCCTAACCATAGAGCTTCAAATTTCCCATGCTTCCCTTTGTCTTGACTCCTAGCATTCCACATGAGAACCATGTCATTTACTTCAATTTTTTTGTTCTTAGCCCTTTTGTAATATAGGTATTTCATTTGTAATTACTTCTTCTTATTGTGTTGCTGAGCTTGGTTCCAAACCTCCTCAATTTCCATTAACTCTTCCATCCTCTCCTCCATAGGTTCAGGAACGTGTAAATCTTCTTGCAAGATGAACTAATACATACTAGTAATAAATTATGCAAAGGGAGCCTAGCTTGAGTCCCATACACAAGTTCAAAAAGTGATTTTCCAATGGCCTTCTTTACAATGATTCTATCTACCCATAATGCTAGTATCAACTTGGAATTCCAAGCCTTTTTTTTATTATCCAACATTCTTTTTATGATCTTTAGGATGCTCTTGTTGCTAGATTCAGCCTGCTCATTTGCCTGTGGATGATATGGTGAAGAATATGAGATTACTATACCATAGGATTGGAAAAATCTCTTGAATTCATCTGACCTAAAGCACATCCCATTATTAGTTATAATTCTTGTTGGCACTCTGAATTTGGTGATGATATTTTCCAATAAAAAGTTTTTTACAACCTTACTAGTTTCTTGTTTGGTAGGTATAGCTTCTACCCATTTTGCGAAGTAGTATGTGGCTACTAATATCCATCTGTGTCCACTATATTTTTCTACAATGTCTCCTATGAAATCAATCCCCCATTGGTGAAATGGAGACTCAACTTGCAAAGGTCTTAAAGGTAATGCCCCTTGATACTTCAATTTCCCAGAAAACTTTTGACATTCTTCACATTTCCTAGTATAATCATAGGCATCATTGAAAACTCTAGGCCAATAGTAACCTGCCCTTAACACCTTATGTGTAGTAGTTTTCACTGAGAAATTCCCTCCACATACTCCTTCATGCATTTCCTTCAAAACATGCCTTGCTTGATTTTAATCTAGGCACAACAACATAACACCATCCCTATTTTTCCAATAGAGGCCCCCTTTCATAAATACATACTTTGAAGTTTGTAGTTTAAGTGTCCTTTTCTTGTTATCATTAAATCCTTCAAGATATTTCATATGTTTAAGATAATACACGATATCAGTATACCGTGGTGTGTGCTCAATACTAGAAATCATGTTATCTTCATTATTCAAATTGCACACTTGGGAAACTTCAATATTTGTTTTAGCCATTAATTTGGCTAATCCTTGTCCTCTTACAAGCTTGGTGATTTGAAAATCAATAAAAAATTCTTGGATTCTGTTTATCCATCTGCACCTACGACTCGTTACTTCAGTTTGTACATACACATCTTTTACTGCAACATTAGGTACATTAGCTATTACTTTTTCTCCCACCAGATATGATCTAAATGCTTTGATAGCTTTTACTAATGCATATGCCTATTTTAATTCTGCATTTTGGAGGGATTTGCTGAAGAAAGAAATAGGTTGTTCATACCCCTCATCATTTTTTTGTAGCATTACTATTGCAATTGTGTGATAAGACACAAATGAAAAGATCTGGAATGGTTTATTAACATCAGGGGATTTTAAGACTCAGGCTTCTTTAATTGCTCTTTTGGTGAATATGAATGCATCTATGGCCTTAGCTATCCAGTCAATCTTTGCACCCTTCTTTAACATCTTTGATATTGGTTTCACTATCACAGAAAAGTTTGATATAAATCTTCTCACAAAATTAATTTTCCCAAAGAAGGATTGGATAGCCTTCATCGTC
Source organism: Sequoia sempervirens (assembly GCA_007258455.2). Lineage (NCBI taxonomy): Eukaryota > Viridiplantae > Streptophyta > Pinopsida > Cupressales > Cupressaceae > Sequoia > Sequoia sempervirens. Next base: position 693,643,377 of record VDFB02058242.1, on the reverse strand, counting down.
TTAGGAATTTTGATTTTATCAATAGCTTCTACCCTCTCAGGGTCAATCCTTACCCCTTCTTTGGACACTATTTTCCCCAATAGTTTCCCTTATGTGACTGCAAAATGACACTTTTTAGGATTTAAAGAGATGCCATATTCAATGGATTTGATGATTTTTTTTTCCAGATGCTCAACATGGTCCTTTGATTTCTTTGAATATGCAGTTAGGTCATCCTGGTATACCACCATTATTGTGTTAATTAGATCAGAAAAAGCAACATCCATGGCTCTCTGGAAAGTTGCACTAGTATTTGTGAGTCCAAATGACATTCTGACATATACATATGTTCCCCATGGTGTGGTGAAGGATATTTTGTATTATTTTGATTCCTTAACCTTCACTTGGTTATAACCTAAAAATCTATCCATCATACATAGCAACTCACATCCCGTGACCCTCTGCAACATAGCCTCCATTTTTGGGAGTGGGTAGTTATCCTTAAGAAAGGATACATTCAAGTTTTAGAAGTCTACACAGAGCCTTATGTCTCCATTTTTTTTTGACAGGTACTAAATTAGAGACCCAAGATGATTGTCTGATAGGCTTGATGATACCCCCTTCCCTAAGTTTCATAAGTTCCTCATGCATTTTAGGTTCTAAGGTAGGATTTATGTGTCTTTGTTTTTGTCTGAAAGGTTTTGCATCTAGTTTCAGTGGGATCTCATGTAGGAAAAAATATTCTCTATATGCCTTAAGATCATCATAAGACCATGCAAAGGCATGCTTATATTTCCTTAACAATGCAATCAACATCTTTCTAATTGTTGGGCTTATCTTTTTCCCAATGTATACCTTTTTTGGTGTCAATTCAGTGCCAAAGTTAATTTCTTCAATGTCTTCCCTTATTGGTGTTTGTTTCATAAGGGTTCGATCATTTCCATCAAACACTCTCTCCAATGCCACAAGCACCTTAGGAATCTTGCTAGTCTTGAGCTGAACAACTTCTACTTCTTCAAAAAATGCATTAAAATCAATTTCTTAGGCTTCATACTAATCAATGCAATGTAAGAATTTAATCAAATTAGTGTCATCATTAAAAAATTGACAACTATAGATGTTATCCAGGATCATAGGTCTTGTTTTGAGCTCAACTTGTAAAATTCCTGCTAGAGTGACATCATCTCTCTTCAAAGCTACATTTGCCAAGAAGTCCACCATTAAATTCTTGGACCTATCTATCCATTCAATAGAGAAAGCATCGAACAATTCAATGGCGTCCCATACAACATTTCTGTATTGCTTTAGCCTTTTGTTTTTTGTTGAATAATTTGATCTCACTTGCGAAGTAACCAACTCATAATCTCCAAAAAAGTCAATAGTTTAATTTTGTGTTTGGAAACCATGTTCAATCCAATTAGTAGGGCCTCATACTCTGCTATGTTATTCGTGCATTCAAATGTTAACAAGAATGAATATTTGAATGTTGTGCCTTTAGGTGAAATAAAGACAACTCCTACCTCATTTCCTTCTTTACTGTATGCTCCATCAAAATACATTCGCCATACATCGTGCTATTTCTTGGAAACATCCCTAGCAATTAGATCAGTGTTCAATAATTCAGGTTTTGAGTGTTCTATTCTAAAGCTCCCTAAATCCACATCACATAATAAATTCATTTGATTGGGGTCAAAGAGCTCAATGACATGTTCAGATCTGGGCTTCCTATGTAGCCTAACTTCTTTTCTATTCACAGGGATTGTAGCATAAGACAAGTCCAACTGAACATTCCCTCCTACTGCTGTTGTCCATTTTCTTGATAATAGCATCCCATTGTAAGGAGGGGTATCAACCATAATAATGTCTGTTTTATATGTTGCCTTTGGATATGATGCCAGTTTCAGTTCTACATCCCAGATTACTCCTACTACAGGCACTAATCTATTATCCATGGCATAACATTTTCCATACGTAGTATTTACCCATAGACCCAACTCCTTCATGACAGCTAAGGGCATGATGTTGATTGATGCCCCTGAGTCAATCATGCAATTCTTCACCTTCTTATTGTTGATGACTAACGTAGTATAGAATGGATCTACTTGGGATGGATTCTTTGTGAGTGTGTCTCCCAAATATACTTTGGTGCTTTTGTGACTTCCCTTTCCACAACATTTGCTTCTTTCTTTCGATCTTCATGTTTCTAAGATGTGTTGGTAATCATTTTGAGAGTTGTATCTTTGATCTCTTCAATTTTCATCAACTCCATTAAAGGAACTATCATTTTTGTCTATGCCAATGCTTGGGCCATGTCAAACAAAGGGGTAGTGATTCCTTGATCTCCCTTTTTAGTTCTAGCAACTTTCTTCACTTCATGTTGATTTTTGTCATCTTTTTGTGTTTTTTCTGGCTCAACATCATTAGTTCCCTTTTGGATGTTTCTCTGTGGTTTATTTTCTTCATCCTTATTTTGTTTAGATGGGACGCTCTCCTTATTTTTCTGCTATTTAATGAACATACTCTTGGGTGTCCCTTGATCTCCTTCCATGGGTCTGCTTCTCAAATTATATTTTCTCCCTTTTTCCTCAATCATTGCTTTTGCTGTGATGGCCTTCTTCTCTTCTTCTGTTGGTGTTTTCAGCTAGAACTGGGGTGTTGTATTGTATGCATATGCTTCCTTGTATGAGTTTTCTTCCAAATCAGAAAATACCTCTTGTTCTGCATTCACATTGTACTTTTGATCATCAATGCTATATTCATATCCTTCTTCTTCAGAAGAGTATCCTTCCTCTTTCTAATAAGACCTCCATCTAAGAATATTCACAATATGGTCATCCCTATTTTTCTCCTGCTGCCATTCATCTTGACAAGCCTGTGCCACTGCACAATATTTAGGATCATGAGGTCTATGGAAAGGTAAGCACCATGGGGTAGTATCAAGTGCATGTGCTCCATGTCTTTTCAATGCATCTAGGGTTTCTTTCCAATTTGGTCTTGTTACTGGCTTTCCATTTTTCCAAGTAGTGTTATAGGGCATGTCTTGTAATCTTGGTATTTCATTTTTATATGAATTCTCCTACTTATTCTGGGGGTTGTTAGTGTTTTGGGGAACTCTAAGGTTGTCCCTTTTTCCAATCATCCTTGTAGCTTTTCTATTATTCTCAATGGTTAATGCTATTTTTTGTGCTTCAGTTAAAATTCTAGGGCATCTATTTTTGAGTTCATACCTTGTTTTTGGATCAAAGGCCTTTAGATATATACTTAGGGCTACCAGATCTGTCAGTTTGGATCCATGTGGTATATTATTGTATAGTTTGGAGAACCTCTGATTGAAATCATAAACTAACTCATTTTGGTATTTTTGAATACTTATCAATTCATGAAGGGAGAATTTAGGGGAACACTGATTCCCATATGTTTCCTTTCAGTTGATCTCTTATTATGGTTGTTTGTCCTTGATGTCAAAACATGCTTTGTTAATGTGATTTCTTCATAGACAGCTGATGTTCATGGTCTCGGTTTTTTAGCTTTTGGTATATATTTTGATTGGCATATTTTAGTTTTGGTGGTCATTCATGGTTTTGATCATAATTCTATGGTTGGCATCATGGCATGTATTGATGTTTGGTTCACTTGGTTATTGACATTTTAGTGAACATACACAGTTGGCAGTGAACATACACAGTTGCTCATTTGATGGTTGGTTACTTGATCCTTGATACTAATTTCATGTGATTATGTGCAGTGATCATGGATATGTTTGAAGGTTGTTTCAGGTGATATCATTTCAGTATACTTTTATCATTGGCTCTTCATTGATATATAAATGTGTTGCACTATTCTTACATTGATAAGGACTTATATTTGTTCATGTATATATCAAGTTGTTAGTCATTGGCATTCACAGGTGCTAGTAATGGGATAATAAAATGACATCTATAGGATATATTGGCACTTGATTCTTTTGAGTATCTTTCACCAAGGCAATATTTTATCACTTGCATTATATTAGTTTACTTGGATTCACCATTGGTTTCACTTGGTATTAAAATCTTTCACATAGCCAAGATATGATTTTTAAAGGAGATCTAGCTCCTATTGTTTCAATTGGTAAATGAAGACACATGAATCAAACTTCAAGGGCTTATGGTTAAAGCTTTACACACATTGGTTTTTTTTGATGATTAAACTATAAGCCATTTAAATGGCTATTGGTTTTCACTTTGTCATCCTATTTGTATCAGATTTTTTATTTTGGCAAGTTATTGTGTATGCTAAACAAGTATGGTCAGACTTCACTTTGTATATCGACCATGTTACACATTATCATCAGGCTAAATGTTTATTTGGAAACAATGTTTAAAGTGATATCGCATTGGTTTTTTATGTTTAACATGGCAATGACATTGTATTGAACCTCACATAGCATGCTATTGAGCTTCTTGTGTTTCACATGGTTTGTTATTGTAACATCAGGTTCATTGATTCATTACATGGCATTTACACTTGATGAATTGTTAGTCAAAGTGCATTATGGCTTCATGTGGTAAACATGTCATGTGGATAGTGACTCATGTGTTGACAACAATAATAAAGTTATCATTTGTGTTGTTGACATCACAAAGACTCCAAATGATTATACATTTTGTCAAATTGATTGATGGTAAAGTAAAATAGAGAAAAGTTTATTTCACATTGCAAGGTTGAACCCTAGCCACCATTGCAAATACAGTTATAGTTTTTGTGTGAGTTTTGAGTAGAATCTTGGTACGAGCTTGAGGTATGATGAACTGTGTTGTGGGGAATTCGTTTGTGGAATTCGCTTGAGCTGGAAGTAGAGGTAAATCAAACAAAGATCTTATGGAATTCTGTCAGTTGCTTCAAACCGCCATGAGAGGTAATATCTGTATTTTTCTGTGTTTTTCAAAGGTGAATAAAGGTAAAAGGAAGGTGAAAAAGAGTTTTTGAAAGTGAAAAAAAAAGGTTTATCCTCTACTCTTCGAATAAGATATAATTGAAGATTCATTTAAGGTAATGAAAAATGAAAGAGTTTTTACTTTCATATTTTGGTTTCACTTTCGAAAAGAAAGAGAATGACAGTTTTACAGTTGTTGATATGTTTTAACAAAAAAAAAGAAGGAAACTGATGTTCTGTTGTTTCAACTATACATTTTCAGTTTTTGTAACTTAAACCCTAACTCGAGGGTTTGCTTCAAGGGTTTCTTTTCTCAATGAAGGTTTTAGTTTTTCTTCATATTGTATAAATATGTGGCTATAAGCCATTTCTCTAATATGAAATTTGTATTGTTGAGAACGAGGGTTTTGAATGTAGAACAAAATGTTGTTATTAAAGTGATATCATTTGTATTTGAAAAGGGTGAAAAGAGAGTTTAAAGGCTTTATATATTTTATCTTGATTACAGAGATTTCATATTCCAGTGAAATTATTTTGGTACTGTTTCATATTTAGTACACTTTGTAATGGAAATTATTGAAATTCATATATTTGTGCTCTGTTGAGATTTTGTAATTGTAGACATTAGTGCAATTATAAGGTCCTAACAGTGTGCATTTTCATAGAGGAAATTTGAAAAAGGGGTTGGTGCTCCTAACTTGAAGTGAGTGCTTCAATTTGTACTTGGAGATGGTGCTCCACATTGTTACAAAGTTGGTGCTCTAAAAAATATTGTAATAAGTTTTGAATTAAGTCTGTAAGGCATTTTGGAGTGGTGTTTCTACCCCAAGAGGGTTTTCCACTCGTCAAAGTTCTGTGTTTCTCTTTTGTGTGGTTTGTACTTAACTTGCTTAAGTTTTCATTTTGTCATTTGTCAAAGTGGTTCATGCAATGCTCTGATACATTTTTCATTGTTTCAATCTGTCTAAAAGAATTCACAAATGTGGATGTTCATATTTTAGATTATTGTCTTGTTGATACTCAATGTTATATGATCAGTTAGTTCAATCATTACAGTATAATCAAACAATTCAAACACATACTCAATGTGTTCAATGAGTTCTTGATAAAGTTGTAATCATATAAATTCATTGTTTGAGTTCTATTTCAAAGTTGTTTTGTTAAAATATCACATTGAGACAAAGTGGTGTCTGTCTCAAGGTTTCCTTTTATTTTGTTTGTCAAGGTTAAAATTTTAAAATTTTACATTACTCTAATTCACCCCCCCTCTCAGAGCAATTCATCTTCCAACACCATATTGTTCTAGAAATTGATTCTAAAAGTTTTCTAAAGAATCAATTGAGGCATCAGGTAGACCATTGAACCAATCCCTTGCTTCTTTAGTTAGGGACATCATAAATAATCTCATATTTACATTGTCATATTCCATACCAATATCCTGTATAAAGGCATTGAATTTTTTGATATGTTCTTCGGCTAATATTATATTATTCCTAGTGAATTTGGGAATAGTGTTTCTCCAATTATTGCCAATTGGGTATGGATATAATTGGTATCTTACTAAATCAAATTGTCTACTTATGCTCATAGGGTTTTGTGGATGCAAATTGAGAGGTGGTGGATTGGGGTAGTATTGGTATCCATACTGAGGCTGATGGTAGACATTTTGTTGGATGTGTTGTTGACGGTATACATTCTAATGTGGCACATGATTCTGATGTTGTGGGGCATACTGTTGACCTGGTAGTGGATAGTGTTGGGGAATATTGCTAGCATTAGGAGGCTGGGGCCTTTGTAGTGGCATATTATGCTGAGTGTGTTGTCTTGGGTTACCACCTATATTATGAGGTACCTTTGAAGTACCTGGAGCACCCTTATTCTGAAATGTCCCATGTGAATTGACATTACCACCTTGTTTATGTGGAGGGACATATTTTGGTGGCTTTGGTGCCTAGGTGCTTAATTGTGCCATTTGTTGATCCAACTTTTGGCTTTCTTGTATCATTTGTTGTCTCCTTCTAAGTTGTTGTTTTTTCCATTCTACATGCAATTCAATTTCTTGGTAGATCATACTATCAAATTCAATAGCATTATGATCAACGAACCCCTCCTGGGTTTCTTCTCCTTGCTGTGATGAGAATCCCCTATCATATTCCTCTTGTCTCTATTTTCTTTCTTCTTCCACTCATTCCTCAAACTCATTTTCCTTTTGAGGGTTTGATCTGTAATTGAGGATATCATAATTTATATTGATTCTTTCAAGTGTTATTGAGGGATTTCCACCATCAGGGTGAAGTGGAGAGTTAAATGTTTTGAAGGTCTGCTCTAATGTGTTCACACTATCTTCTAGCTGTTTAGATATTGTTTCACCCTTATTTGTGTTATTTTTTTCCATGAGGAGATCCATGCTTATCTGTCCACCTAACATTTCTCTTCTTGGGACTCTCCTGGTGCAAAGATCTTCTTCTTTTCATGTTGGATGATATAAAATATCTTTGGTGTCTATTGTTTATCCTTTCTAATCTAAAATTTACTTTATCAGTCATAAGAATCCTTTAGATTTGCCACCTACTTTTAATAAGTAGGAAAATGATTGTGTTTCTTCATGGTGGAGTCTTCACCCTTTTATGATGTTTTGGAAAGAATCTATGATAGAAGGATCAAGTTCAAAATTGGGTCGGTCCCCAGTAGAGTTGCCAATTTGTTAGGTATCAAATTGCATGTTACAAATCCTAAGAGGATGCCAGGCTCTATGATCAGACTTGCAACGTTTTTGAGCCAACTGATGGAGTTAACATATATGGTTGATGACTCCTTGCACTTCAAGCTCTGCTAAACCTAGGTGGGTGGACCTTGATAGCTGAAGCAGATCTAAGGGTTGTGTGACTTAATTGGATTTAAGGATCTCTCCACAGTGGCATAAAGTGTGGAATAGATGAAGGCTTTTTAACTACTACTCCTAATGTGATAATTGGAAATTTAGAATATGAAAATGGATAAGTGAGGTATAATGAAATATGAAGTGGACCAGTGCCTTATTGGGTAAGCGGAGTCAATGAAGTTTTTTGATATGTGACTAGTATTGGTTACAATTCTAATTGCTTGGCACTTATGTTTGTTTATACCTTGTATAAATGTGCAAGAATGTGACTGATAGAATCTACTTATTGATCCAATCGATCCTATCAGGTTATTATGACTTATTTTAAAGGATTCTAATCCTTCTTTGAATGAACCAATTAAAAAAATCACACAATGACAACAAATGTGTATTGAAAAATGAAGTATAAACTCAATTTGAATAACATGATAATATCAACTTGGAGATAGTATGGCGGTCTTATCAATTACAGGGCTCTTCTTACTGATCCAAGCATTACTTCCAAGTTACTATAATCAATTCAAAGGATTTTAATTCTTTGATAGAAACCAATTAACTTGATTACACAATGACAACAAATGTGTCTGATGAAACTAGATATGAATTTGGATACACATGTTCAAATAATAGAGAAATAACAGTGTGGAGATATTCAGATAATTATTCAAATTAACAAACAATAGACACCAATGTGAAGTCACACAGAATTAAAGATCTTCTATTGATTTTTTCCAAAATTTATGCATGCATCATGGTCCTTTACAATATAATCTACATGATATATATTATGAAAGTCTCTTCTTTTGTATATCTCTCTCTTCCCTCTTTTTCTTTCTCCTTTATTCAATCATCACATGTTCAACTCATATAGCAATATTTTGAAGAGGGTATACCTCTTCATAAGTGTCTTTTGGGACTTTAAAAACACATAAAATATTAACATTAAGATCTAATGAGCCACAAATGAACTTGTGTAACATGATTTAGGTATTCTTGACTCAAGTATGTATCAACATCATGCACAACATTCCTCGCCGCAATCTCCATAATAATCATCTTTTGTAAATGCTCATAGGCCTCTTCTAATGCTAGATATTCATCCTTATCTGCTTCCAAGACTCCTTGTAGTATTAGTTAGAATTATTTTCTCCACGCATTATGAATTTTTAGTTCTCCATTATCACTGAACAATGCAGGCACACTTTCTTTTGAAGCATCGATAAAATCTTTTGCATTTGCTTGAAGTTCCTCATAATAGTCTTTATGCTTCCTTATCAGGTCTTCAATAGATATAATGGCCCTAGTATCATAAGTGTTTCTATTTTGTATCTCTTGGAGCTTTTCCCAAAGCCTGTCATTTATCCTTTTATGTTCTTGAATGACAATGTGACTCTTAGAGTGAGTTACCCAAAACTTGTCCATCCAGATCATCATATTATTGTACCTCTTTTGAAGTATTGTAGAAAGTGTGTCAAACCTGGCCTTGATCACTTGGGTGTACATCTACTGATTATTCATCTGTAATTCGTCACACTTGTCCTTTAATTGGGAGCCTTCTCCTTGAGTCAAAATTTTAGCAGATTCTTTGAATGCATCCTTGACTACGTCTCTTAGAAAATAATTTTATTTAAGCATCCTTTCACTGTTCAATTTGTACATATACCATTCTTTAATCAAAATTTGAATCTATGCCTTCAATTTGGCTACATTTATGCCAATATCAACTATGACCACAAGATTAGTTTCACCCACTTTTAATGTCATCACATGACCAAATGCTTTCTCTATATCAATAATTACAATCTTCTTATGTGGGAGGTTATAGATCCCAGATCATAAGAGAATTCTCATTAGGATTTTATCTTGACCCAGTGTATACCTTTGTTACCCCTTCTAGACTAAGCTTGTGTTTGGCATCATTATTGTGCAAAAGCTATCAAAAAATAAAGTAGAGCTTAAGTCCAAACCAGGAAAGATCATCACACCAGAATCTAATAATTTTCTTCCCTTCTCTGGAGTCATGTTCTTCATTTCATTCTCCACATCCATTTTCAATTTGTTCAACAACTAGCTTTCATTGTTGGGTGTGATGTCTACAACTAATTCCCTTATTATTTTTCCCTTTTGTTTGTACAAGAAAGATTTAAATTCAGAAGATTTAATAAACTGGTCATCTGAGACAAAAGATTTATAAGCCAATTTCCTAGCATCTATGTCAGATGGTTCCTCAACTTCCTATTCTTTGTTTGGAGGTTGATACTCTTCAATCCTTAGGTTGGGGATCTTATCAGGTTGACTTTTGAGTTAATTTTCTTTAGAATATTCCTCACTACTAGAGGATAACATTTCTACTTCTTGTATCTCCATCTTCTCTTCAATTTCTCCATTGTAATTATCAATTGCCAATTTGGCCTCTATTTCTTCCATGTTTCTAATAATATCATCATGAGGATATGGTACATAAACATATCCACTTAAATTCTATTTTTTCCTGGAAAAATCAATAAAGCCTTCAGGATCAAATCCTTTCCTTGGTGCAGCCTTCTTCATATTGAAATGTGATAGTTTATCCAAAATGAGATCATATCCTTCTTTTGATACTATAGTAAAATCCCCAAAACACAATGTACTAGGCATGAATGACTATTTTTCATATACACTCAAGTTCATGACATTGGAATAATCTAGTTGCCTAACAATCTCTAGATATGAAATTTTGTCTGGCACAGTCTTGGGTAATAGGAAAGGCGTGTCTTCAAAACCATAAACCTTGATCATAGTGGAACCAACAAAGCAATACCAGTCACCCCAATTATGACTTACAGTCAGTGGTCCATTGAAATCCTTAGGCCTTAAGAATATTTTGATCTCATTAGACAATGAATAATTACAAGGGTGATCATAAAACCTATACAATGTCTTGAAAAAGTGTTGTTCAAAATAAACATAATTAGAATTGACAAATCTGTTGTCCCAAATGGAGGTCCATAATTGTATCAATAATGGCTGACCCTCTTTATCCAACTATGTGATTCTTAATTCCTCTGGCCATATTCCTAGCTCTTGTCCATAGTACAATATCATGTGCATGAGAAGTGAATAATGTTTAAAGTGCATTGTGAGAGAACCATTCTTGATGGCTATTAGCCCTAAGTCAATCCCTTTGGAAAAGAGTGAAGCATAATCAAAAGGTCTTGCATTATGACATTGTATGTCTGTAGTGATCACCATTGGCCCTATAGACATAAATTAAAAGGCCTTTGTTCTCATTATTTGACCCACTAAGAAGTATGCATATTTTGAATAGGGCTCAAAGAAATCAACATGGAAGGGAGGTCCATCACCATCCTCAAGTGGTACTAGGTTTCCGTCTTTTCTAGGCCTATGTAGCAGTAACCTCCATCCTTTGTAGGTAGTGTCCATCCTCTAGTATTCCTTTTCTAAATCCTCATGCACTATTGGTTGATCACATGTGTCATCTAGGTTGAAAACTTCACAAAGTGCAATTTTGGATACATATATGAAAGGTTCTTCTTGCGAGTTGCAAATGGATTTAAGGTTTGGGTTATAATAGTTGGCCATAACTTTTATAAGGTCTATATTCACAAAGAATTTGGGAACAACCAGCTTTCCCAAATTAAAATTCCAATGGTTACAAACTAGTTCAAATCTACTTCTCTGACAAGAATGAAACATAAAAAAATTGTATCCCCTAATGGGGGTCCACACATCACCTACATGTTTACATTTATCTTCTAATCTTTCTAGATCAGCCCTCAATTGTGCAGAGCTTCTAGCTTTTGTCCCTAAACTAGGAAATTGATCAATGACGTATTGGTTTAGTTTCTATTCATTTGTTTTCAATTCCTGTCCCATTTTGGTTTTTCGCTTCTTATTTTTAGACTGGATACTTTTGCCTTGTTGCTTCTTGTTTTTTTTTTGCAGAACTTTCCATCTTATTTCTCTAGAAGATGGTAGAATTGAATTACAATCTATGAATTGCAGGGATATTTTGCATGCTTACTTGTATGTTTTTGGGTGCATTGAATTCCTTAACTTCCACTCAATCTCCTATCCTTCTTCATTGTAACTTCTAAAAATTCTTTTGGTTCAATGTCTTTTCAATAAAAAATGTTCATATAAGGTTCGTTCATGCAGCCATTAATATCCACCATTGGAAATGAATGCAATAGGTTTTTCAAAATTTGAAATGTTAGAATGATACAACAATATTGCATCAGTAGAACCCCTCTATTCTTAGGCTGATTTGTGTGCTTTTCTTGGTGCCATCTTTGGTTATATTTTCATAACTTATTGCCAAGACTAATTGAATGTCCTTTTGATATGAAGTGTCCCTTTGGTTCTCTTATTCAGTCAGGAAGACAACTTAATACTTTCATCAATATTGTACAACTACCTTTTCTCTTGCTTTTCAATTCCTAATGTTTTAGGGAGAACATTATGAAGTCTACCTAATATTAGGGTGGTTTGGACCATTAGAAATCCTTTTAAGCATCGCCCTATGCCTTTCCAACAAATAGTGGTCATTCCATATTATTATCGAGCTAACATGTATCATCGCTAAGAGGATAATATTCCTTTTTGACATACTTGGTCTCCCTGATATGTTTCCTCTACCATTTTGTTCATTGGTATAAGTTGGTGGGAATTTCCCTGAAAACTTTTCTAGTTTCCCTCATCAGAGTAACCCACATAGTCAAAAAGATCTGAGGAACCCACTTCAATCATACATATCTCTTTGATACAATTGTTCTCCTATTTTATCAGTGAAAGTATGGATGTTTCTCCTCGATAAGGTCTCCATTGACATGACATATGAGCTCTGTGTGATTTGAAAATTTCCCTTTGACTAGCTTGCTTTTGATGATAAGTTTTTCATTGGTGAAATGTTATGCATTGTCTTTCTGATTATGCACACCTGTTGATGAGACAAAAAATATCTCATGTATTAGCCAAGTAAAAATATGTATTATGCTTAATTACGAAGTTTATCAAGACTAGATATGATGAGGAAAGTAAGAGATTTTTTAGTTGCAGTAGTCAAAGATTTCATCATATCTTGAAAATTACGATTTGGGTTCTTAAGATTTTTGTACTAAAATTAGGAAACAAGAAGGAAAAAAAACCCATTAAATTTTACAAAAACTTAGTTTGTGGTTTGAGAGAAAATTTCACTAGTTTGATGCTCCAGAATTCTATTCCCGTGCTTTGGAAATTCCGGATGCTATGTAATTTGTTCATTCATTTGTTTCTATGCTCCATTTTTTTTGAAACTAAGTATGAAGAGGTTGAGAATTTAAGGGACACTAGTTGAGAGCATCTAGGGGGCAGTTCCAAGCATTAAGGAAGGTTGTTGGGTTGTGCAAACAAATGGAGTATATTAGGAGACAATTTTGGGTAGTTTGAATATTTTTGCAAGCATCTAGGAGCTGTTTTATAAACTTTAATGATACACAAGGGAAAAAATGATTTTTCCAGCAGTCAAATGTCTTTTTGGAGCTTGTTTAGGGGCTGCAAAATAGGCATATTTGTTTTGGATGACCAAAGAATATTGACTCAACAAGATGAAGGAAAGACTTATCTCTTTTCCCTCAACACATGTTCCTATCTTCTAGCAAGTTGTTGCACAACAATCAAGGCCCATCTTTCAGATTAGTTGAAGATAAGAATTCTATAAATTCATTGTAATCAAGAAATCAAATGGGGAAGATTTTTATAAAATAATAAGAGTTTAGTTTTTAACAACAATTGTTGTTTGTAGTTTTATTTCTTAGCATCAATTTCATTTCCACCAATTACATTTTCAATATTTCTCTTTACAAGTTTCCTACGATAGATTTGATTCCAAAAATTACATTTCTAGTATTTTCTTTTACAAGTTTCTTATGATAGATTTAATTATAGCATTTTATTTACAAGCTCTTAGATTAGATTTGATTCCAACAATTTCTTTCATGCATTGCCTTTCAATTCTATTTGTAGAAAAAACATGTCATGCAAATGATTTCTTCTCCCTTTTGCATATTTCCATGGACACTGCCTTGGAATGACATTTATAATTAAATGATGAGGAATGTAGCGACACTCATCATTTTTGGTGTCGTTACTAGGGAAAGGTGTCATTAGGGAGTTACTGATGATTTGGTGATAGTAGGTCAAAATAAAAATTAGTTTGGGAAGCTTTTTAGGTTTATTATTTTAGCAATTCTTTGTTTTATTATTTTAGAAACCTTCCCCCAAAAACAATAGATAAAAAGGAAGAGGTTCTTGCATGCAAAGGTGATAGCTCTTGTGCAATATCCTCAACCAGAGGACCTTGAATTCAAGCCCCAACAAGCAAAAGATTATTGTTTGGACACCTTCAAAGTATAAGAAGGGCTGCCCGATCAGATATTTGAAGGACAAGGAGTTGCATCCAATCATGCATGCAACAAAATATGAGGAAAGATTGCAAAATCTTTCTAATTAGCCCATGCATATACTAGAATGAGAAATTATGGAGAAGGTTGTCATTTCAAAGGAAGAAGGAGAATCAGAGTTCAAATATTTAGTCATCTTCTTCTCATGGTTTTCCTCTTCTTTCAAAAATTTGAATGCATGGATCCATCCTTTGAGAAAAGGATGTTATTTTCCTCAGCTAGTTAATGGTTTTGTGTAACCTATCTCAACATCAATAACTAGAGTAGAATAGAGTAGGTTTCTTTTCTACAAATAAGTGATTTACACATGTTATGTATTCTCTAAAGTAGAAACCAACCATGAAGAAAAGACAACAAGCTCCAAATAGCTCTAGAGTAATTTATAATATTTTTAGAAGCATCTCTAGTGTACCTCTTAGAAAATCTCCAAAGCAATTGCAATACAAGTAACAAAATTGGCTCTCAAAGCTCACTATAAGTTGCAAAAGGACCTGCAACATTTTAAGTGTGGGGGAGATGATGATACAAAAATATTTCCCATTTATTAGACAAATAAAAACATGTATTTTACTTAATTATGAAGTTTATTAAGACTAGATATGATGAGGAAGGTAAGAGATTTTTAGTTACAGTAGTCAAAGATTTCATCATATCTTAAAAATTACTATCTGGGTTCTTGAGATTTTTGGACATAAATTAGGAAACAAGAAGGCAAAAAAACCCATTAAATTTCACAAAAAATCTAGTTGTAATTTCAGATAAAACTTCTCCAGTCCGATGCTTCAAAATTCTATTCCTGTGCTTCAGAAATTCCACATGCTCTGAAATTTGTTCATTCGTTTGATTCTATGCTCCAATTTTTTTGAAACTAAGTATGAAGAGGTTGAGAAGTTAAGGGACAATAGTTGAGAGCATCTAGGAGGATGTTCCAAGCATTAAAGAAGGTTGTTGGGTTGTGCAAACAAATGAAGCATATCTAGGAGACAATTTTAGGTAGTTTGAACCTTTTTGCAAGCATCTAGAAAGTATTTTATGAAATTTAATGATACACAAGGGAAAGATATGAATTTTCCAGCAGTCAAATGTCTCTTTGGAGCTTGTTTAGGGGCTGCAAAATAGACATATTTGTTTTGGATGGCCAAATAAGATTGACTCAACAAGATGAAGGAAAGACTTATCTCTTTTCCCTCAACACATGTTCCTATCTTCTAGCAAGTTGTTGCACAATAATTAAGGCTCATCTTTCAGATTAGTTGAAGACAAGAATTCTATAAATTCATTGTAATCAAGAAATAAAATGGGAAAGAGTTTTATAAAATAATAAGAGTTTAGTTTTTAGCAGTAGTTGTTGTTTGTAGTTTTATTTCTTAGTAGCAATTTCATTTCCACCAATTACATTTTTAGTATTTCCCTTTACAAGTTTCCTAGGATAGATTTGATTCCAACAATTTCATTTCTATTATTTCCTTTTAAAAGTTTCTTAGAATAGATTTAATTCCAATATTTCATTTACAAGCTCTTAGATTAGATTTGTTTTCAATAATTTCTTTCATGCATTGCCTTTCAATTCTATTTGTAGAAAAAACATGTCATGCAAATGATTTCTTCTCCCTCTTGCATATTGCCATGGACACCACCTTGGAATGAAATTTATAATTAAATGATGAGGAATGTAGCGACACTCATCACCCATTATCTTTGGGATATTTGATCTTTGTAACTTTATTCATCTCTTCCTAATATGTAGAAAATATTCAATAGAGGACTATGACTTGTTGATCAGAAAGACATGCACACGATCTTCCCAATAAGGATCAAATTCTCTTAAAGTTTTTTTTCAACTATGATCAGGGAGACACTTATATGCCAAAGGCCATATTCATGGGATCATTAGTTAACATGGGTTATAATATGGACCTTGTCACATGAATTTTTGCAATTTATGAAATCTAATGTAACAAATAATGAATAGAATTTTTAGTCCTAACAAGGTGAATTAATTGTTCATTAAAACATCAAAAGTTGTCATTAATATTTAGATCCATATAAACCTTATTATCCTTTAATTCAAGTTAAACCAATTTAACATGAAAGAAAATAATAGTTCTAAACTAAAACATAACAACACCATGCACAACATAACGCCAAATCTACATAGAAAACTGAAGAAGGGAAAAACAACGATGAGGATTAGCTCACAATATAAATTAATTGCAACACTGAATACATTAGGTTCACTGTCGGAGGGCTCACTTTTCCCAAAAGAAATAAGATCTCACTACCAAGGGCTCACTTCTAGATTATAGAAAAGAAGAAAGAAGATTGTTACAATGAGAAGTCCATCTCAAAGAAACAAAAAGTTCTACCACAACGCCACCAATGCATTTGCAGCGTTTTTGAAAAATGTAGACACCTTTTGTTCACTGCTTCTAGTAGTCTAACACATTAAAGCTGACATTTCATTTAACACTTTCCCACCCTACAACTCTGCAGTTCACATTACACACACCATAATTCAATACATACTCACCCTCCGTCAATTCGCCACTTATTTATACCATCCTCAAGCTTGAAAATAATCTCTAAGATTGACTATGCACCTCATCCATGAAAATTCAAATTAGGTCAACACCAAAACATTTCTATGGTGGAAAGGAATGAAGGTGAACCACATCACACCTTAACTTAGACCTAAATCCATATATACATGCCACTCCACTCTTCCACAAACATCGAAGCAAATATGAAATTAGTGTAAACACCCAAGGTTGATCGAACCCATGTAAACACCATTAAGAATTTAAGTACATCCTTCCTTTGATCCAAATATGACTCATGGAAAACATACATCACTTGAACACAATCAGGAATCTTCCACAAACACCCTGAAATCTAGCAAATTCCTTTGCAATAACTTTCACTTGAAGAATATACTCATCTTGAACAACCAGTTAACCTTTCACATACTATAACACATGAAACCAACCTTGTGGATCACCAAAACACAAACAATTTAGTCTAAAGATAGATATGAGAAATGTAAGAACACCCTTAGATCTACAAGACCAAAAACCATACTGCAAAGAAATGTGAAGAAAAACCATTTCTCCCAGACAAAACTGAATTCATAGTTCACACACTGGTGAACACAAATTTCTTTGCACAATGATCTAAAAGAAGAAAATTTGGATATAACACCTCTGATCACCTCTAATCAACATATCCATACTACACTAGCATAACTTCAACACAAAATAAATGTGGAGTGAAACTAGAACACCACTTTGACATACAAAACACCACACAACCATACTATTCCTCTTTTATTCAAATTTTCTCAAAAGCACTTAGAAACCAAGCACCAAAAACAAAATTTCATCATCTGCAACACCTTCTCATCACAACCAAACCAACTACAATACAACAACTCATCCACACATATGCTTATCAAGGAAACACTAGATGTTGACATTAGTGAAACTACTAATGACAACATAATGCAACTAATTAATGCATCACCAAGGTTAACATAAACTTCCAACATTCTGCCCATATACCTACTAACATCAATGCAATAAAAAATATCTATTGACATCAATGGAAAGAAAAACTACACATACTTCCAACAATCTCCAACAACATAAACTTGTTGACATCAATGACATCACACAAACTTCCAAAAATCTTCCCCTTTTTCATGGATGGAAACACATGACGTGAAAAACCATCAACAACATAAAATTTGATCAACACACATAATACACATTAGTGCACATTTCTCCACTTACACAAGAATCTAGCTTTCCAACACTTTCTCTTTCTCCCCCTTACTTCATAAGGTTTTTCAATTAACTCTCTCCCCCTTTGATATAATGGAAAAGGAAACACATTTGTATCCCTCCCCCTTTGTCTAATGACTTCTCTTTGCTTCCCTTTGACATTAACCATACATATATATGCTCTTCTATTGTTCTAAAACTTCCTTTTCTTTTTATTGCACTCTATTTTTTCCTTCTCTACACACTTACAAATTCCACTTCTTTGCACACTCCCCCTTAGGAGTAGATAAAATGTTGCACCAAACAACAACCACTGCACATATCCTTTGACACAAATGACAAAGGACAACACCTGTATACAATGCCAACACTTACTCCCATGACTATAACAACCAACAATGTCACTACCTACTCCCCTAAGAGGTAGCCACCAACATCAATCTAGAACAAGGAATGATTCTTGAGATCCATTGGACTAATGCATATCCTAACACATCTAGTTAAAAGGAGGGGAAATAACCCCTAACTTCTCCTAGAGATACTCAAAAGTATCCTTCGGAAGAGCCTTAGTGATAATATCGACAAATTGATTGTTAGTAGGCACATACTCCAACTTCACTTCATTATTTGTAACTTTCTCTCTTAAAAAGTGATACCAGATTGAGATATGTTTTGTCCTTGAATGTATTATTGGATTCTTTGAAATTTTAATAACACTTGTATTATCACAGAAGATAGGAATTGGTTTATCATATATAAATCTAATATCCTTCAAGGTTTTCTTCATCCATAACACTTGAGTGCAACAACATGCTATTGCAATGTATTATGTCTCTACAATAGATAAAGACACTAAATCTTGCTTTTTTCCTCGCCAAGACACCAATATGCTTCCAAAAAAGAATGAACCACCACTTGTACTTTTTCTATCATCCACACAACCCACCCAATCTGCATCTGTATAAGCACTTAAAGAGAAATCAATATCCTTTGGATACCATAGGCCATGCTCCAAAGTGCCCTTCAAATATCTAAATATTCTCTTCACTGTTGCCACATGTGACTCTCTAGGAACTTTAAATCTAGCCACAAGAAAAACTGCATGCATGATATTCGGTCTAGTAGTAGTTAGGTCTAACAATCCTCCAAAAATTGATCTATACTTTCTTTGATGTGCCTAAGGGGGTTCATCACTTTTGATTAACTTGCAACTAGTAAGCATAGGTGTTCACACTAGTTTCAAGTCTTCCATTCCAAACTTCTTCAACATTTCCTTGACATATTTTGACTATGAAATGAAGATACCTTTTTTATTTGGTTGATTTGTAGTCCAAGGAAGAAATTCATCTCCCCAAACATTGACATTTCAAACTCATTCTGCATCTATTCTACAAATATCTTACACATGAATTCATTCCCTCCAAAGATTATATTATCAACATATACAACCACAATCAAGATTTAATCTTTTTCAACATTGATATAAAGATTATTACTTGCAATACCTTTATTGAAGCCTTGCTACAACAAGTACCTATCCAATCTTACATACCAGGATCTAGGAGCTTGTTTGAGTCCATATAATGCCTTCTTCAATCTGTATACCATATTAGGTTTATCTGATAAATAAAATCCTTCTAGTTGTTCAATGTATACCTCTTTTTCTAACTCACCATTTAAGAATGTAGACTTCACATCCATTTGGTAAACTTTGAAATCCTTATGTGCTGCAAAAGCCAAAATCATCCTAATAGATTCCATTATTTCCACTAAAGTAAATGTCTCCTCAAAATCTATTCCTTCTATGTGTGAGTAGCCTTTACACACAAGTCTTTCCTTGTTTCTCACAACTTCTCCATTCTCATTTAGTTTGTTTTGGAATTCCCACTTAGTTCCAATCACATTCTTGTTTGTTGGTCTTGGGAAAAGTTCCCAAGTTCGATTCTTCTCAATTTGCATCAACTCTTCTTCCATAGTCTTGATCCAATATTCATCTTTGCATACTTCAATCACTATTTTAGGTTCAACTTTTGAAAGTAAACATAGGTTTACTTGTTATTCTATCATAGTTTCCTTTCTTCTTGTCAAAACACCTCTTCTCTTGTCACCAATGATCTAATCTTCAGAATGATTCTTCTACATATACTTAGGAGTCTTTGGGATCCTTTCCAGAGATTCTTCCTCTTTAATCTGTACTTTTTTTCTTTACCTTCATCTTTTTCTTCCTCTGCAACAAGATTCATTTGATTCATATCCATCTATCATCATTGAAATTTTATGTAAGTCTTCATCCACTTTGACACTTGCACTCTCTACAATCTTTTTCAACCTCTTGTTGTAGCACTGGTAAGCTTTACTTCTTGTATAAAATATCCAAGGAAAATACCTTCATCTGATCTTGTATCAAAATTTCCCAAGTTCTCTTCATCTCTTTTGATATAACATTTTCTTCAAAATACTCTTAAATATTTGATAGTAGGAGTTCTTCCATACCACAACTCATAGGGATTCTTTGAACTACTTGTCCTTTATTACGCTTTGTTAAGTATGTATACTTTAGTATGATTTGATTCTCTCCAATAGATTTTTGGTAGGTTTTACTCTTTCATCATTGTCCTTGTAGCTTCTTGAATTGTCCTATTTTTCCTTTCAACCACTCCATTTTGCTGAGGAGTCCTAGGTGCTCATAAATGCCTCTTTATTCCATGAATTTCACAAAAACTGTTAAACCATTGGAGATGAACTCTCCACCTCTGTCAGATCTTAAACATTTTATTTTCATATCCATTTCATTTTCAACCATATTTTTGAATGCCTTAAAATTATCTAGAGCTTCTGATTTTTCTTTGGGAAAAGTAACCCAAGTCATTCTAGAATAATTGTCAATCAATAGCATGAAATACATGTCACCTTGAAATCTTCTTATTCTGGTAGTGTTGGGTGAAAATTCTATAATCCCTTTTAACAGATTACGAAAACTTTATTTCAAAAACTATGTGAGATAGAATCTCTCCTCTTAGAAAGGGTAGGTGCCCTTCTTACTACTTATTGAATCTAAAGAAAACTAATTAAATATTTATAATAATGATTTGGGGGTGTGTCACATTCATGATTCTCTTTTTTTTTCAGAGAACATGTTTTACAATGTTTCAAAATTTTAGGTTCCTGATGCAATACAACTTCAAACTAAAACTAAGCAGTAATTCCAATATTCCTATCTTGTCAAAGCAAAGCCTAGGAATACCAGCATGATAATGATAAATAATAAGTAAGAAAATCTCACGAAGGCACAAAGTCATTTCGTAGCTTCTGATAAAGAATCCTTCAAGATAGTAACCGATGTTGTATGAGAAGCACAAAGTTTTCTATATACTTCACAATAATTCCATGAACAACATGAATAAATATAAGCACAAATTATTATAGAGAATTCACCAATAGTATTCAACAATATCACAATTTCAAATAATAGGTGTAACTCAAAGTTTACATAGATTTACTCAAATTACTTTTAATATCAATTACTAATTATTACCAATTCAATCAAACCATAAGACAATTGTTCCCAACACAAAGTTTGGTATGCAACTTCACTTCTTTATTGATCGAAATTAGATTCACAAAATTGAACTCAAAGTTTCAATATTCATTTCACAAGTGGGCAACACTTCATTTTAAAAGATAAAAGGTAACCCTTACAATAGAATCCTCTCTTATTTATAGATGGTAGAGGAGAGAAAATCTAGGAAAATTAGAAGAGAAAATCTAGGAAAATCCTACCTAACTAGTTGAATTATTCAAAAATGTCATCCATGAATATAGGGAAACATATTTGTTTTTACATGTAATTACATTTTTGAAAACGACATGTAAAATTTCAAAGCCTATTTATAGATGAACAACAAGATTTTTATGTGGAAAACACAAAATGGGAAAAACCATGGTGAGTGTTAGCTCACAATATAGTATAACTAATTATAAGATATTACAAAATGGGGTGGTTCACTTCCAGGACTCATTGTCCACAATTAGAGGCTCACTGCCTACATAGTTACAATGACAAAATGGCTTATAGCCAGACAATGAACTAATATACACCTAATAAGTGTTGATTCAGTTCCAATGAAGCTCAATAAATTGACTTGACACACTTCATTATATTCACTCTTCTTCACATTCACATCCACAACTCTATCTTCTATTGCATAGTCTTTAAAAACTGTCCAATATATACCTGATCTATCCACAAGCATCAACTAGGTTGGCCAATGATAGAACTAATAGTAAAATTGTAATTAACAAAATAATGTTGATACACAATATAAGCATCTGAATATGTGAGATCTTGAATGTACGTACTTACAACATCCATAAACCATTTCCCAAAATTCCACACAACAATAATAAACAACAAATGATTGCAAACAAAAATAGTAGAGGATGTAAGCTTCATACTGGTTCAGATACCGGTCTAGGATACTGGATCAAATTCAAACTTAATCTTGCAGTTTCAACTCATATATCATGGTGACATCAATGAAAACACAAAACAACAAAATGAGATGTTCTTCTTCATTCTTCCAACAATATCCCCCTTTTTCATTAATGGGAACATGTGCCAAAATTTCAAAACAAAACATGCAAAAACTTCCAAACTCTTATTTACAACACTCTCCCCATATTACTAGTATTCTTCTTCCACTATCACCTTTTCTCTCCCCCTTTGACATCAAGGACAAAGGGTGTCCCCAAAAACTTGAAATATGAAAACAAAGAAAACAAAGAGATATGCATTAATTAGAGGATGGAGAGCCTTGAAGCTCCTTAAGAATACCTTGTTGGACACTAGGAACACTAAGAGGGGGGGGTGAATCAGTGTTCAACTAAACTTGATTTTCAAATCAGATCTAAAACTGTCAACAACAATAATTAAACCTTTAATTGTATTCACAACATATAAACTGAAGGAAACATGCAAACACATTAGGAACACCATAACACTAGAATTTTTTACATGGAAACCCTATTAGGGGAAAAACCACAGTGGAGATTAATCCACAATGTATACTCTGTTAAAAGTATAAAAAGGGGAATGCACTTGTATTCAAGCTCACTGCCTAGAGCTCATTGCTCAATATAGGGAAGGGTCACTACCTTACAAAATATTTGAGATTACAAAAAATATTGAACTGAGAATATAGCATCCACATATGCCTGGATTCAGTTCCAATGAAGCACACAATCAGACTTTGGACCTTTTTTCCAATTCACACTGCTGCTCAACTCTGCTCTGCTCTTCTAACCCTTCTGTAGCACAACCAAGATTTTCTCAAAAGATCTTTTGATATCAATTGTTCTGCACTTTTTTGCACACACATGCCTTTATTACCACCACACACACACACAAAAAATGAATTACTGCACTCCCTTATATATCCACTAATAAGATTTTATTTATATATCAGCTTGAAAATAAATATAATATTCTTTCCTATGTCGGCTCAAATTACCAACAAAAATTGATGCGTACCCACATAAGTCGGATAGAATTATAGTAGGGACCCAAACCAAAGATCCAATCATAAGAAATAGCTAAACAAATGCTCCACATACATCCATGACATGCCAATCAAAACAGGTCAGCCAAAATAAGAAAATAAACAATGAAACATTCTATCGAACCTCTTAATTCGAATTCTGACTAATGCAACACCACAAAACTCATTAGTAGGATAGTGTAAATGCTAAACAAGCATCCTTGGGGATCCACACTACAAAGTAGTGATCCAGTGAAGTGATTAGATCAATTTATCAACCAGATGTCTTGTTCTTCATTCTTTTTGCCGGTAGATTACATAATCTTACTTTTCTTTCGGTAGGAGCAATACCAATGCTGTGGACCATAATGTTGACTCTAGTTTCCATAATTGACAAAAATGTAGCCAAAAAAAATATCTCAAAGCCATATGCCAACAATCTCCCCCTTTGGCATTGATGGCAACACTTAGTGAAAAATTGACTAAGTGTCAAAACCAAAAACTCATCAAAACCAAAATCACTGCTCACCATTTGGATGTTAGGGAATTTTTCACTCCATTCTCTCCCCCTTTGACATCAATGACAAAGATTCTATTACTTTTCACTTTTATTTAACACTTCTCTTCTTATTCTCTCCCTTTTGCAAAATAGAGAGTTTGATCAAAATTTGAAAAATTGCTGCAAAAATTAGAAGATTATCTTATACTTAACTTTTATATCTAGAAGGAATTTCTGCCGAGAGCCCACCGCAATCCTAATGGCTATAATCAAGTTGTTATTCTCTAATGTTCTATGGATAATATGAGTATTTCTGGCAAAGTGTAGCTTTGCATGCTCAACCTGCAGACTATGAACCTTCTTCTTAACTTCTCCATCCTTGTCCAAAAGCATATTGTATTCCTAACTAATTCTGACAAGCTCATTTTCAATTTCCTCCAACTTATCCTTGTACTTGCCAACAACATGAGGCCACCTAAGACAGTAATTGAAGATCTTATTGGCCAAATCAATGCACTATATTAGCATATTCATTTTATTATTTAGCTTAGCAAGAGATAGCCTAAACTGCATCTTTAGATGGGAAATCATTTCCTCCTCTTTTCTTTCCAGAGGCACAGAGGCCATTGCCTCCCTTACACACTTGATTAGTTCTTCTGGAAGAACATCCTGCAGACTTTCCAATTCAATGTTGTTGTCAACAAACTATCTTGCTAGAGTATTCTCAATTAAATCCTGCTCATAGTATGGTTCGTTCAACCATATATCAGTTATCTTTTGCATACCGTCTTCATCCTGAATGATCTACAATATCTTTGCTTTAAAGAGAGCACCTTCCTCATCACTATCTTTTGCTACTATTATTTCCGGTTCACCTAGTTTTGGTTGATCTCTAGGTGTGTACTCCTCAGATTCTTCATCCTCTATATCCACAACCAACCGTCCTTTTCCTTTTCCTCAATTTTTTCTGATTTGGGTGCCAGAGGAGTGACACCAGTCAAATCTCTTCCTCTCTTATGCTTTTTCTCTACCTTACCGAAGGATGATCCAACTTCAGCCATTTTTACCAAAAGGGGAATGTCACTTGCACCAAAATTTTCTAACAACTTCCTAAATAAGTTCTCATAAACTCATTCTCCATTTTCAAAAGAGTTGAAATGCTCAAAGATTTGCTTACAGACCGGTATACTATCCTTCCATACCACATTGTCGTTCAGAGGCAAGCAATTCAAGAAATACATCACAATGCATATGGCTAGAGTTCCAAACCTGAAAGAGTAGTCAATGTCCTTTGTTAATTGTACATCCTCCATTAGTTGATCCTTCATCATACCACATAGGTCAAAGTCTTCATTTTCTATTATTATTTTATGAGCAATATAGACAACACCTGTCGAGGTTGATCCTTCTCTGTTCCTGAAGAAGATCTTATATGAAATTCCATGTGCAACATACCTTGTTAATAGATCTTTAATTGTTGTAATTATCAGAGCTCTCTGATCTCCCATTATTTTGGTTAGGGCTTTGATCTCAACATTTCAAATCGATTTCTTTTTCGGAACCTCACCAACATTGCACAAACTTGTTAGATTTTTGATTACATCCTTAGAAATTTGATAAGGTTTATCTAGGGTAAGGATATCACCATCCAATCTGTTCAAGATAAACCAAACCACCTCCATATTAACGAAATGAGGGAATTCACTCCAGATGTCCAAAATTTTATTCTTCGCTCCTCCAAGCTTCTTCAATTCGGCATTAGACAATGAATTTATTTCATCCATAATCTTTCAATTGCTATACTCATCCAGAGTTAATGTTCCTCTGATTTGTTTCATTTTTCATACCGAATAGGGTTCTACCAATCACCAAATAGATATGAAATTGATAAACAACAAAAATACCTGGAGAATTCTCTGTTAAATCGACCTTTCACACCTTCAAAATTTTGCTGAAAAGGCTCTTCAACTGTTCTTCTTCTATGCACGGTGCCAATTTAGGGTTTCAAGTTTCCTTTTATAACTTCACATGCATAACTTTCTTTTGCATTAAATGCGTTGCCCTAGATATTTTAGTTACTTTGCAAACTTCAAACAACAAGCGAAGAATCTGACTGCGGAGCTATACCACTTCATCCGACTCAACAAATGATTGCTAATATTTTTAACAATGAATAACACAACTACTGACGACATCCTATGATTCGGTGCCAACTATACATGGGGGGACAAGATATTTTCTTGAAAAACTCCCCCTAGGCCATTGGCCTAAAATCAATTGTTGGAAGAGTTACTCAAGGAAGCTTCTGGTACAACCTTATTTCCTTCATCAAAATCACTTTTCTTTACTCATGCTTTCTTCATCTATTCTCTTATCTCTTCCATAGATGATTTTCCTTTACCTTTGTTGTCTTTATGTGAATTTCTTCCTTGATAAACTAGACCTCTTTTATTCATGTTTCTATTCCTACAAAATCTTGCAATGTGTCCAAGTTTATTACAATTATAGCATACCGGATTTCTCTATCTATTGCATCCATTCCATTGATTTCTTCTTGATTTGCATTGATTAGCAACATGTCCAAATATCCCATAGGTATAGCATTTAATGTTACTAGTACTGACATACATACTTTTGCATTCTAATGACTTATGACCGAACTTCTTGCATTTAAAGCACTGACCAAAAAATGGAGTGCTAAAGTTTATTTTTATTCTACACTGAGAAGCCATATGTCCAAATATATTACAAACAAAGCAATATCCATTTAATTTTTGAGCATTAGGTTGCCTTACCAGATGTCTTCTTCCTTTGTTCTTTTTTTTAGAGTTCTTCTATACAGATCCAGAGCTCTTAGCCTTCTCATAGCCAAGACCTCGCTTATCATTTGTATCCTTTTGAACTTTGGTTATCTCATCAAGCTTAGAAGAACTTATCCTGAACTTCTCCTTGAATTCATTTGCAGTACTAAGCTCATTTCCAAGAATAACTACCTATCTCTCAAGCTCGTGTTCATAGTTTCTAGCCTGTTGCAGTTCAATCTCCAACTGAGTGAATCTACTACTAATTCTACTACATTATTCATATTTTTCTTTCAGGGGCTGGGCCATATTCTCCTCATTCTTCTTTCTTTCTTTCTTCAAGTTCTTTAGTCAACTTCATTGCCACAAATTCCATTTCAAGCTTTTCACATTCTCCTGTTATCTCTCTTAGGGTTTGATTTAGATGGACATCATCTGGAACTTTGCTCTATTTTTGCTTCAACTGATCACACAGTTCCTTCCTCTTTTACCTTGACTCATTAATATTATCCTTCAGTGATTGAATGATTTTTTTGGCATCTGTAAGATTTTCTTTTAGTTCCATGACCTCTGCTTTAGATTGATTAAAATCATCAAGTGCCACAATAAGTTGTTGAATACCACCAACATCCATTGTAATTCAAGATCCACCTCAAGCTGTTAAACTTCAAAAGAGGAACCTACTGTGATACCAATTGTTGGACACTAGGAACACTAAGAGGGGGGGGATGAATCAGTGTTCAACTAAAATTGATTTTCAAATCAGATCTAAAACTTTCAACAACAATAATTAAACCTTTAATTGTATTCACAACATATAAATTGAAGGAAACATGCAAACACATTAGGAACACCATAACACCAGAATTTTTTACTTGGAAACCCTGTTAGGGGAAAAACCACAATGGAGATTAATCCACAATGTATACTCTATTAAAAGTATAAAAAGGGGAATTGACTTGCATTCAGGCTCACTGCCTAGAGCTCACTGCTCAATATAGGGAAGGCTCACTGCCTTACAAAATATTTGAGATTACAACAAATATTGAAATGAGAATATAGCATCCACATATGCCTAGATTCAGTTCCAATGAAGCACATAATCATACTTTGGACCTTTTTTCCAATTCACACTTCTGCTCAACTCTGCTCTGCTCTACTCTTTTGCAAAAAACCTTTTGTAGCACAACCAAAATTTGCTCAACAGATCTTTTGATATCAACTGTTCTACACTTTTTTTCACACACATGCCTTTCTTACCACCACACACAAAAAAAAAGAATTATCGAACTCCCTTATATGTCCGCTAATAAGATTTCATTTATATGTTGGCTTCAAAACAGAATATAATGTTCTTGCTTATGTCGGCTTAAATTACCAACAAAAATTGATGCGTACCCACATAAGTCAGCTATAATTATAGTAGGGACCAAAACCAAAGCTCCAATCATAAGAAATAGATAAACACATGCTCCACATACATCCGCGACACGCCATTCAAAATAGGTCGGCCAAAATAAGAAAATAAACGATGAAACATTCTACCAAATGTCTTAATTCAAATTCTGACTAATGCAACACCACAAAAATCATCAGTAGGATAGTGTACATGCTAAACAAGCATCCTTGGGGATACACACCACAAATTAGTGATCTAGTGAAGTGATCAAATCAGTTTATCAACCAGATGTCCTGTTCTTCATTCTTTTTGCCAGTAGATTACATATTCTTACTTTTCTTTCCGGTAGGAGCAACATCAAAACTATGGACCATACTGCTAACTACAGTTGCCATTAATGACAACACAAGTATTAAAAAATGATCTCTTAAATCCATATTCCAACATACCTTTCCATACTAATTTACCATTCTCCCAACTTTTCTTTACAACAATAAACATCCTATTCAGGGATTCCAACTCTACCAGAGTTTCTTCTGCACCATCCGAAGTATTAGGAGTCAAATTTATCTTCTCAAGTTTTTCTATGCCTGCCAAAGCCTTTCCAACTAGAGTGTACTCGACTCTTATAATGTCACTTAACTGATCAAATTTCCCAATAATCTCTTCCTTCTGCTTCTGTAAAACAACGAATTTATCTTTATATGTAGAGATTGTGTTCCATGTTAATTTGTCTTTGTCTTTGGATATATTGTAAGTACCAGAGATAGCAGTCAACTGGGACTCAATGGATTCCACAACAACCTTAATGTTTTGAGTGGCATCCATCCACTTCAAGCAATCAACAAGAACAAAATTTTCTTTTGACTCACAGATTTGCACAACTTCCAAGTTCTTTTCAACATTTGTGTGTGATAGAGCACACTTGTCATGCAACGCCAACAACGTTTTCTCTGTTAGCTTCTTCTCAACCTCTTGTTTTGTCTTTTCACCAAGCTCAGAGGTATACTCCTTGAAAGAATCCAATAAAAATCTCAAATTTTCTATAGGAGTGAGAGATGCATCTATAGATGTACCAAGTGTGGCCTCTTGCAATGCCTTAAGAGCATCTTCTATGAGTTTTGTTCCTTTATGGTGACTTTCAAGATTCTCCTTCCTTCCAGATTCCTGCAATGCATCTCCTAATACCACTTTATGGACCAGAGACATCTTCTCCACATCTACATACCCTTCAATCATAGGAAGTTGTAGAAGCTCCTGAGGAATTATTGGTTGAAATATGATATGCTTGGATAACAATCCTTTCAATACATCATTACCAGAGGACGATTCTCTGAGACACTTAAGAGATTTTACAACTTGCTTTATACTTTCTCCATTCTTCCCATATTCCTCATTTTTCTTTTCTTCCTCTCCTTTTTCCTTTTCTTCTTCCTTGTTTTCTTCATCCACTTTCACTTCTTCTTCTTTCTTTTCTTCCTTTTCATTTTCATCTTTATCTTTGTCCCTATTGTCTTCTTCATCATTTCCTTCATTTCCATTTCCATTTTTATTTTTTTCTTCTTCTAGATTATCTTTTTCTCCTTCTTCACTGCCTTTTCCCTCTTCAATATTATCTTTTTCATCATTTCCTTTTTCACCTTCAATGTGCTCTGGAGGAGCATCATCATGTTTTTTTGGCTCAACTTCACCTTCATTTTGCTTCTCCATTTCCATAGGATCATTTTCCACATTTGAATCATTCTAAACATCAATGTCTTCATAAATATCTACATCACCTATACCAGGAGGAATACCTTCCTCAACATTTTTTAGCAGAAACATCTTCATCAGTCTTAAGCATGCCATATTTTTCTATTGTATCCCAGATCACTTTTGCAGTTTCCTTCCTTATCTTATTTATCTGCTTTTTATCCTTATTCATCAAAATATTTACCCTTTTCTTCATCTAGAACATATTTGCACATATCTTTTTCAGAGTTTCCAAATCATCTAGGGTAAGAGAACATCTAATTTTATCAAATGCATTATTTCTGATTTTCTCTTCAAGTTCAACAGCCTCTGATCTCCTTTTCATTAGAGCTTCCCACATATTCTTAGGCACATCTATCTTTACATCATCCCACTTAACTTCCAAGATGATAACATATTGAATATCCAATAAATTATATCGAGTGAGCTCATTCTACCAAATGTCGATCAATTTTTTGTGATTGAACTCCTTAGCCTTTACTCGAATGTACATTATTGTGTCCTCGGTTGGCATAACCCCATGAGGGATTGATGAGAATGCACCCATAGGGTCATCTTTGAAAACCTTCAAGGAATATTTCCTATATGATGGTCTAGGTCTTTCTAACACTTTAACAACTATAGGGGTCGCCATTCTTCACAATTTTAAACTCAAACAATTCAAGAAGATGATTCACACAAACCCACAACTGCAAAAAAAAGTAAAATACCTTTTTCTTCATATAAATGTAAACAAATATTCTGTCAAAATGAGAGACTAAGGGTTCTAAATGTATTCTAAGTTTCCAGAATTCTACCAAAAATTCTAAGACTGAATTTGATTTCTAGATTTATAGGGGAATGTGCTGATTGTAGAACATTAATAATTTTGATGTTTTACATATCAAAATGGACTCACCTTTTGTATGTAAGGAGGCCTGCCTCCAAGGGATGCATCTCTTAAGAGAATGTGTCTCCATATGTGGAGACACGCCCGCTCAAGGGACGTGTCCCTTTGGGCGCGCGGATCTCTCTTACAACCGATAGTTAGTCAGTTTAAACAACTTTAATAAATATACACCTTAACACATGGCATATGAAATCCGAGTTTATCAAATGCAATTTTTTGAACATCATTTGATTTTATACATGCTTTATAAAATTCGATGGTTTTACTTATTTCTAGAAATATAAATATGAAGAGCATGAGATCTTATATAAGCGATGATGATGCTTTATAGCAATCATCACTTATATCTGACCTAAGCTACAATTCATCAACACTCCCTCTTAGCTAGGGAAGATATTTCAAATCAAATAAGTGGAGATATCACCTTTACACATGATATCAAAAATATGATATGTTTTCTCAAAGTTTGTCAAGTCACATGACATTCTTCATAACACGTCTTCATTATGGTATGTGCACTGACATCAAGTCACATGATGTCTACCATAATTCATGGCATATCCATGGATATAAATATCCACCATGATTATCTCTTAAGGATTACAATGATCTTCAGATGATATCAAGTCCCATGATATCCATCAAAGTCTCCAAGAGATACTATCATGACATGTCCACAAATATCAAGTCACATGATATCTATCATGATAGTTTATCATTGTAGAGTTGTCACTTTACAATGTCAAATACAAGTGTTCATTATTAGAAAGATTGTCACCTTTCAATAATGTACACAAGGGGAGTAGGCCCATAAAACCATGGAGTCATACACATGACAAAAGAGTTTACACATTAAACATCTTTATATATTAGTACAATTTTATAAACAATTTGTATTTCAAACATAAATAACAAATTACATTTCAACCATACCAAGTTTCTTCCTGAAGTGCTACACCTTGATTCGGGAGAGAGGCTTGGTGAGAATTTCTACAGTTTTATCATTTGTACTAATATACTCCAATTGAATTACTTTCTGTTATGAAATAACTTGCACAATAGAAGAATATGATATGAAATATGCTGCAAATACTTGATAATAACTGAGAATAACAAGCCACTTCGAGGGGGAAAACCTCCAAATATCTCTAATGAGAACACACTTCACAACTTGATGATGAAATAAGACTCACAACCTCCTATATATACCTATTTATGCCAAGGATATCACCTAGGCCGACTTAGACACACCTATATAAGACTTAGGCCGACCTAAACAACTAAATAACAATATACTAATGATAATATGACTTACTATAGAGTTAAGATAGCCACAAGCTGACTATTCATAACCCGATGTAATAATAATATTATGTATGAAAGATGCCACCCTTTCTTCTCAAAGAAGCATTGTCCTCAATGCTAATCAAGTTTGGAACTTTTTGAATGGAATCCCTATCTTCCCATGTGGCATCTTCAACTGTAAATTCTTCCATTGGATGAGATACTCATGATAGGTCTATTCCTAAATTTCTTTTATATGGTTTGACTAATGCACTCCTGTCTCCAAAATGATTCTCCTCTTCATCCAACTTCGTGAAGGTTGCTCGAGTGGGAATATTATGCCCAATTACCTTCTTCAACAGGGAAACATGAAAAACTGATGTATCTTTGTTGTTGGTGGCAACTCAAGCTTGTAGGCAACACTAACATCTTCCATAGATTTGGTATGGACCATAATACTTTGGGAGACAAATCCTATTATTCTTTCTTTTGCTGCTTTAGTGAGATTTGCTTATAAGGCTGCAATTGCAAGAAGACCCAATCCCCAACTTCAAAACTTCTTTCACTACGATGTTGGTCTGCCTGTTGTTTCATTCGATTTTGTGCCATGGCTAAATTCTCTTTGAGTCCTGAAAGTACTTGTTGCTGATGAAGCAAGTGGTCTTCTACTACCTGAACTCTTGGGGACACCTTAATTGATGATGTTATGGAAGGAGGATGATATCCATAAAGTGCCAAAAATGGAGACATTTTTTGATGAGCTATGAAAGAAGTGTTATACCACCATCTCCGCAAGTGGTA